>CM021107.1:377308944-377459588 GCA_007115665.2 Sequoiadendron giganteum | reverse complement strand
GACATTTATACATGGAATGTATATATACATATATATATGTCACCTTAATTGAAATAGTATTCCCATGCATATGGGTGTCATAAGGGGGGGAACGAAGCATACAAGAAATGAACGAATGAAAATAATTCAAACAAGATTAAGATCCCATACCATTACTCATGAAATGAATAATATAAAAACTAATGAATTCAATGAAACAATAGTTAGCAAACGAAGAAAAAGGAATGAATTCAATAAATCATATCGTTACCCATCTCATGTCAAAGTGTATTTGTATCGATGTTGAATGTCAGATTGTTGTAATCAATACAAAGCCTCAATTATGTGTTGCAAAATCTTTAATGTGTGTGTGATATTGAACTAGAATATGATGATAACTCATAATGTGCTCAAGAGGTAATTGTGCAGTGCTTTGTAGTACCCTCATACTGTTCTTTGTTAGACTAGAAGTTGTTTTGCTTAGGATCAAACATTATGACATTCTATTTGATGTTGGACTACTACTTCGATGACACTTTGATGATACTTTGATGATACTTTGATGATACTTTGTTGACATTTCTATTACTTGAGCTATGCACATGTTATGGCAGTTATATGGACTTATCTAACTATGCGGACTAATCTTATTACGAGCATTATGTGATTGTTGATCATGGTTGTTATGTGATTATCTGGTGATTGTTCTTATCTTGTTTATTATGCAATTGATTGTTATGAGTGATGTGGTTACTTGTTTGATGTGTTTTGGTGAAAGGGGATAGTGTCACATTAATCACTTGTGAGTACCCTACTATGTTGGAATTTTCTTTTCACGGTGTGCCTAACTGTATGACTATGTATATGTGTGACCATTTTGTGTGTTGCAGGTTGCAGGTACTTGGCATCGACTCCACCTAAATTAGCAGGTTTGAGCATGCCTTAAACCCAATGGAACAGTTGTTCGGAGATAATATATGGTTCTCTACCCTAGCCATCATCCTCAGAGAGGATGAGTATCAAGTTTGTCACCTCGTCAATGTTGTCAGTTGTTGTGGTCAGTTGATCTTGTTGTTTTGACCTTATTTATGTTTAAGTAATTGTTATTGATATTTAGTTGTTTAATTTAATTTATTTTATTAATGTTGTTTGGAATAATTGGTGAATTAAATAAAATTATTAAGTAAAAGTATTTTATAAAAAATGGATATAAAAATATGTTTATTAATGGTTAATAATAAATTTAAAAGTGCAAAATATTAAATAAAATAAAATAAAGTAAAAGTGTGAGAAAACATGATAACATAAAATAAAATATTATTATTTTGGAATGTTGGAATTATTAGACAGTTAAAATATTATAAAAGATAGAAAGATCTTCTTTGGAGCACATGCATGATGTCAAACTGAATGTCGTAATGAAACTTCTTGTTTTTGTGAGATTTTTATTTGATTTTTGTTTTCAAAAATAAAATAGCTTCCTTTTGGGTAAATAAGGATATTTTTGAGAGAATTTCATCATCATTGATTATTATGGATTTTTAGTTGGGAGATAAAAAAAAAGGTTTTAGTCTACAAAAATAATTTTGGGGTTGGTTGTAGTTTTTATGTGGAAAATTGGTAATCTTGGAAGATAGATTTGGGAATTCTGGAGAAATTGTTTAAGGGTTTGGAGCGATTGGAAATTTCAAGCTATAGATTTCGAAATCGACATCGAATCTTCAGCCCAACCAAGCAATTGGACCCTGGTTCCATTATTTTTTGAATTCTATTTCTTTTTAGAAAATTAATGCCTGAGTGATGATGTTGTCTGGAAATATCTGTTGTTGAATTAATTTTTGAATCGAAAGATTTTTTAATGTCTGTTTGAAGATTTTCAAGGCTCTTTTCTGTAAACAGATTTGTGCATATTCTGTAAATTTTATTTCAACCGTGAAACTATGTTTCTTTGGATATTCTGCTCAGTTTGTTTATTCAATTCATGCTTCCTCCATTCGTTTGCATTGCCTTCAATGATTAGCTCACCAATTGCAGTTACATATTTCTTTATGTGCTATCAATTGATTTTTCTTTCTACATGTTGCATTGTTGTGAGCAATCCTAACCCATTAAATTTTATGTTGGTCGACCCCTTTTCTCCCCTCAACACATGGTTATCATCTACTTATTGTTGCACCACCTTTTTCAGCTCAATGCCTCTTCATTCTATTTTAAATGTTGCGCCCAAATTCTTCATTTTTTTTTTCCTGTTCAATGCTTAATCTCTCCTATTCCTTATGGAATCAAATTTTTTGCATCATTGTACCTTATGTTGGGTGCCATATCCTGTACATAGAAACTTTGATCTTATCTTGTGGTGCAAATTTATCCCCAATCACCTACCCTGGGTTTTCAAATATATGCAAATTTCCTTATTTTTATGCTTGGAATCAAACATTCTGGGCAGCATATTATTTTGGTATTCGATGGTTATGTTCTATGTTGGAAATTTTGATTTCATATAAGGCAACAATGATGCATGGCATTATTTCATTCATGTGACCTTTTTTCTCTTGGCAACACTTTTTTTCTTGCTTGTTCTTTGTCTTACCCGAGTTTAAGATGTTGTTAGCATATGGTGCACCCTTCACATTAGGGAAGATAGGCGACTTCAACGCCTAATCTTTCATTTGATATTATGTTTCTTTGAAAATAGCCGAATTTATATTTATATTGATGGATTTTTTTTAGTGGGAGATAATCGGTTATATATATATGTATGTATGTATGTTTGTTTGTTTATGTATATTTTTATGTATTTATCATAATATAACCTGCCGCACTGTTTTATAATATAAACAACAGCTTGTGATAATATATATATATATATATATATATATATATATATACAGTTGTATAATTACTATGGTAATAACAAAGGATTACTTTGGTCTTGAGAATAAATGATTGTGGAAAAATGAAATGGGTAATTAAATAAGGAAAGTTGATTTATGTATATAATTGGAAGGTTGATAAATGAGAAGCTAATTTGATTATGTTTAATTGATTGAAGAATTTAGTTAAATCATAAAATTAGATGATCTTTTAAACTATTTTCCTCTTGCATAATCCATTAATAGAATATTTTTTAATATGTGTTGTATTTATGGTTGCATTGTTTATTTGTGTGCTATTTTCTATAATGTGTTTATTTAGTGAAATTAAGATGATTTTGGGCATTGTGTAAAGTGGGAGTTTTTTTATGCAAAGTGAGTTAATACAAAGTGAGTTAAGTTGGCTTTAAGAGGTTAGGAGGGAGTATTTAGTTTGTATGGTTTTGTTATTGTTTCATTTGATAGTTGTTTGGTATGTTGTTTGCGATATGTGCAAGAGGAATTTATGCCTTGCATTATGCCTGTTCTCATGTGATTATGATAAGAGAGCATGATGGCTTATACCTTGTTTGTATGTAGGGTTTACTAGTTTCAAGTAGGGGGAGTGGCTCTCAATGGGGGTTGGAACCCAAAGTGGTGTCCAGGGTAACCCATTTGAGAGTTTTTTAATACAGTGATAACCTAAAAAGAATTAGGGGGTTGGGTAGATTTCACATTAACCAAGATAATGGTATGCCTCACTCATGGCTCAAGTGCTCGTTTAGGCTTAAGATGAGATGGGAACGTCTAGAATGGTAAGATCAACTACCTTGTCCTCATGAAATGTATGTTGATTCTGCATGAGTTTGTATGGGGGTCAGGGATCGGTAGAGGCTGCTAGGATAACCCAGGATGGGGGTCGGGGCCTAGGAAGATTTGCCAGGATAACCCATATCAAGTTATGTGATGACACTCTTCCCTATTTCAGTCTAGCTTTCCCTAGTTATGTTCTCCCCTTTTTTTATGTGGATGCCTCTGGAAGAGATGTTTGTAATGTTTGTGACATTCTTGTTGTTATAGTGTTGTGTTGGAGTCATGTGCAACCCTTGTTTATGTTGTTTGTTGTCTTCTTAATTGTTTGTTGTAGTGGGACCTTATGTTATCTCCTAGCACAGGGGGTGGACCTTAGGGTTCATCATGGTTGGTAGGTTGGTGCTTTTTTACTACATTGGGTTTCCCTTACTGCTCATTCATGTGCGTGGAGGTGGAACTTTATGTAGTGGATTCCAAATCTTGATCCAGTTCGAAGAGATAGTATTTTAAGTACATGTATTAGACTTGTATATCAACTTTACCATTTATTGTATTATTGATGTAATCTTCCCAATTGTATTTTGGGAAGCCTTATTGTAAACAATGTAATGATGTAACGACTTGTGATGTACTCCCATGTAATGTAATTTGTATTTATACTTGTTATTTATAAATTATCTTTCATGTTGTTTATCTGATAACATGTTATGGAGATTCATATTGTTTAATCATTTAATGTGATGGATTAAAATGAACTTGCTTATCGACATATCATGTTAACATATCAGTTAATGAATTAATTCTAGTTCTTGTTAGAGTTGAGTTAGTAGCATAGTCATGGAACCTTAGAGGACTTAGGTAGTTTATATGTTATGTCATGTTTTGCATTTCACTGTTATTGTTTTAAAAAAAAAATTGTTTCATTACTTAGACATGTTCTATGTTGTCCTCTGGGGTTCCGTGGCAAGGCGTTACATGCTTTGCTTATGTAAATTCTAGATGATTTGTGAGACAATAGAAGATTATTTTATAGATTTTATATTTCAAGATGAACGATCAAGATTAAGTTGAAAAAGATCCCGATCAACGGTTCAAAACCCTCGAGAGAAATTAAATTGAAAGAATCAGTGGTTTTAGATTGCATAATCGATGTGATTGATAAAATCAAGTTGAGTATTCAGTGGAATTGAGAAAATCAAGTTAAGTTATTGATGGGATTGAAGAATAGATGGATTAATTAGGAAATGGATGAATCATTTAGGAAATAGATGAATCAGTTAGCCAATCAGAGTGAGAAATCAGTGGTCATGATTTGCTCAATCACAAAAGGGGGTGAAGGTAATTAATTAATTGAGTTAATTAATTAGCATTTTTGAGTTGAACGTGTAAGTCATATTTGACTTTAACAAATAAAGTTGTATTTTTTTGTTGACCTTTTTGAATGGTGTTGAATAATTAATTCAATTATTCTAATTTGGAAAGGGGGAAAGTGATTTAATTAAATTTCTAAGTAATAATAATTTAATTGATTTAGGGGAATAGGTTAGATTAGTGACATAATTAAATATTTGATGTTATTTAATTAATCAGGAGGAATAAATATTAGATAAATGATGAAAAAATGAATTAATTAAATAATTTAAAGATTGTTCAATTAATAGAGGAAAATAAAATTTGATAATAATCAAATAATAATGTACTATTTAATCATTTAGAGAAGAAGGGTGAAATTTAAATAATGTCATTTGCCAGTCTGGACAATTTAGGGTATCTACGATGGGTAATCCATCCATGAGCATGCGTAGGTATGTCTACCTACGTATACTCATGTACGTATTTACTCGCATGTATGAGTTTACCATAGACACATACATATATACATACATACATATATATATATATATTATGCATATGTCTCATCGACATAACAATAAACACACAAGGAATGACTTCCACTTAACAACACTTCATCACATACCTCATTTCAAACATTCATAAAACAAGATCATAAATCAATATAAACATACACAACTAAACTATAGACCACCTACCATCTACCCGACTAGCTTGACTCAACTAAAACCAACTAGGACATGAGTGTGTGAGTTCTCAGTAAGGCCAAATTAAAGGTTACCAGACCAAGTTCTTCTCCTGAGTGATACATCTCGTCTCTTCCTAAGGTTTGAACCTATTCCTGCATTCAGCTTAGTTCACCATAATAGTAGTTATCCAAATCAATACATTCATATGCATCACATATATTTCATATGTATAACCATCAATAAACATTAAATAGAATCAAACATTCATTCATCATATTTCCTTCATAATTCATATATATAACACATTCACATTTATTAAAGAAATTTTCCAAACAAGGTAATAGTAAATAGGTAATAACATACAGGGTGTAATAATAGGTACTATCACACACACCAACACTAGTTATATTCACACTATAAAATGTGGTGAGATTAATTACATAGCCACAACTATAAAATCTCCTAAATCACTACAAAGTGTCATGGAGATATACCATTGCAGATATGTGCATTTGTAAATCATTTCTACACTCTACAATATTCATTCATTTACAACTGAGGAATTCAAAGTTTGGCACCCTAGAATGACTTTGTAGTAGCCTTAGGATGATGAAAACATGAATTACATGAAGAACCCACAAAATTAGGTTTAAAGTGGTTAGTCCTCCTACAAATTTTATTTGAAATTATATTAAAATTGTTGGGAAAAGCATAAAAAACACCATGAGAGGCATGAAATTTTTTCACCTAGGTCTGTTAGATATTTTTGCATTAATGACATCTCTAGATCTAGAGTGAAATAACATGGAAAGACCCAATAAATTCATTGCAAACACCGCTAAGAGATGGCATAGGAGGACCATTATTCACAATTACTTCTTAAATCCATCCTCTTTTATTAAAAAATATGTTTATAAGTATTTGTAAATTTAATTTGCTGGTTACAACATCCAATCGAGCATTAATGGCAATCCTAGAGTAGTTTTGAGAGTGGTAGGAGCAAGTAGGAATCATTTTGAAAATTTTGTAGAAATTCAATACTCAATTGGACATGAGGAAGAAATGTGGAATTTTCTATGGAAGTGAAGTATGAATACTATTCAGATGGAAATTAGACCACTACAAAGTCACCTTCTGTATTTTCTTGTTTTTTTTAAATAATTTGCAAAAAAAGGTCTTCATTGTACCCATTTGTAGGATTTGAGGTTCAATCAATAAGTGAATTGGAAGAATGTAGGAAATCCATTCAAAAATGGACATTGGAAGTGAACATAGAAATGATATTAAATTGCACATTGAATTCCTACAAAGAAGGACATAGAGGAAAGGGAAGAGATAGATGGAAAAGGGAGTTTTTGGGAGTTTCATGTGGAAGTAGATGGGGGAAAAGTGTGTAGAAGTGAACATTGTAAGTGAAATTGGGATAGAGTTCACATTTCTGGATATAGATGGAAATCCTACAAAGGTGGAAGTTGAAGAATGCATAAAAAAGATGTAGAAGTGAACATATGTATTGAAATAATACCAAATTGAACATTAGGAATGGATATGGGAGAATATATGACTGCACTTTGAATTCCAACAAAGGGAGAAAGTGGAGGAAAATGAAGAAACATATGGAGGAAGAATTTGGTGAGATAAAATTATAAAAATGGATATGGATACCATATGGGATGGAAGCAGGAAACATCTGATAAAGTGTTGGATTTCTACAAACTTTGATATTAGTTAAAATATCAAAGAGAAAAGTTTGTTGGGAAAGGAACAACAAGTTTATGTGGATGGGAATGCATATTCCATATTTAGTGGCAAGGGAAAATCCTACAAACACCCAATAAAACACTAAGAAAATGAATCAAAACCTCAAAAATTAGGAATTTCATAAAAAATAGACAAAATTTTGGCTTCAATAGAACACATAAGGGTTCATACTTAGGAAAAACCCAAAAGTGAAGTCCGATTCAAATACTTATTAGATTAGTTATAAACAAGGGTAGAGAGAACCTAAATGAACAAACTAAGAGGGACTCGATGGAAAATTTTGAAATAGAATATTAAGTCCTAACACATTCGATAGGAGAAAAAGTAATTTCATAGGAATGGGAGGATTTTTTATAAGTAACATGTTTAGTTTGGGAATTTGAGACTTGATTTGAATTGTATTGATTCTAGCCATTCTAGGAGTCTTAATATGATGAAAATGTTGGGGATAAGGAGTTCGGTCTATCATCAGGATAGGCATCTAAGATAGCAGTGCCTTAGTGATTTCAATTCAAAATCACCCCAAAGATGCACACAACTATACCATAAAGTGGAAATAGGCACAGTGAATCCCCCGTTGATCCTACTGAGGAAAGTAAATGCATAACTATTAACAAATTCAACACAAACAGATAACCATGAAAGACAAATATGATGACACACATATATATGTGGGGAAAACCCTTTCGGGTAAAAAACCCCACACTCCAAAAGATTGAGCCATTGTATTATTCAGCAATAGAAAATAGTTACAATACAATCTCAGGCTCATAGCCTATACAGGAGTCACATCTTGTTCATTTGAAGAAATAGCAGGCAACAGTAAACCAGAACCATCATGTAGTTCCAATGTCATCCTACTGACATACTACATAGATTCCCTTCAGCTCCTCAGAAATAACTATCTCAGCCATCCTCTCGGCCAGCACAGCCCCAAGGCCTCACAACAGGTTCACATCATTCAGATCCAGGAGAAGAGTGTTCGTAGTTACAATGCCTTAGCATACTGCTCGAACACACATCACGCCTCTCTCTGTCAACCGCTCTACACATCCTGCCACCTTTTTGGTTTTTATCATAATGTATATTTCTGACCAAGCCATACATCGCATTCAATGACCCAACCAATCATTGACCCTCACGTTCATGCATTGAACAACCAAGCATGCATCTGATCTGCACAGATTGCATCGAGCCACCCAGGCAATAAATCCATCACCTTAATCAGGTTCTATTTCCACAACTTGCAATAACAGTATTTACCTCTTTGGTCTTTGGTCAATCAGATGCTACCAACCTACCACGTGTCGCCTTCACATTCACTGATTGCTCTGACAAGAATCGGTCCAACTTGGTCAAGTTCGGTCTAGCTCGGTCAAGCTCGGTCCAGCTCGGTCAACTGAGCTCTGAGCTCATCCGAGCTCTTACCGTGTTACTGCAGAGCTCAACATTACCTGTCATGGTATGGCAATGAGCTCACCCGAGCTCACTCTGCCATCTGCTGCACTACCGCTGCTTCACTTGAGTCGTTCCGCGGTATAGCGGTGAGCCCATCCGAGCTCACCGATGACATCACTGAGCCCTGTCTCGCCTTCCCACCGCGCTACCACAACCTTGGCTGACCCACCTCGTGGTATGGCGGTAACTACCCGATAGACCATCAGAAGTCATACCGCGCTACCGTGGGGGCCGCTAGGCCACCCCGCGGTAGGGCGATAACCGCCAGTCAGACCATAGGTGGTCTCACCGCAACCACCATGGTGAGAGGACCTACTGCCCGTAGTATGGCGGTAACCGCCAAGACCACCGTAGGTGGCTTCACCGCGTCCACCGCGGTCCCACCGAGCACTGCCCACGGTAGGGAAGTAACAACCACCAGACCACTACCACCAACCATCAACGGTTTATCGTGCCCACCGTGGCTTAAGAATAAGCCTCCGCAATAGGGTGGTAACCGCTTCCTTTGCTAGCTTGCCACCACAGCTTTGTTCACTGTGTTACCTCGCCACCAACAAGAGCACCCCCCAGTATGGCGGTAAGCCAAACCTCTGCCACTCAGCCGCTCACCGTGCAACCACGCCACCTCCAAGAGACCTCTGCGGTATAGCGGTCGCACCGCCCAACCGCCAGACAGAGTAAGGTGGCCTACGGTAAAGCGGTAAACCACACAATTGTGCCACCAAGGAAAGAATAGGTAGCAGTATGGCGGTAAAGGCCATAAACATGAAGAAATCGCCTAAATCTTCAAGGGAAAGGACCAGAAAGTTGAGGCAAACTTTCCCAACAGAAAACATTAATTACATGAAGAACCCACAAAACCCTTTTTAGAGCGATCAATACTCCTATTAATTATATCTAAAATTGCATGAAAAATGTTGGGAAAAGAATCAAAAACACCATGGGGGGCATGGAAAAATGTCACCTAGGTCTGTTAAATATTTTTTCATTAATGACATCTCTAAATCTAGAGTGAAAAGACATAGAGAGGCCCAAGAAATCTGTTGCAGACACCACTAAGAGATGGCATAGGAGATCCATCATTCAGAATTGTTTCTTAAATCCACCACCTTTATTAAAATATATTTTTATAGGTACTTGCAAATTTAAGCTAGTGGTTGCAACATCCAATTAGCTATTAATGGAAATCCTAGAGTAGTTTTGAAAGTGGTAGGATCAAGTAGGAATCATTTTGAAAATTTTGTAGAAATTCAATGTCTGACTGGACATGAGGAAGAAATGGGATTTTCTATGGAAGTGAAGTATGAAGGCCATCTAAATGGAAACTAGACCACTAGAAAGTCACCTTTTGTAGTTTCTTGATTTTTAAAAATAATTTGTAGGAAAAAAAGGTCTTTGTTTCATCCATTTGTAGGATTTGAGATTCCATCAATAAGTGAATTCTAAGAATGTAGGAAATCCATGCAAAAATGGACATAGAAATGATATTCAATTTCACATTGAATTCCTACTCTAAGGCCTTTTAAGGTTCAATCAACTTGGTGTTCATGAGTGGACACACAATTCAGAGGACAAGTTCCTAGCTAAATAGTTCACCAAACCCTCATAAAGGCTTCATTAAATTATCAACTAGAGCTCATAAGCCTTTGACAGTGTTGGCACTATATGTGCATTCAAGGATCCTAACTATGCCCTATATCAATGAAACATAGATGGTCACACATGTAATGAAAACTATAAAGGTTAGAAAGGAAAGTAAACTATCAAATTGCAAAATAGTGGAAATAACATGAATTTGTTGCTTATGCTATAGGTACCTTTTGCTTAGCGTTGTAACTGCTAACTACTAAATATGAACTTGCAACTAACTAACACTACTGACTTCTAACTCCTAACTTCTCCAAAGACTAACTCAACATAATGTTACAAATGTAATTCATGCTATAGTACATCATTCATGGAATTCACATAAATATAAGTGAGAATTTAGATAAATGGATACAACAATATAACATCTAATCTAATACAAAAAATAGGATGGGTTGGCAATACCTCGAGTGGCCCTTTCTCGAGTTGTTGTTCCCGTAGTGGATATACAATACACACTACTAATAAAAAATCATGACAACTAAACTCCTTTTATTGCATAAGAACTAAATTTATTACAGTTTGACAAGAATCTTCAGAAGATTTCCCATTTAGAGATACATATCCATTACAACTAAATAAAAGAAAACTAACATGAATGAATTATTGTCTGGTTAAATAATCCAAAAACTAGAACTAAACAAAACTAAATTTTCTCCTCAACCACTGATATCAATATATAGGCATAGGAGGAGCTTTATTCACACAAGGACTAAAAACAAAACATAAATGCATACATCCACTCTCCCTCAAGAATAGGGAGAGGACTAGTTTGTGTGATTGATAATCATAATTGAAAAAGATAGAAGAAGAGAATTCAAACTATAACTCTTCCTTAATGGTATGATAGAGACATGCTCTATGCAAACTATCACGTCATTCAGATTTCCCTCATCTTTGTTCCTTCCTAGATTTGTTGTGTTTAAAGTGTTCTAGCTTCTCCCCTACAAATGGATGTGATCTTATGTTGTGAGCTATAAATCAACTTGATGCGAGTTACAGTTCTCCTTAGCAACAAAATATTAGTTTCATCCTAAAGCATACACATCATTAACAATCATGAATTAAGCATAGAATCATACTGATTTTGATGAAATTTCATAAATCCACACATAAAAATACCATCATATCATAATTATACTTCCACATACTAAATTCTAGTTTAAGATGCATGAAAAATATAAAAGATGTATGTCTTAGGATTATCTATGAACTTGGTAGGTTGAAATACTAAAATTCATGAACTTAATAAAAAAACTAGCTATTATCTAAGCTCATCATTCCCCCCAAATAAGAATTTTGATTGTCCTCAAGCAAATTTTAAGGTTGGAGGTTGTACTGCAAGGTTATTTCTCTAAGATCTGCCACAATGTCAACTCTCTTCATTTGCTTCAAATAGTAGCCCTTCTAATCCAAAATCTTTTCCAGCCTTCTCTTTTCTTCTACTTCTTCTTCCCCTCTCTTCCTCCTATCCAATGTAGTATGGGAAACATGAGGATGGGAGGATGAAAGACGAGTAGAAACCAGGTCACTCCATTTTTCCATGCAAGGTCCATGTACTTGTGAGATCTATGAGTCATGGATACATAATTATAGAGAGAATGCAGCTCCTTTCTTCTTAATTCAAATGAAATATCTTCCCGTAACCTCTTTACAAACTAGAAGGCTTCATGAAGGGTTCATACTGCTAGTTTATTTTCTCTTGTATAGTCTTTTTTCCTGCAATTCATTATTATTTCTTCAACTCAATTATAATCTAGGAGGTTCAACCATTGGTCAATGACCGTATTTGGATTCACTAATTCATTTTTGAGATGTAGGGCAATGGACTTTTCTATTTCTTGGTACTCCTATAGGGTTTTTCCCCTTTGGTGCTCATTTATAATGTAGGAGGCCCAAGCTCTTATTTGAAGGTCTCCCAGAAACATCAACGGATTACATTTAGTCTCATTTGGGATAACATAATTATGGAAGTAGAACTCACATAACTAGTCTTGCATGCCTAGTGTAGAATTGAAGAAAGTATCTAAAAACACAATTTTTTTGTTCATGGAAATATGTAGATCACTAATCAACTAGCTAAATTGAAAAGAAAAATATTTTTCCTATAGAAACAATGTATAAACCCTTACAGGGGGTTTGCATTTTAGTAACTGTGTTGTTTTATCTACCATCATCCCAATTTTTACTTTTAGCTTTTCACTTTTGTCTCTTGTTGTTCAAATGCCCTGGTGTGATTGGATATTAATTCAACTTTTTCTTTCTCCAAACGCTTCTTCTTTTGAGAAAAATCTTGGGTTCTTTCCCACAATTCAACACCCAAGGACACCATAGTTGGCCCAATGGGGTTCTGACCAAAGGAATTGGGCCTTGAGATATTGGTTCTTTGTTTCTTTCTTCAACCATAGAAAGCTATGAAAGTACCTCCAATCTAGACCCTCTCAAACTTAGAGAGCTTCTCCTCAAATTCTTTAATACTAGAATCCTTATCACTATCCAAATGTTGATAACTTTTTAACAGATCTTCCAATTGTTTTAGTCTTTCTATTGCTTCCTACAACTCTTTGCTAATATTTCTTTGTTCAATAAAAAGTTCATCTTTTCCAAAAACTATTCATCCCTTGCTGCACTTGTGTATTCAAAACCCTCTAAAGCAAGGCTTCTTGGGGATCTCCTTCTTGATTTATTTTCCACAAAAACATCCTTTGAATCATATTCAGAGGTACTAGTAAAATACCAAGGTTATCTAACAAGTGCCTTTACCTTATCACCAAAGGAATTCTCCTCTAAATCTTTATTTTTTCTACCATTACAACATCCTCTTCATGCTTTTTAATTGATCCTCTCATGGCCCCTTTTCTCTTTAGGCAAAGTGATCGCCTCTTGGGTTATGTGGGTCTATTCTACCCTTTTGTAGGTGCAAAAGAAGAGGCTCCAATTTTCCTTTTCTTGCCTTTTTGTGATTTTTAGAAACAAGGGTTTCTTGTTTTTCCTCTATTGTGGGTTGCTTAGTAGAGTTTATAGGTTGTGTTTCCTACAATCCATGCTCCTCTGGCTCTCTTGTGTTGTGGGTAGGTGACACAGTAGGGGAGCCATAGGACATTTCCCTTTATGGAACAAGTTCTTTCATTATTTCTAGAACAATAGGTTCTTCAAGGATACTGTTGATATTATTACAATTAAGAAAACTTTCCCAAGAAATATTTGGAAATTAATTCCTAAGACTCCTCTTTATCAACAGTGTAACCAAATAGAAATGAGACAATGTTGTATTATTTCTTTTCCTCTTCTACTCAGACGACATTCTCATTAACAAATTATATAAGAAATTAGGAACATTTACATGCCTACCATGGTGATGATGACTTAATAGTTTAAAATGAACTGTGTATAACAAAGATTGTCTACAATCATATGTCAAATACTTAACTACATAGGAAGCAACTGAGGCCCAAACCCGGGGTAAAGATAATCATTTAATACCTTGAGAAGAGGAATCTAGGTTTTCTCTTGGTTGTTTGAATTCATTCCTTGTAGCAATAGCATCTACCCTAACTGGAAACTCTTCTCCTATCCTTGGCAATCTAGATACTTCAGCAATGACAACTTCTGAAGCATCTACCCTTGATCCCTTAACAACTACTTCATCATTCTACAATGTGGATGCAAACTATTAGGTCATAACCTCATTAAATTATGCGATCTTCAGAAAATATTGTAACCAACTAGCTTACTGGAAAATGGGAAAAGCTATCCTATCCTCCAACAGTCGGTCATGTGTCATTGGTTCTCTATGTATTATATAACCTCCCATGGTATGCTTCAATAATTTAAAATCCTCAATTCTATGTTCTTGTTCCATCACCTCAATTAACCACGTCTACTATGCTAGAATGATGATCTTATTCAAATGCACCTTTCAGTTCAATTTTTGAGAACCCTTTCCTCTCTTAACTTTATGTCTTTTGAAAATGGAGGAAAACAATGGAAAGGTTTTGTAGAGAGTTTTTGAAAACCAAGAAAACTAAAGAATACCCCTCCCCCAACTAAAGATACTAAGTGTCCTCACTTAGTGGGTATGGTTTTGGCGGAGGGTTAGATGAAAAGTAGTGGAATATTAATTAAGATATGTAGCATACACGAATGAACTATAAACATACAAAAAAAATCAATAATTGTCTATGTTAATTATGATAATTTAGTGTGTAGTGTACCTGTAGGAATTGGTTCAAATAACATTCAACTCGTGTGAAGTAATTGATGACCACCTGCAACATGATTTGAAGTGACTTGCCTTGATTGCAATGGATTTTTCATAGTGGTAATTTGAAATGAATGATAGCATATATGTGACATGTGGAAAATGATGGAATGAAAATATTGTGGAGTGTACAAAATAGGTGATGTGAGATTAATTGCATGGAACGTTATAATCGATAAAGGTTGTAGGATTTATATGTGTCTATGGAGGTAATAAGTTTTACATAATGGAAATGGAATATGTATGGTTGCATGTATGAAAGGATAGGTTATAAAGTGATAGATATGAAATTAATATGGATGGTAATATGAAATGACTGACTGACAAGTATTACGAGCTCATACAATAACAAGTACCTTATGTAAGTTTATTGCCTAGAGGCATGATGTTGTAGGTCCATGTTGCTTTTGCGACTGTCTTAGAAAATGAATTATTTTTTTCACCTATTCAATGTGTGCATGTGAAATATGTGATAAAATTATACTTGTGTGACATCAATGGGTGAGTTGTGTAGCTCGTCCACTGATTCATTTGCAAAACTAGTTATCTTTGTTGAATTTTCAATTGTAGGTTCAAATTGATGTTGTAATGTAAGAATTCATACTTGTACAATGGTTTCATATAAAGCTTTAATATGTGTCCATTAACTAGAAATGAGAACCTTACTTCATCAATTGTTTGTAGTTGCACTGCTCCATTAGAAAATACTTGCTTTATCTCATATGGCCCAAGCCATCTAGTTTGTAGTTTCACTTTGTAATATTTATGTATGGAGTCATAAAGTAGAGCCCAATCACTTGTACAAATTCCCTCATCTTAATAAATTGATCATGCTAACAAATTCTTTGATTTTGGATAACTTCAGTGTGGTGTATGGCTTCCATTCTGATTTCATCAAGGGTATTCAAGCTATGCAATCTCTTCTTCTATGTTGTTGATAAATCCATGCCCAATTTGACTATTGTCCTCAATGTTTTATACTCAAATTCTATAAGAATTACTTCTTTCTTACCATACACTAGTTCATATAGTGTAAAGCTTGTTGTGGTCTTCTAAGTTGTTCTATAAGCCCAAACTGCCTCAAGCAATCTGGCTGCCCAATCCTTCCTATGAATTTTCATTGTCTTTGTGAGGATGTTTTCAATTTCCCCGTTGGTGACTTTCACTTGCCCATTTTCTTGAGGGTGATAAGGTGTGGAATTCCTGTGTCTGATCATATATTCTTGAACCAATTTGGTGATTAGATTTGATGTAAACTGGGGTCCTTGGTCTATGAAAATTTATCTTGGAACTCTATATGTTGTGAATATTTCTTCATAGAGAAACTTTTCCACATTCCCATCTCTTGCAAACTACAAAGCCTTAACCTCTACCCATTTAGTAAGGTAATCTATGTAGAATATTATGAAATCTTTTCTTTTTTGATGTTAGTGAAATGGTGCTATTGCTAATTGTGGTTGCAATGGAATTTCATCTATTTTTGTTGGCCTCCCAAATTTTTGATATCTATCATAGCTCTTGGTATATTTCACTGCATCTGTATGAAGAGTTGGCCAATAATAGCTAGTATTGAGAATTTTAAGAGTTGTCCTCTTTTTTGCAAAGTGTCCCCCATAGAGTTCATCATGGCATGCTCTGAGGATATCATATACTTCATCTTCTCAGATTCATTTTCTCTTTATGTTGTCTAGGCTTGTGTAGAATAAGTATCCAACTATCCATGAGTAGGAAAAATTCTTGTGAACTAACTACCTCTTTTCCCTTGGGGAGAAATGGGATGGTGTTTGTCCTACTACAATAGAGTTGGCAATATCTGCATACCAAGGTGTATGCAAAGATAGAGAAAATAAATTCTCATCTAGGAATGAGTCATCAACAACATCTTCTTATGATTTGGTCGGTAGTCTAGATAGAAAATTTTCCACTACATTTTCTTTACTTGGCTTATCACAATGGTCATTTCAAATTCTTGAAGTAACAATAACCATCAGACAAGCCTGCCACAAACCACTGGTTTGTTCATGAGATACCTAATTGTTGTATGGTCAGTGTGTATGAACACTGAATACCTTGTAATGTAATGTATGATTTTTTTATTACATAAACTACTTCCAAGATCTCCTTCTCTATCACTGTATAGTTGATTTTTTCCCCTTGAAGATTTTTGTTGATGTAATATATGGAATACTCTCTGTTTCCTTCCTTTTGTCCAAGTATAGCTCCTATGGAAAAATTGGGAGCATCTATATGGATATGGAAAGGTAAGCTCCAATTTGATTCTCTCAAGACAAGGGTTTTGGTTAATGTTGCCTCGAGTGCTTCAAAGGAATGTTGACAATCAACTATCCAATCAAATTTAACATCTTTTGACAGTAAGACAAATAGCGGGGTTGCAAGTTTGCTAAAGTCTTGGATGAATCTCTTGTAATACCCAACATGTCCAAGGACACTTCTAACATCCTTTTGTGTTTTAGGTATAGGGAGTGTTGATATCACCTCAATTTTATTGGGGTCTACTTGAATTCCTTCATTTGACACAATTTTCTAATACAATCCCCTTAGTCATCATCATGTAGCATTTCTCAAGACTCAAGAATAGGTTCTTTTCTTGACACCTCTTTAGTACCTTCTCCAAATTGCCAAGTGCTTCATCATAAGTATTCCCATAAGTTGTGAAATCATCCATGTAAACCTCCATGGAATCATGTGCAAAGTCTGAGAATATGCTCAGTACTGCCCTCTAGAAGGTGGCTGGTGCATTACATAGCCCAAATGGCAAGACATAATAAGCATATGTACCCCAAGGGAATGTGAAAGTTGTCTTATATTGGTCATTTGGGGCTATCTTAATTTTATTGTAGCCACTAAATCCATCCAAAAAGGAAAAATACCTCTTTCCTGCTAATGAATCAAATACTTGGTCAATGAATGGGAGTGGAAAATGTTCCTTCCTAGTTGTAGCATTCAATTCATGGTAGTATACACACACTCTCCATTTCCCTCCCTTCTTAGGAACAATTACTAGGGTGACACCCACTGACTATCAAAGATGGGATAGATAGATATTGCATCAAGTGATTTCTAGAATTCTAATTTAACTATATCATGGACTACATGGTTCATTCTCCTTTGGGGTTGTCTAATAGGTTTGAAACCATCATTGATGTAAATCCTATGCATGCATAATGTTGGGTCTATCCCCTTCATTTCATGGTAATCCCATGCAAAGGTTGATGTGTGTGCTTGCAACACATTCATCTATGAAGTCTGTTGTATATCAGTCAATTGACTGTTAACATTTAGTGTTTGACTCGACATTATCTCTAAAGAAAAGGATATTGTTTGAACAGAGGAAATTTCAAGTCCTTCTATGTTTGGAACACATTGGTATGGTAACAAAGTAAAGAAAATTTGGGAAATTGACTCAGATGAATTGGTAGGGGATCATATTTTGCAGAGGATCATGTAGACATGTTAGACAATCATGATGTTGTGGGTCCCTACCATAATTATTTTTCATGATTTTTTCTATTAGGTCATATTTATCTTGGTTTTCTAACAAGGGGTTGTGTTCAATAGTCATCATATCTTGTAAGGATTACTAATCTTTCTCATCTAGGACAAACTAGATAGTTTTTTCTTGGTCTACATGTAGCTGGGCTAGTGGATAAAGGACTAATTTCTTAGTCACATTTCCATTGGAAATGATCATATTCTTAGACCTACAACCTATGAAGGCATCTGTTGTTTCCAACCAAGGTCTCTCTAGGATGAGGGGATAGCTTACAAGATTAGTTTTAAACTGCAATACCATAAAGTCTGCAAGGTACTCCCATGAATCCATTGTTATTACCAAGTCTTCAATGATACCCTCATGTTTAACTATGGACCAATCTGCCAACTATAGCACAATAGGTGTAGGTATGAGTTCTATTAACTGTAATATATTCATGGTCTCTTTGGTCATTACATTAATAGTTGCTCCTAAGTCAATTAAAGTTTTCTTAATGAGAGTGCCATTTATTTTGATATCTACAAAAGGGCTCCCAGGATCTACATACTTGGGGACAGTTATGTTTCCCAACATAATGCCTACAAGTTGTTCTAAGACATGTACAGTCTAAGGGTATTTTTGCTTCCTGCATGGATTTTTGAGGCATATCTCTCTCACTATTTTAGTATAAATAAGAACTTCCTTAATGGCTTGGATAAGGGGTATTTTGATGCAAACATCCTTGAGTTTTCCCAACAGATCATTTTTAGCTCGTGTTTGATGTCTTTGAACTGGTAATATCTCAAGGAATGGAGGCTCTAGACTTATATTGGTTGGGCTAACCTAATTTGACTCGAGCTCCTTAGGTTTTTTGTCTAAGGTCTTTGTTGGGAGTTCCTCATCAATTAATTCAATGATATGAGGAGATGAAGTCCCAGCCAACATTTTCCTTGATTTGAGGTGGACATCACTCACCTCAACCCCATAAGAAGGGTATTGAATAGCTTCATTAGTATAATCATGTTGAATAGGATTTTTATTGGGGTTAAGTGTACATTGTGCTGGCAACTGAGGTGCTCTAGGTGGTTGTGGTGTTGGATTTGTTGGGTTTTGCATAATGGTTGTTGTGATTGTTGATAATTCATTTTTATTTTTCCACTACTAACCTCTTTACTACTGAGGTTGTCATTGGTTTTGTTGGGGTGGCCATTGATAATTATAGTTAGATCCTTGGTAATTTTTTTGTGGCTACATGTTTTGTTTTTTTATTCCAATTGGATTGAGGCATTGACCATTGTTGGTTTTGCATATTGGACCAAGATTGAGGGTTCCAACTATGAAAAAATTGCATTGTTACCAAGAAATGAAATGATAATTCAAAGGGCCTTGGGGAATACCTTGTCTTGGTTTCCATGGTTTCCTTTGAGCTATGTAGAATACTTGTCCATCTTCACCTTCCAATTCATGAAATTTTAACGTCCCTTGCTTATCTTTAGAGATACTTGTCATCACCTTCTTGCACTTGCAATTAGTCTTTCTCTATCTAGAATGTGGGTAGTATTTTGTAAGGGTTGATTTTTCCTCTTCTCGCTTCTTTTTCACATGAAGGGTGTCTAATTATGTATCCAAGTGGTTGATGATATGCTCCTTCATTTTTGACAAAAGATTTAGCAACTCTATTCTAGAGACTCCATTGGGTGACTTGCTAATGGAAGATGTCATGTCTCTTCTAACCTTCTTGGTGAAAGACCTTGAATAGTTCCTGCATGCTTTGCATATTTCCTCAAATGGTGTCTGTGAGATATATCCTACCCCAATGAGGTTAAGTGCATCCATGCAATCCTCATTAATCCCTCTCAAGAATATCAACTTTAATGACTCATCATAGAGTTTATTTTGGTAGGATTTCTTAAGGAATAACTAAAACCTCTCCATATATTCTTCCAAGGATTCATCTTCCCTTTGTGACATACTAAATATGTCATCCCTCTTTCTATATATGTCTCTACTGTAATCCTGGTACTTTTCTAGGAACTTTGTCTTCATGGAATTCCAATTTGGAACAACATCTCTTCCCAAACCATAAACCATCTTAGAGCAACATCCTTCATTGTTGCTGGAAATAATTTAAGCATGTGTGCATTTGTCATATAATCATAACTTCTACATAGAACATCAAACTCAAAAAGGAAGGTATCTAGATCCTTTGTGACCAACCCATAAAAGACAGGTAACGCTAAAGGAGGTATGTTCTTCAAAGCAGTTTCTCTCTCCTAGTTGGCAATGGGGAACTAAAAGTTACATGCTCTGTTCGGTCTTCAACGGTTGCATCAACCATGATGTTGATGTGTATGTGGAAAGTCTCCTCTGTATCTGATGTGGGTAATGGTGTCAGGGATGATTCTTCTTTAGGAATACCCTCACTCTATTCACTTTCTCCAGTAGTATCCTCTAATGCCTCATGTGATGTGGGGAGAAATATTCCCAAAGTGTCTCATTGCCTCTGCATACAATGATTATGAATCTTTGGCTCAACATTTTCTACACATTGTTAGTAAAGTGTGTTCATGTTGGTGGGTTAAAACCTAATTACCCTAATGCTAAAATAAAAAACACTAAACTATGAAAGCTTGAAATTACACAAGAGAATCTTGAACATAGCACCATCCTCAACAACAATGTCAAAAATGTAAGTCCTTCTAATGTTCAAGCAACTTGGTGTTCATGATTGGACACACAATTCAAAGGATAGGTTCCTAACTGAACAGTTCACCAAACCCTCACAAAGGCTTCAATAAATATCAACCAGAGCTTGTATATTTTGAAAGTGCTAGCACTATATGTTTATTCAAGGATCTAATTATGCCCTATATCGATGAAACATAAGTGGTCACATATGTAGTGAAAACTATAAAGGCTGGAAAGGAAAGTAAACTATCAAATTGCAAAACAAGGTAAATAACATGAATCTATTGCTTATGTTATGGGTACCTTATGTTTAACATTGTAACTAATAACTATTGAATATGAACTTGCAACTAACTAACACCATTGAATTTTGACTCCTAACTGTTTTTGAGACTAACTCAACATAATGTTACAGAATGTAATTCATGCTACGGTACATTATTCATGTAATTCACATACATATAAGTGAGAATTTAGATTAAAGGATACAACAATATAACATCTAATCTAATGTGGAAAATATGATGGGTTGGCAGTACCTTGAATGGCCCTTGATCGAGTTGTTGCACCCATAGGAGATATCAAATATGCACTATTGATCAACAAATCATGACAGTAACTAAACTCCTTTGTTGCATAAGAACTAAACTTATTACAGTTTGACAAGAATATTCAAAAGATTTCCCATTCAAAGTTACATATCCATTACAACTAAATAACAGAAAACCAACAAAATGAAGCACTGTCTGGTAAAATAATCCAAAAACTAGAACAAAAAAAATTAGATTTTCTCCTCAACCACTAATCCCAATATATAGGCGTGGGAGGATTTTTATTCACACGAGGACTAAAAATAGAACATAAATGCATACGTCCACTCTCTCTTAAGAATAGGGAGATGATGGGTATGTGTAACTGTTAACCATAATTGAAAAAGACAAAAGAAGAGAATTCAAACTACAACTCTACCTTAACTGTATGATAAAGACATGCTCTATGCAAATTATCACGTCATTAAGATTTCCCACTCATAGTAGACTCTTTCCTATCATCTTATTCGGTGTTGGTGATGACTCAAAGTTTACCATTCAATGGTCATCTTCATTCCTTCCCAGAGTTATCTCTTTTCAAGCGTTTTGGCTTCTCCCTTGCAACTGGTTATAGTCTTATGTTGTGGGCTATAAATCTAGTTGTTGCAGGTTACAATTCTCCTTAGCTGCAAAAGGTTAGTTTCATCCTAAAGCATACACATCATTAACAATCGTGATTCAAACATAGAATCATACTAAATTTCATGAAGATTCATACATCCACACATACAAATACCATCATATCATAATTATATTTCCACATACTAAAGTCTGGTTTAAGATGCATGAAATATATAAAAGATGTATAAGTCTTAGGATTGTCTATGAACTTGGCAGATTGAAATACTAAAATTCGTGAACTTAATGAAATAAAACTATCTATGATCTAAGCTCTTCACCTAAAAATATGGAAATGGAGGAAAGGAAAGAGATAGATGGAGAAGGAAGTTTTTCAAGAATTTCATGTGGAAGTAGATGGGTTAAAAGTGTGTAGAAGTGAAATTGGGATAGAGTTCACATTTTTAGATATAGATGGAAATCCTACAAAGGTGCAAGTGGAAGAATTCAAAAAAAAATGTAGAAGTGAACATATGTATTGAAATGATACTGAAGTTAACATTAGGAATGGCTATGGGAGAATATATGATTGCACTTTGAATTCCCACAAAGGGAGAAAGTGGAGGAAAATGAAGAAATATATGGAGAAGGATTTTGGTGATAAAAAATTATGGAAATGGGTATGGATACCATATGGGATGGAAAGGAGAAACATCCGACAAAGTGTTAGAATTCTACAAACTAGGATATTGGTTGAAATATCAAAGAGAAAATTTTGCAGGGAAGGGAAGAGTAAGTTTGTGTGGATGGTAATGCAAGTTCCACATTTAGTGGCAAGGGGAAATCCTACAAACACCCAAAAAACACCAAGAAATTGAATCAAAACCTCCAAACTTGGGATTTTCATAGAATTGGATAATTTTTTGGCTTCAATAACACACATAGGGGTTCATACTTAGGAAAAACCCAAAAGTGAAGGCCCATTCAAATAATGGTCAGATCAATTATAAACAAGGGTAGAGGGAACCTAAATGAACAAACCAAGAAGGACTTGATGGAAAATTTTGAAACAAAATATTGAGTCCTAACATGTTCAATATGAGCAACAACAATGTCATAGAAATGGGAAGCTTTGTTATAGCTAACATTTGGGTATTTAGGACTTGATTTCAATTTCTTTGATTATGTTTTGAAAATGGTTCTTTCTATATCCTCAATTCTTAATTCTTTTATGTGGATATACTCCCCTTAATTTCAACATCACCTCTATCAATCAAATCTTGTATGTAATTTTTTTTATTTCATGTAACAATTTATTGAATGTCCTTAGATTTTATGAAATGCACAATTATCATGTGCCTTATACCATGTTGGTTTTGGGTTATTTTCATCAAATGGTTTTTTTTTCCAGCATAAATGACCATGTTTGCAACAACCAATTTATATAAATCAACTTGCATTGATTCCTCTAACTTGGAGTATATTTCCTTCTTATGAACTCTTGTTTAATTTTCCCCTAGGGATGGTAATGTTAGGAGTACTTTGAGTGGTTTGAATGAGCTTTGAATCAATAACTCCATTATTAATTTCATTATTTTTTTATAAAGAGCTTTGGTATATCATATTATTTTTATTTGAGTGGAATTTTTGATAAAGTTTATCAATCCCTTGGCAACAAGGACTTTCTCAATCTAAACCTCTTTTCAATGATTCTATCAAATATTGTAGCATATTGAACCAAAAAATTAAAGGTCATTTCTAGATTAAGTTTGGAAATGAAGTTAATTACCCAACTTCTTTTCTAGGATTGACTAAGGGAACATACTAACCAAGCTTCTCCATTTTTATAGGAATGACGAGAAGGTTTCTCTATTCCTTTGTTTATCATTAAATAGATCCACATTGTAAGATTATGTTAAAAATTATAGGAAAAGTGTATCAAATATTTTAATAAGGTTTGCAAAGGTTGTAATCGACTCTTGAGGAAGGCATATAAACCATTACAAAGCTTAGTCCCCTAGACTTCAAGGTAATAACCTAATTAGGTAATTGTCACTATATGCCTCCTCTTGGAAAGACATGTAGAATTATTTAATGTGTTCTCTTTGGTGACCTTTTCACTTACACATTAAATTAAGGGATTAGAAGTAAGATGTAAAAGGTATGCACAAGATTACTCTATCAAAGGAATGGGAGCATAACTCCTCAAATGTACACTCTTTTCTTTAACTTTGGATTTCATCTTGTAATCATTAGAGGTATTCCTTCTTAGCTTGTCACTAATGGGAAAAAAATGTACCTTTGAGTGGTGATGGTGGGGGTAGGCTAAATTTGATTATTGTGGTTGGATATTCAATTTCTTATTGTGACTCTACTATGATGATTTAGATATTGTAGGATTCATGTGGGAAGCTAAGTTGGCCAGATGTTGAAATTAACTATTATAGTTGATCAAATATAATTTGATTTTGATGGTTTCACTGTGGTAGGATTTTTTTTATTTACCAAGGGTGATATTAGTTGCATCTTGATTTATTTTTTTATTTACAAGATTGGACTCTCAATTTTCAAGAGTTAGGTATTTCATTTTGATGATGATGTTTAAGTTGTCTAGATCGCCATCTAAAGTAATTTTAGCTTTTAGTTTTATTAGCTACTTGAGAATGTCATGTTTTTTTTCAAAAAGAATTAAACTACCTAGACATGACCTATTTAGTTTCCAGTAGGTTGTTGTGGTCCTATTTATGCTCATTATGATTGATAAGGCTATCAATATCATTGTTGTGGAGGAGGTTTTTAAGTTGAACTTGGTTGATAGATACATCTAAATTAAAGGGATTTTAGACTAGAAGAGGTTTCCAAGATTTATTTTTTATTTTATCTAGCTTGGAGTCTCATTATTGTTGCTATATATTTTATCTCAATTTTGGGTTTTGTATTTAGTATTTTTTGCATGAGTTTCACACAAAAGGGGAATACAAAGAAGTTGCAATAACACCCTATATTTTTCAAGTGGTTTTGTTTGTCTTGTGAGCCCACTAATATACCTCAAGGGTACACAGTGAATAAGTTCTTGGGGTTGTTTTCTTATTGATGCATCACAAGTTATAATTTGTTAAAAAAATTTAATCTAAACTTATATATGCTTAACTAAGGGATTCCTCAATATACCCAAAGGTACATGATGCCAAAATCTATAAAATATAATTTTTTAAGGTGTGTGAGGATGAGGTTAAATCCCCTCTCATTTCACTCCATTCTCTTTGACTAGAGCTTCACCAAAAATAAAAATTCCAACTCAAAGGAGTAGTATCTAGGGCTTGGGTATTGGTGGATGAAACAACTTCCTTCATGGTGTACTTAAAACACATAATCACTTAGCCAATAATGATAGTTCCAACCTTCAATTTATATACCTAATTAGAACATGGGGTTTTTTTTATGCTTGGTGGTGAAATCCAAGTCACTAGACACCTAAAAAATAGAAAGAAAAAAAGGAATGGTCACTCTTGATCCTCAAGATTGCATGAAGTACAAGAGGAGAGCATACATCAACTACCCATGGAGATAAGAAAGTGAAAAAGACTATATTTTTTATCCTCAAGATCACACTAAGGTACAAGAGGAGAGAACATGAGCTCAAATCATGACAACATAAGAAACAATATTGATTTATTCCTTAAGTTTAAATAATTATGTTTGGTTTTAAATGAAATCTTGAACATGTGAATTTTCATGATAAATAGTAGTTTTAAAAGATCTAGGTATTGTAGAAATGAACCCACACAACAAATGTTAGTAGTATTAAAATCTAAGTATTTAACTTGTCATAAAAGTTAGACTTATAAAGGACTAGGAAAAAATCAAATCTTCAAAGATTTAGAAGATTGCATCAATAACCCCTATGAATATAACATTATTTTAAAATATTTCTATAGATAACTTGATTTCTTCAATCTTTACTTAACATGGAAATGAACTCTTGATTTTTCCAATATTTATTAGCTAAGATAAATGATGAAAATAAGATGTTTAAATTGAATCTATGTAATAGATGGTCTAATTTACAATTAAAATGTGCTTGAACTGAAATAAACAATAGTTAAAATATGGTTTACATATCTCACTATTGAAAGTATTTAAAGTTTTAGATCATATTAAAAAAAATAAAGCAATTTTCTAGATTAAATAATAGATTTCAATGAAAAATAATGCAAATTTCAATTTCATATGACATATTATAATTTTTAACATATTTTTCAACTTCATCTCTTGATGTCAATGATGACCATGATCTTTTCTCTTTAAATTAGTTCATTGAAAGATAAATTCACTATTGGCTTGCTCAAATATGTACAAATAATCGTTCTTATTCCTTGTCTTACTAGAGAAATAAAAACACCATTATATTTATCAGCAAGATGAAAAAGGTGTCATCTCAATAAACTAGAATACTATAAGATTTTATAAGTGTTATGGAGACATTAAACAATAGACTACCAAAATACTATTGAAACTATTGAAATCCTATGTAATAAGGGCAAAGCATTCTACATTAATTTCTAGTCAACGCAAAAAACAATCCTAAATATGTTGAATTTTCTAATGCAATATGTGCAAAGCATTTTGGTTTAATATATAGCACATTCTGCCACATGTTTCTCATTAATAACACAAACAATATTAAATATGTTTCCTGTAGGGATAGGGTATGTATGTCCCATTTGTAGAATAGTTAGGTGCCTCCTGCAAGGAGTACAAGGTAGTCCCATATACTATAAGCCATATGTAGACCCAAAAACATATCGTCCGATATTGTGGACTATAAAAAGATTCATTTCCAAGCAAGGGTGTGAATGGTAATGAACTATTTCAAAAATTTGGCTTTGGTTTTGCTCTATCAAAAAAAAGATATAAGCCTTCTTATTATAAGATTTATGATACATTTTATTGCATGATAAGTTTTTTAAAGATATTTTTTATTGTTTTGCACTTCATGTTTATAAAAATATTTTTGTTGAAGAGGTAAAGATATTTTTGTTTTTTTTTAAGACTCAATTTCAAGCATGTAAGAGTTGTTGTGTAAAAGCTAGAAATCCATGTGACAAACGTGTTGTAAAGCAAATTATAGGTCATTAAAGTTACCATCTCAAAGTTGAACTCAATTTAGATCAGCAACGAAAAACCACCTCTTCAAATATGTTTCCATTTCCTAGGGTCACAAATCTTCTTCACCATGCATGCAATTTTTATACCTACTTTATTAGATTACAAATAGAATGCAATTTCACACACAAGATGTCTAAAAATACACTAATAACAAATTATTCAAAAGCTATTACAACACAATTCTTACAAAAAATTCCTACAACTATTGAGATTGATTAAAAAATTAAAAAATTTAAAATCAAGTGGAATGGGTAATGTCTCATTCAACTTGTCAAAATGTAAGCATGAATCCAGAGGATATAAAAGAAACCAAAAATACAATAATGAAAATCAAACTCTAAATTGTGTGCAAACCTTCGATTGAATGTATTATGTGTTTGAGAAAATATTTTTTATGCTTATGAATGTGGTTGGTCTCAAATGATTGTATAAGATCTATACAATGTATACTTCTGATATGATATGATAATTGAAAGGATCCATTTTTATTCTACCTTAAATGAATCATATCTACATTATTCAGTTGTCATATGGCTTCAAGAAAAGCCACTCTCTAATACCCAAAATGGAAGTATGTGAGGATTTACTTCTACTCTATATACTTTTATTATCATGCAATCATTATGGTAAAACCAATCACCCCAATTATGTTCAATTATAGTCTCAAGAGTTAGATGATTTGGCCTTAGCAACTTGGTAAATGATTGAGGTAGTCTATCCCTCATGTATCCCAACATGCCTAAGATGTTGGTCATAAATTGCAATTCAATCAAACAATAATTTGAATTATAGTAATGTAGGTCCCATATGTATGTCCATCTCTGAACATAAATAGAACTTCCCTCTAATGATAGAGGAACAACTCTAAAAGCAACATCCCAAAAATATTTCCCCAAGAATAATAAGATGTGGCATAAAATAGAATACCATTTAAAAGATGGTATTCTTCTATCCATTTTCAATGACACAATCTCCTTGTGAATTTCCTCAACTAAGAAAGAAACAAAATCAAATAATATGTTAAGATTCCTATGATGGGTATTAGTAGTTGACATCATTAGAGACAAGCATTTGAACTTTATAATCAATTTCCATAACTTGACAAAGGAATATATGTTATCCTAAAGTAATCCTCAAATGTGTTCACACTAAAGGGCTCAATTTCTTCAATATGAATGGGCATTGTTATCTTTGCCACATCTTTTGACTTGTGAAATGGTAGTCACATGACCCTATAACTACTTCTCTCTTATATTCTTGACACAACCCATCAAAGTTAATCTTATGGTTTGCTATTGGGTTAAGGTCAAAAAAAAATCTTAACTAACTCCTTGTTCAAAGTGAAAATTACATTTCCCTTCTTACCCTTCAATTGTCTAGTATTTGAATCATAATTATTATAGAGCAAATATAAGATCAACATTGACAAATACATTTGGTGCTACACGCTTCCCTAAGTAGAACTTCCATATATTGCACATAGGAGAAGGTTTTTCGACGTTGTTGAAGCAATATTTGAACAAGTCCCACCTAGTTAACAAAGAATTTATCTTGCAATCTATCACATAGAATATCAATTCCAAGACATGATTGACCCTTTTAGCGGAGTTGGAGAATTGAATCAAGGTCCTTTTAGCAGAGTTGAAGAATTGAATCAATGTCCAAACTTCACTTAGGTTTATATGCTAGGCAGATGTACAACTCATTTTGTAAATTTTGATCTTCCTAGGGTTTACAAGTGGAGATATGAATCTAAGAATAAAGAGGACTCACAAGGATGACAACCTCTTATAATAATTAATTTTCCACCCTATTTACGACCATGCAAACTCTATACAACATGACTTACAAATAATATTTAAGAATTTATATGTTGCAATAATATTTTGCCACTTGTCTTCTACAATGTAAAGTATTCGCAGTTGGAACTAGGTAGGTTAGTGTGTTCATACGCGATATAAAGGCAGGTTTGAATGCCAAAACTTCACTGCAATAGGACGTTGCCACCTATGATATATAGCAAAAATTAGAACATTCCAACAAGAGTTTTCATAGGAAGAGGGTGATACTACCTTCATTTTTTTTTGTAGTGAAGGAACAAAACCATCGATGAACCATCTCTTCTTAAGGCTATCAGGTGGTCATTTTTCTAACTTTACTAAGAGTTTCTTGAGCCTATAATTCAAGGATCTTACATTCTTGTGTTTTTCTTGCTTCGTATTGTATATTTTAGCTACTATTTCATTATCATGCCACAATATGTTGAAATCTTCTCATGTATTGTTTGAAGTCGATTCAATCTATGTACCAATCAATTGTTATACCCCTTAAGAGTTATTGGAAGGGACCAAAGCCTATACGCTCTATCATCTTGATCATTTGTTGCCTATATTATTTCACAAATATTACAATGCCTCACTAGATCCTCTTATTATTACCAGTGAATTTAGGTAGTTTTTACCTCTCAACACTAGGACTTGATGGAGGGCCACCATTTTTTTCTATTCTCACTGAGGAGTTTTGATTTAGATGCTCTAGTGTTTCTCTTGCACTCTTAACCATGTCAGATTCCTCGACTTGTCCTACTTTGATGTTTTGCACACTTGAATTGCCTTTAGGTTTTCTCTTGTACACATTTGGCCCAAGATTTTTTGGCTTAGTTTCTTTAGTCACCAATTCTTCGTCAATCAACAATCCTTCAATACCTCAAAGGTCACTCTTCCTCATCTAAAGGTGGTTGTATCTACTTTTCCACTTCGTCAAGAATATCGACCCACGCTTCATCAGGTAGTGGTAAGTGCCTAGCTATCTCATCCCACTCTCGCTCCATACATTTTCCTATAGTTGAAGTGTTTCTATTTTCTTGATTATGGATCCAATATTGGTTCATGATTTGGCTTATACTTCTTACTATGGGCTCCTTCATATAGTTGGATTTTCTTTGATTTCTTGTTTTAATAATCTCCTCTCTCTTTGTTCTATTATCCTTACAAATCATCTATTTTCTTATTATGTTTCTTGATCGATATGTGATCTTTTCCTGTTTTTATTTTTGTATAAGGGCATTAATTAATTATTGGAAGAGTGACATCAATCAATATTTTGTTCCTTTTATTCTCATCGACTTCTATCCTCATAAAATTGCATTATTTATTAATTTTGTGCTTCGCAATCCTATTTTACACACAAATATTGGAGTATTATGTTGTCTTACAAGAAGTCTTGGCATGCAATCGAGGAGTATGTCTACTTCTTGGATTACTATTAGGTTATAATAGATGATTTCTTGAGGAAATTTCCTTCATTTGGCTTCCTTTCACATGTGTTCTTTCACAAATATATCCCACAAATTTACCAAGTCTTCTATGAGTTTGTCTTCTCTTTCTTGATTTGATTGTACAAGTTCTTCAATCGATTGTCCCATTCATATGGCCCTTTCAACCTAACTTATTTTAATGGCAAAAACACCAAATGTTTACTTGCTAAATTGATCATATATGTTACACCTTGTCTCTTAGTTACCGAGTTACTTTTACCTTGTAAGAAAATAAGATGATAAATGTTTATTAGAACTTTAATATGTTCAATAGGAGAATGAAATATTGAATATGTCTTATGATGTTATTGCTTTTGAAGGAATGATACGTTTTATACTAATGGGAAATATGATGAATGAATATGAATTGCGATATGAATGCTTTAATGCTTTGATTATGCAAATGATTTATGATGCTAATAGATTTTATGTGAACAACTAACTACCTATGTATTACACCAAGTTGAATGCAGGAATAGATTCAAACCTTCGAAAGAGAGGGGAAGTATCACTCAAGAGAGGAGCTTGGTTTGGTAACCCTTAATGAGCCTAATTGAGCATTCACACACTCACACCCTAGTTGGTCTAGTCAAATTAGTTCATGAAATCAGGTAGGTAACCTTCGATTATGGTTTAGGGATGATTTATTGTGGTATGTGGTTTTATCCTTTGTTGTGAATGTTTTGATTGGGAATTATGATTAAATCTTGGTGTCATGTGACAGTCTTTCCTTGTATGTTTATTGTGGTATCGATGAGATATATGCATAAAATGTATATATATGTATATGTGTACATGTCTGCGATGGACTCATACATGTGAGTGAATATGTACATGAGTATACATAGGTAGACGTACCTACGCATGTTCATGGACGGATTACCCATATGCATGGGAATATCGATTGGACTAAAATGACACACACACACACACATATATATATCCCATATATGTATGTCGATCAATGGAATTATATGTATGAGTGTTTTATAAAGGTATTGAAATGGAATTACGTATATATATATCTTTGTATATAATCGTATATATAAGCGCAATATTATTCTTTATATTTATATAATATATAAATATGTTTGTTAATAAAATATTTTTGGTAAATTTTATGAAATGAATATATATATTATATATATTATATATATCGATATATATATGTATATATATCGATATATATATGTATATATATATAAATATTGATATATATACATATATGTATATATACTCTGATAATAAATATGTATGTACATATACATATATATTTGTGTGTGTGTGTGTGAATTAAAGCTATTGATATAAGCCTCAAACAAATATGATAGCGTTGATTATTATTGTTAACAATGTGAAACAAATAACACATTATAGCATGTAGCGCATGAAGCATAAAGCACAACTTTGAGTGGAATATAAACTAGTGCATGATGTTTGGTAAGACTGAGTCAAAACAAATAACAAAGCAAGTATGAATTTGGTTGTGTAAAACATTTTAAAAGGAATTAAATGTTGTTTGAAAACCTATGGAACATGTCAAAGGCACTTCTATGAATGTGATGCCAAACACAAAAAGGTGGTGCCATATCTGCTAGTGTTTGGAAAGTAAAAAAAGTCTTTGAATGTGCATAAACCTACAAATAGTGTTTAGACTTAATCAAGTGCAAACTCGGTAGCATTTTGGTAAAGTATTTTAATTAGGAAACTTGTGTTGAGCTTTTTGTCCCATATATCAAGTCTATTCAACCATTTAAATGGCGAGGACTGCGATGTGTTACAAACCTATGAGTTAGACTAATGAATCGTTGCATGAGGTTAGAAAAGTGGTCGAAATACTAACTTGTTTGTAGACTTCGGTTGCTCACAAATTAGTATAAATAGAGGTGCTCATTCTACCAATCGTTTCACTTATCATTCTGATTATCTTGATGCTATTCTATTGTGATTTCTAAGTTAGCGAGTTGAGAGCTTGTGAGTTGAGAGTTGTTTTTCTATTTCATTTTTGTGAATTGTTGAGAGATTAGAGAGAAGTTAGAAGAGGGAAATTAAGTGGATCTTGGAGGAAGTATCAACCGAGCTAGAGGAGTTGATCTAGGAGGGGAGTTTAATCAATTGGAGCTTTTATATAGGTCTGCTAGTTTCTATACCGTAGTCATTTATGTTGGAAAGGTTAAATAGTTTTGATTACTATGTTGAAAAGGAATGGTTTTGAGTATGTTGTGTTGCTTGTACATGCTTGCATGTTTCTTGGTTATTTATTATGTCAGAGAAACCTATCATATTGGTTTATACTTATATAGATGTGCATGTACCCTATATAGGGGAGGTTGTATGAATGCAATGTAATTATTCTACACATAGTATGTATATACTTGATAGATTACTTGTGATTCCTTGAAAGTAGGAATAAAGTCTTGTCCCTAGGGTTAGGGTATAAACTTGATGGTTATATAAATATTCAACAATAGGATTGATAAAATGTATTATACGATTATGCTATTTTTATTAAGGGTCTATTCCTATTCATGGAATTCAAGAGGATATATGTTCTGACAACCCAAAGCTGTATTGAGAAGAGGACTTGGAGGTGCAGAAGCACAAACCCTTCTCAGGTTAATGTCATCTAGATTATATTCAAATATAATGAACATTGTAAACGTGAGAATATTTTAGGAATATGAAATGATAGGTTTTGTGATTTGTATATGATCACTTGATCTTTACATCACTTTCAATTGAAACCCTAGGTTGAGAATAACCTATTTGGTTGGGTTGTTTGTTTGATATTTGTTGAAGAAAATAGGTTGGGATTAACTAATATGAACAAATGGACCATTTGATTGTTGTTTATATCTTAGATTGAGGTTATTTTTGGTTGAAGTTTATACTTTTGATGGAAGTTTTTTATTGAAGAGATTATACTTTTGATGGGATTTGTTTATTGTTGATATACTCTTGGATAGAGACATTTATTGTTGAGATTATTATTACCCAATTTCACTATTAGCTCAATCAGGTAGAGCTTTTAAAGTTTTCAAGTGAAAAGTAGGGTTCATTTTTAAGTATTGCTATATTCATTCACATGTGTAAACATAGAAAAATAGAAGATTACATTACTGAACTGCATTTATGGTTATGCATACAATGTAAGAAAGATTGTACAAATCTTTTCAAAGTAATCTTTATTGATAATGTAAATGTATAAGGTCTCACACAAGCCGTGAGACTAACTACTTTAATGCAAATAAGGAAAATATTGTACATTTATAGATATTAACATAAAGAAATGCACATATAAGGAAGAGAGACCAGTCATTGCCTGAATGACTAGTTCTAGTTGAGTTGTCCTGCATCTTGGTCAGTCTTTTGCTTGTCTTGTGTCCAACTATCATTTTTTTGCCACTCCTAATTGTCTTCATTTGAGAGAGAAGGTTTTGTTAGAGCAATGAAAGGTCTTTAATCCATAAATGCACATACCTCTATAAGCACATAAGATGATTCTCAAATGCACTAAAATAGTTAGCATCATGAAGATGTTCAGAAACAACAGGAATATCAAACATCTCTGTCATATGCACATATTTTTCTAACTTGTTTGCTTCATGTGCAGGTATAGGAAAAGTAATGTTGTTGTTTTGTTTTATCTTATTTAAGCATGTGGGTTAAAATGTGGCTCCCGCAAGGGTTGAGCCTAGCATGCTACCCACTTGTGTTTTAAGAGGGACTGAAATGTAAGCAAATAGAGCAATTCTGATCAAGAACCTATACTTGATGCATTAAAATCAATATAGACACTATTTGCTTGATCAACTTTCATTATCAGATTCAAAAGATGCAACAAAACTTAGTAATCAAATATTGAGTCACATGAAGCAGTAATGGGCTCAATTGAGCTTATTTAGAAGGGAAATGAAATGTAAAAACCATCATAACAACATGGTTATTAAGTGATAGTGAACAAGCATATGTGATTGGTTCACATGTTTCAAGATTCTCTATGAACTTGAAACAATGAGTGTCAAACATTTGGTCATAGAGCCAAAAGACATGATGCACATGTGAGCAGTCAATGGAGATATGAGAGTAAAGAACAAGTGTAGTCATCATAGTAATTGCAGATGAATAAGGACACCAAGACACTGTTTGTGGTGAATTTAGACAACCAACTTATGAATAATATGCATTAACCTTCCCTGGTGTTGGCATTTTCAGACATGATCTTAGGAAAACAAGTGGTGTTATGGAATCCTTGTGGGGCATATCACAAGGGTATGGTGGTTGGCATCTAGTAAAATAAATGCATGAGGACAAGTGAACAGGGGTATGGGCTTTGTAGTAACCCAAAAAATTACAAACCCCTCATTTGCATGAAAAGGAAGACCCAACTAATGTAGACCCTCGCCATATGTGGAGGGGTTTCAGTGTTGTGCATAGGTGGTCTTAAAGGAAAAGGCAGAGACGGTTTCAACTTCCAATACAAGCAAATGGAAATACCCATATTTTCAATGCTAGGGTTTTGAAAGGGAGAAGTCGAGCCTTGATCATTTTTTCAGAGAGCAAGAAATGCCATGGGTTTAGGGTAAACCCAGAAGACAAATGCAAAATTACCACGACCTCAAAGAATGAAACCCATAGGCTAAGCATAAGGATAAGTATTCGTGAATAAATGGAGAAGATGCATAGAGTCTTTAAATTATACCTACACTTTGCAATGACATCGAACCATTTTTTTTGCAAACCTTTTCTCTTCACAAAGCCACATTTTCTTGTGTAATAGTTGGTTGAGATAACTCTTGTTTTAACTGATCACTCTCTCATTAAATTCATTCATAACATAATCTTGCATGAATAATATTACAACAAAGGTGATTATGACAATGTTGGCTTCTATTCCATGGCATCGAAAAAAAATCAAGGATACCCATGTATTTTAAAGTGAACATGAAAAAAGCTCAAGGCCACGGTCATGAAGTACAGATCCAGAATCCATGGTGACAGTGAAAGCCCAAAATGCACAAATATACATAGAATGATGCATTTTTAAGTGAATGTACAGAGAAACAAGAAAATGAAGCTCACTATACATTTCATTGCATAAGAAATGGGTGGAGAAATGCCTCTATAATATCAAAAATCCACCATCAGTCCTCTATAAAAGCTTCAGAGAACTCAACCAAAGACCATGGCGGCGCCTTATCATAGTTTCCAGTGATGCAAAAGTAAAAAAATGAAGTGAATGAAGTGTTTGGTTGAGATTTTGCACATCAGGGTTTCCAACCCTAAGTCTTGCCAACCCCATTGGGTATTTCTGCTTTCATTTAACTTTTATCCATCGAATTAATGCCCTTGCATTATGTTCATGTGTCAAGTATCTAGACATGTCCCCTCAATGACTTGTATATTTTTCTTTCTTTTCAAAGACATAGGCTTAGGTCATGGCCTTTATTTTGCATATTTTAATAACTTTTGAAATGTAAAACATTATATTTAAGTGATAATGTATAAATCACTTTAATAAATGTTATATGAATGCAAAAGCAAATATGGCGTTGCTTTAATTTTTTAACATAAGGGAATATTGTTGAGGATTTATGTCAATGCAAGCATATAGGGAGAAGTTGAAGGGGGTTTGTAAACATTTGGAGTGAATATAGGCATGTTTTTGCAGTTTTGAAACACAAGGAGGGTATCTAGGCATTTTTCTTGTGCCTTTATGGTGGACATAGTCATGTTTTGACTTTTTCTACATGTTGGAGCTCATTTGTTGAAGATCTTGTTGCTATATTTTTGGTTTTTTGAAGCCATCCGACCCCAACTATTTCTAGAACCAATTTTTGGGGGTTTTGGGAGGGAGTTGAGTGATAAAGTCACTTGAGTGACTTTTTTGTAGTTAGTTTTGACTATGCATTTTTTCTACTTAGTGGCTTTTTAGTCCTTTGGAAGAATTTTGTAACTCATTTTTGGACATGAATATCAAAAACAACCTTGGATATCAGTGTTTTTGGAGTTTTTCCTTCTTGTTCTTTGCTTCATTGTGTGCATTGAGTTTATTGATCAAGTTATTTGTGAGGTATTGTTATTCTCCTTATGGCTTTGTCTCATGTTTAGCACCTTTTTGCAAAAATGTATGTTAATGCAGGTTGCAATCTGTGTTAGAAATGCAAATGGCCTTTAGATGTGAATTTATTTTTCCTCCTAAGAGCTTGAGCATTAGGACCTTTTTGTGAAATATTTATGTAGAGATATATAGAAACGATTTGTTTAGTTTTCATTTCTATTATTGAAGGAAAGTGTATGCAAATCTGGTTTCAAGTCCAAGTAGCGTTTAGGTGCATGACCATGGGGTTTAATCATTTCAGTTTATGTTATCTTTTCCCCTTTTCCTCAGCGGATCAGTAGATTAGTTTTTAGGTGATTACCAAAGGAAGCCGACCTTCTCCAAAGGTTCTTTTCCATTACAGGTGACCCACAATTTGGAAAAGTTCCCATGTTTCTCCAAAGTGTTAAGTTTTATAACTTAACTAGGGTGCAACTTTAGGAGATAGCAATTATACTTTTTAAAATAGTCATTTGATGTTGTGACATTATGAATACCATATGGTTGAATAGGTTATTCCTAGGGTTTGTCTGATCCATGGGAAAGGGGATAACCTATGTATTTTGAGATACTTAGTATTTAAGTCACTTTGATTATGAGATGTTGTGGGTTATTCCTGGGATTTGTTTGATCCATGGGAAAGGGGGTAACCTAGGTATAGAGTATGAATGGTTATTAATCCAAATTGAGCTAGGAAGGTGGGTGAACATGTGACGTCCACTCTAAGTTCTGAGTGATGGAAACTTTTTCCAAAGTAGTGTAAGTAGCCACTATTTACATTGTCAGTTTCATTGTACTCTGTGCTTATGTACTAGGCCGGGATGTACATACATGTAGGGGTTTAGCCACTGTATATTAGTTTTGGAAACATATAGGACACAACACCAAGCTTAGAAAAGACTATTGTTATGAGGTTACCAAACCAATCTCTTCGTCGAAGGGTAGGGCCATCTTATCAGTTAGGTAGATGTGTGGGGGACCACAGTAAGTCCATGGTTGGCAAAAAATCGCTTGAATGATGCTTCTCCTCATCAATTGGTGGCCAAGATTTGGGATGTACACGCCAGTATTTGGGACAACTAGAATGTATGCACTAGTGATGAGGACATCTAGAATGTATGCATCAATGCAGGGACATCATGTATGCCCAAGTAGGGACATCCAGACCATTTGTATCTCTATTTTAGTAAGCTCTTAGAAGTTATGCAATCATGTATCCATATCTATGAAAATTGTAAATATGAAATGTCATATGGAAATTATGTATCATTATTATTTGAATTAATGAAAGGAATTATTTTGTATGCAATGCGAAAGTTTGAAATATATTTCAAATGTGCATTTATTATTCCAAGGAAAATAATTTTTTTATTGCTCTTAAAGGTTAGATGCATAAATTATTCACTTGTGGGTAAAACATAGAAAATTTTACTATGTAGAACAAGGGGCATGTTACAATACACTTATTTAAATAATTATAAGCTAAGCTCATAAACATAAATGATTATCCAAGAATAGAAATTAATTCAAGAGATATAACAATTTATTTTCTTTATTCATTCAATGCTCTTATACGAAGCTAGAAATAGAGAACGATTCCATTAACATGGTTATTTGTGTTGACAAAAAAATAACTATACAAATTTGATAATGGCTACCAAGGAATTCCAAAACTAATTCAATTAGTTGATGAGGCATAACCATATTCATTGATTAATAAAAAATACAACATAACTAATATTTAATTATAACTAATAAGCATCTTATGCTATCTATACCATAAAACCAATATGTTGTAGTTTAAAATAGCCACTACTTACAATATAAAAAAAATGATCCTATGATTTTTTTAAAATTTCATACATTACAACAACCATCTTCAAAATTTTAAACAATTACACAAATATTTTTAAATAAGAAACAACAAAATCCAATCATTTTCAACTCCCATTTAACCAAAAAAAAATCCTAAAATATCTCAAGCCCATGTTGCAAACTCTCAACTCCTTCCCATTGAACCACCATAAAAAGGGACTTTTTGGAAGTTAACTAGCTCTACCAGTTACAAGTGATCCTATGAGCCAATGAAATGATAGCAATAGCACTCTACATATAATCCCGGCCCTAGGCTATGGTTCCATAGAGGAGGCATAACTAAACTTTTCTAATTATGTGGTCCCATGGATTTCCTAAATTTTCAATGAAAAATATAGGAACTGAATCCAATCATATGGTCCAAATTTTCATCAAGTTTAAAGTCCCTATAAAGGTCATGCAGATACCATTTAGACAAGAAACTTTTAGAACCTCCTCTCCCAAGGAAGGGCTGAAATTTTCTGGCCAAAACTGTGAGGCTTAATTCAATTCCATGTCTGATATGGCATTGAAAATAGCATGGTGAGGGGAGAAAAACAGGAGGCCATTGTGAAGGACTAATCCCATTCGTCAAAAACCATAAATCATAAACCAAGGCAAACTAATGGGAATTGTCTATTTTAGGGTCCTACATAATAATGCAGCTTGTATTACTTCCTCTACATATTACGATGCCCTTTATAACATTTTATTTATTAGCTTTATATATTAATAATTATCACATCTGTTTGACTTTATTTTTATGTGGATATTTATAATTCATATATATTATAATATTTTAGTTTTATGTATTGATATTTTAAACATTATTATATTATATTTAAAATTTATAATATTTATGGTAGTTTTGTTTGATCTAGTTGTAATATCTAGTATTCTGAACTTAATCGTGATTTTATGGTGTGAATAAGCATATATTTATGATTTTTAGTTTGTACAAACAGATGTATGCAAAATACATTTAGTTTCAAAAAAAATTGGTGGCACGGATGTACCATACCCACATATCCATATCTATCTCCAATTCCAATTCCAATTCAACAACTTGTCCCTAATTCTGATACAACAACTTAGAAAATTTGGCTAGCATTGATGTATCTACTTTTATACATCTAATGAATAATGCTAGACCTAGTAATCATTTTCAAATGATGAATGCCAAGAAGTTTTATTCTATGTTCCACAAAGTTTCAAGGACGGGGACGACAGGGGACGACAGGACGTGTTTCTACTATAGGGTACTTTTGGGCCATTTTTAGGGAACGACAAGGGACGACTATTAAAAAAAAAAGGAAATTTTTAAAAATATAGAAAATTTTCAAATATTCATATCATAACATTGATAAAGCATTGAATGGTAGGCTCATCTCCACTGTGGCGTTCCCTTTGGGAACCCAGACAAACCACTTCGTGGAGGCGACTACTATCTACCATGGTCTCAAATTGGCTCAACATCAAGGTTATAAGAAAGTTTGGGTGGAGAGTGATTCCCTAAATATTATTAACAATTTGAAGTTGGTCTCTCCCCCGTCATGGACTATTGAAGCCTTGATTAGAGATTCTATTGAAATCATAAATTATTTTGATAATGTTTATATCTCCCATATTTTCAGGGAGGGTAATAAGTTAGCTATTTTTTTCACTAACTTAGGGGTTAAGGAAAAAAAGGTATGCAATTTTAATGATTCCATTCCTTTTGAAGCGACGACTATTATCATAAATGAGAGTTGATATCTAGTGGATCCTCGCTCGTGTGGTGGGATGTATTTCCTTTGTCACATGGGTGAAAGATTTGAATGAGGATGTTAAAATTTTGATTTCAAAGGACATTTTGCACTTGGTTCGGAGCTACATTTATTTATTGCCCTTCTATCCTACGATGGGCCTCGCACGGATTTTGGGTGTCTTTAGCCAAAGCTTCTGGAGGTTTCTTTTTTGTATTTTCGGCCTGGGTGGTGTGAGTATCATTTTCAGGTGGTTCTGGTTGTCTGTGGTATTGAATTTTGTGATGGGTGGGGACAAGAATCATGATGAACCCAAGTCTTGTGACACTATTAAGTAGAAGACGAAGGTCTAGGAGATCCTTGAAAAGGGTGGTCTAACTATGTATATGGAAAGATTGCACAGTTTCAATGAGCAGGTTACTAAGATGGTTGTTAAAGGTTGGAATGAAAAAAACCTTAATTTGGGTGGCGAAGATGTCGTGGTGGATGAAGAATTTATTGCTCAAATCTCTAGTTTGGCCATACAGGTAATGGAGGTTTCTAGGGACAAGAAAGACTTGCAGGATGCTATGTCGATCTTCTTCAAAGGTAATGAGGCGGTTGATCTTAGGAAGGTTAAAAGTGGTGGTTGGTATAGGAGTTCTCTGAAAGAGCTCTGGTGTGACTTGGCCAAAGAAGTCATGAGGTATGTTACCCTAGAGGGTAGGTACACGACCATCAATAACTACCATTTTCCTTTGCTTAATCATTTTAGGCATAAGAAATGGGTTTCGTTTCCCTATTATCTGTTGATGTCATTGGATACAAGGATCAAGGATCACCTGAAAAACCCCAATAACCCGATTTTTCATGTTGGGTTAATTCTTTTGATGTATGAACATGTGAAAGAGCATGAGGTGCACATATCACTAGTTTACTCGAAAGAGAATTTTGGTAAATCCATAGAGGGCTATGATACTGAGTCGGGTGAAGAAAGGGTTAGAAAAAGATCCAAGAAGAGGAGGCTTGTTCTGAATAAAGAGTCAGAGTCTGAAAAAGATGGTGATGTTGACTACATCCCAGACTCCTATGCCTCTTTTGAGGAGGGCCCTTCTTCCCCTGTTTCTGGTAAAACAGGGAATAGAAATTCGGTCGACAATAAGGGCTACACTATGTGTAGCGATGATGTGGTCACGACAATTCCTCCTAAAGTTGCCAAGGATAAGACTAGTCTGAATGGGGAAGCCTCCTCTCATCCTCCTAAATTTAAATTTGCTAAGGATACAAAGATGGAGAGCTGTAAGAGTAGGGAGCCGAAGTCTGCCAGTCAAATCCTAGAGAAGGGTTTCCCTCTTTCTCTTGTTGGTGGTGTTTTTGGTGAGGCCTCTCAGAAGGCTAACACTGGGCTTATGTAGGAGAAGGATGGTGTTGTGGATGGTGGTCTTGCTAGGGGTTCTAACAAAGCGGAGGAGGTTACAGAGCTGAAAAGGAAGAATATTGTGGAGGATCTCACCTGCTCCATTCGCAAGCTAATGTCTCCTACCCCTACTGATGAAGGTAAGGATATTGTGGATGATAAAGTTCAAGATAGTTCTTCTGATGAGGATGATGTTGTGGAGGATAGGGTTGAAAATTATGATAGGGAAGTTTTGGCTGATGTTTTGGGCTCGGCTTACGAGAATGCTAATCTACAGTTTAAACTTTTTAAATGGGTTTTTCATGAAATTAATAGGATTAATGTTAGGATTAGGGTTGTGGCCAGTAAGACTGAGGATTTTTCGGTTCAAAGCCAAATTGACAATTTAATGGAATCCCTAAACATTGTGGCTAATACTGTGGCCGAGGAATCCATTAATCTGAAGCAAAATATGGAAGGTAGAATTTTATCCCTTGAGGATAAAATTGATAAAATTGGGAAAATGTTGATGAAGAGTGGTGAGGCTACTAAGCTTGTGGGCACTCCAGATACTGCTATGAGGAAAGTGGCTCTGAAGAGTAGTGAGGCACCCAATCTTGTGGGAACTATGGTTTCTGCCATGACTATTTCTCCTCTGGTTACTGCTAAAAAAAGAAAAGAGTCTGCATTTGCTGATGTTTCTGTTGCTGGGGGTAAAGTGTTGGTTGTGGGTGGTGCTGGTGAGAAGGATACTGCTAAAGGTAAGGTTTTAATTGATGAGGTAAAAGCTGGTGGGCTAGGGGTCAGAACCATAAATAGAATGAAAACTCAGGTTGGGGCCTCTGGAATGAAGATGGCTGATATTGTGCATAAGGTGCAAAATTTGGCTGATACTGACATGGAAGCTATTGAGACCCTGAAGAATATGTAGTGCATTTGGCTGGCTTCCTTTTGGCTATTTTTTGGCTAATGGTTTTCTTTCGGTGGGATGATTTCTATTTTTTGTTGTTATCTTTTCTTTTTAGCTGCTCTCTTTTGTAAAGGGTTTCAGGCCCCTTCAAAACCCGTCTTTTACCTTTAAACAAAACATTGATAAAGCATTCATCATAGATACTGTAGAAGATTAATACATAAGATTAGAATTGAATTGAGATTTCACATGAGAATTGACAAACAACTTAAATAAATTCAAATGCTTTCATTGTGAATGTGCATACATATATAATAATTATAAAAAAATACGCAAAGGCTCCAAGTTTCAAGTATAAAATGACAAAAACATAAAAAATATGACTCCAAGTTAAGTGGGCCTTTTACATATGTTTTGAGGACTTCAGAAGAACATTCAAATGGGTTTGAAGTTGTTGGCCCTACTCCACTCCCACTGCCTGAAGAACCCCCAATGGCTATCATACTTCTATGAGTTCTACTTCTATGTCTACTTCTTTCATGCATTTGAACCTGAACCTCCTCCTATCATTACTAGTAATCTCACTATTGCTCATGTTTTTTTTGGTTAAGAATTGAAAAGAGAGCTACAAGTTCAAATAAAGGAAAAAATAAACTCACAATGCCCTTCCTACGTGATTAAAAAAATTTGATTTTTTTTTTGAAAACATGGAAAACAAATTGAAAAATCAAAAAACAAATGTAAAATGAAGAACTTACCTCTAATGAAGTAGATTTGATGCCCTAGTCTCCCCTTTCAACTTTTTTTCTCTCCTCTTTCACTTGTTGCTCTTCACCTCAAGTTTGCAAATGTGACGTCAAAATGAGAATTTGTTTTTTTTTTTAGTTGTTTTGATAAGTCAAGTAGGTTTGGGTTTTGTTTAAAGGGGTGGGGGGTTCGTGTGGGCCAATCCATCCTTTTTTTCAATTTAAAAATGTTTTTTTTACAAAAAAAGTAAAGATGTTGGGACACAAGGGATGGCTAGTAGTCCCCAGGACGATTAGGGGACGTCCTAGCCGTATCGAGTACTGCTAGTCATCCCCTAAGTCCCTTGAATCTGCAAAAATCTCCCATGGAAGTTTCTGAAACTGTGTTAAAAAAGGGATGGCTAGGGGACATTTCTTAGTCATCCCTACATCCCTGTTTTGTCCCCGATATGAGTACAAGCCAAAAAAGGTAGGGGACGCAACCCCGTGGAGCATAGGTTTTATTGTCTTTGAGAAAAACAAGGCAAGAATTTCCTCAGATTGTTTAGATCATTGACATTGAGACATTTGACAGTGTAGAAGATGATCCCCTACAAAGTTTAATAGTGAAATCTTGGTTAATAGTACAATTTCCACTCAAGAAGTTGAAGAGAGGGTTGAAGACATATTAAGGTTCACTATCTCTAATACATAAGGTCATACACAAAAACAATATTGAATAAATTTCAGCTTCTTTTAATCATATTGTTTACATATATAATAAATTTCAACTTTTTTTACCATTTTTTTGGTAATTCGACCAATATTTGAGCAGCCCAATAGCACACTATATCAATGGAAATCTTTAAGTGACCACCTTATGTGCTAGAGAATAATCATTATATTTGTTAGGAATGGATATCGTGGAAAAGCCAAAATATCTTTTGATCAACTGTTTGCATCATCTAAAAAGCTTGATAAAAAAGAGACCTATGATGGTACCTTAAGCTAATCATAGGATCCTAATATCCTAAATCATTGTAATTCAAGTTTTGATAGTTGCTTGAAAACTAGGACAAAACCTTTAGGGAATGTAATTTTTAAACATAAACTTTTTTTTTGAAAAATCAAATATCTTGAGGTGGTTGAAAAATAATTGATAACTTGATATGGATGGAATTCAAAAGAATCCATAATTTCTCTACACACTACTATTTTTTGCAAAACAATATATTGCACGTTGTACATTTAGCATTCTTCACTAAGAATGAGTGAAAACAAAGAATCCAATGAAAATAGGTATTTATGGTTATCAATAGGTATTTGGGTCATTTAGGTTGCATATAAGTTATATTTTAAATAAATATGATATTTTACTAACAATAAATGATTTTTTTCAACTAGGGATATCATTATTAAGTTTTAGTTGAACCTTTAAAAAATCAATTTTCAAACACTTCTCACTAGATGTGCTGATGTGGCAAGTTGCATGATGAGTCACACCTCCAAACCTTAATTGTAGATAGTGTAGACATCTAAATTTGATCACTTCCATATGATCAAAATCGTCTACTCTATCCATCTATGTCATTAATAATGATTAAATAATTTATTTAATCATTATTTCATTTTATGCCTAAGGTTCCTAAAGTATGTAATTGAATAAATTAAATACTTTACCTTACACCTTTTCTTCTCTAAATTAAATAAATAAGATAATTTGTTTAATTTAGTCATCTGACCTATTTGGATTAAAACCAATTTTTAATCCCTCTTTTTCTCTCTCCTTGTCACATTCTCCATAATCCTCTTTTAATCCAGATTAAATTAATTACTCTGTGATTAGGATGTGCACCACCTAATCAAGATTAGTGTCACATCCTCCATAATCTCCCACTTGCCTCTAATCTCTCATTAATTATCATATTCTTATGTTTGCACAACCTTAATCAAAGTCATTAGCCACATTTGGCATACCTCTTTTGGTCAACCTTTCCACTTGCCTTTCTTGGCCTTGACTCTCTTTCCCATGTGAATTTTTAATTCTCATTTATTCACCCAAGGATCCTCTCTTCCCCATGTGAATTTTCAATTCACTTTTATCTTTCCAAGGTCTACCCTATCCCCATGCAAGTTTTAGAAGAATTGACTTGTCACTTTACATGTGCCAAGGACTTCTAGAACCTTTGACTTTTCACATCACTCAAATGTGACAAATCCCCAACTTTTTGGAAATCCTCTCTTATCTAATAGACTCTCCTAAGCATGTGAATTTTTAATTCATGTTTATTTCTCCAACCACTTCCCCTTTTCCCATGGAGATTTTTGAGGAATTCTAAAATTCCTCAAATGTCTTTTTCCTTCTCATTTGGGGACAAGAAGTTCCTTTTTGAGGAAATCTTCTCATCCCCCAAGGCACCTACATGGTACTTGTACTTCATCCACATCATGTACTTATCTTCCACCTCATTTCCACATCATCCCACCCTAGGCCATCTCACATTCCACATGTTAAGATGTGAGGGCTTGTGAGTCCTCAACTCACCATAGCCCTCCATATTGGCTTTCTTGGATCAATCTCAACTGTTGAATTCTTTAGAGAATTCAAATTATCCTATAAATAACCCCTCATTTCTCTCATTTTGGGATGAATTATTTTGCTACCAAACTCTTGTCAAACTGTCATTTGCAGCATTTTAGCTTCTCCATAGCATTGTTCATCAATTCATTTTGCATCTTGCATCCATTTAACTCCATAGCCATCCAAGGAGCAACAAGACATCCAAAGATCAAGGGCCAACCAAGGAGGAAGCAACATGAAGGTATAATCAATCTCAATTTATTTCATCTTGCTTTCATTTTATCAATTCCTTAGGCTAATCATTGAGGTGTCCTCTTTTGTGTTATTTCCTCTTATTGCATCATTAGTTGTTTAGCATCTTACATTAGGACATAACATTTTAGGAGATCACATTTCTGGCATGCCTGATGGGACCCACAAATGAGTCTCTTTGCTTTGCGTTTGTTGTTGTTTAAGCTGTTTGCAAGTTCAGGTCGTAGAGGGGTAGATTTGCCCTATCGAGGGGGCGAACTTGCCCTCCTGGGCGCTGCAAAGGGGCAGACTTTCCCTTCAGTCTACTACAAAGGGGCGGATTTGCCCACCCGGTTCAACGTTTTCTGACTTTTTCTACAGAGGGGCGGATTCGCCCACTCGGTTCAATGTTTTCTGACTTTTTTTTTGCAGAGGGGCGGATTTGCCCACCCGGTTCAACATTTTCTGACTTTTTCTGTAGAGGGGCAGATTTGCCCACCCGGTTCAACATTTTCTAACTGTTTTCTATAGAGGGGCAGATTTGACCTCCTGTTCCAACATTTTTCACTACAGAGGGGCAAATTTTCCCTAAACAACATGTTCGGGAAGGTAAAAAAGTTGTATTTTAGCTTCGTTTTTGCCTCTATTTTTTGCTGTTTGGAGTTCTAACCCTCTAACCCTATTTTTTGGTGGGTGAAGTCAAATTTCTTGCTGATAATTTCTATTATTTTTCTGAAATTCACAAAGGACAAGAAGAGAAAATAGCTAACATTTGTTTGCAAGACCATCTATTTACTCGAATTTTAAAGTTTTTTCCTTGATGTTTTATCTATGCACTTAGTATAATTAGGGGGAAGTAATACTTGTTGTTTATTGTGTCTGTTTTTCTTTGTGTTACCCTAAGGGGGCATTAGTTTGTTTTCACCTTCCCCTTGCACTTTGTGTGTATGAGGAGGGGGGCGTAGTTGGAAATGATTAGTGTCTTCATTTTAGAGGGACTTGCTTGGGGATTTTATCACCCCAAGGGACGATCCCAACCACGCATACCAATGGGGTATAAAAAGGGGGGAGAGCCAAAGTTGTACCCCAATCCAGTTTCGTCATAATTGACGAAATGTCGAAGCTAGGGTGATACCTAGATAGATGTGAAGAGTTGGTCCAAGCCTTTCAGTATCTCGTTGGGGTTCCCAACTCACGCTTGTGATAGACTAGTGTTCACAGTTGTGTCTCATGTACTGAACGTATATCGAGGACTCCCTAGAAACCTTATGCATCCTAGAGTAAGAACTTTGCTGGCCATACCCCTTAACACTAATCATAGGATTGTGCTTGTTCAAAGTGTCTTTTTGTGAAAAACTAGTAAATTTTGATAATTCGGCCTCATTGAGTCATTTCAAGTCTTTGCCATAATCTCTCATCCAAACCAAGTCACTATTTTTCTGTAGAGGGGCGAACTTGCCCCCCTGTTCTGACATTTTCCATTGTAGAGGGGCGAACTTGCCCCACTGCTCTGACATTTTCCACTGTAGAGGGGCGAACTTGCCCCCCTGTTCTGACATTCTCCATTGTAGAGGGGTGAATTTGCCCCCTTGTTTCAGCATTTTTCACTGCAAAAGGGTGGATACACCCTCCTGATCCCCTATTTGACTATAGAAGGGTGGATACACCCTCCTGAATAGATAGTTTCATCCATTTGATGATTCCAAATCTCCGTTTAACCACTCCAAGTTTATGTTTGACCATTTAACCAAACCAAACATCCATTTGACCATTCTAAGCCTCCATTTAACCTTTCTAAATGTCCATTTATCACGTTCCCATTGATCATTTCACAATTTGGGAAACCCATTCTACCATCTTACCATGTGACCTAAACATTTTCACTTTCCAAAAATATCACTTCAACAATGCATCTTTCATTTGCATTCATCATCATCTCTCAACACAAAATCCCTCAAACCTTGTTTTAGAAGTTATCTCCTGAATTGACCAAGGTGTTAAGTTTGATCGTTATCCTACATATCAATCATTGTCTTCAACCTAATCAATCCACTTCAATATTGATGTGGATTTGTGTTGTAAGTCAACATCATTGGCCCAAATCAATCCCCTTTTATCTCAAGGTGGATTCGGCGCCGTGATCACTGATTTAGCTAGCTCAATCCGATCAACCAATGTTATAGGTCACTTAGGGTGATTTACGAATTAGGTTTAGGACCCTTTCCATCAAATCCAATCCTCATCCAAATCATCAAATTGATACATCATCAATTAATCTGATCTTATCCAATTGATCCAAGCAATCCAATCCAATCTATCCAAATCCAATCAAAATCCCATCATCCAATCTTTATCCAAATAATCAAATTGATACATCATCAATTGATCCAATCTTATCCAATTGATCCAAGCAATCCAATCCAATCTATCCAAATCCAATCAAAATCCCATCATCCAATCCAAATCATCAAATTGATACATCATGAATTGATCCATCATCTTATCAATCGGTCTAACATCCAACCAATCCTACAATCCTAATCCAAGCTGAATCAATCAATCCAAGTCATCACCTAGATCATCCTTTAGAAATTACATCTTAAAATCACTTAGTTGTTTTGCACGTTCATGCCCGTTCAGACCCGTTCACAAACAGAAAAGCAAATGGCAGACCAACAAACCTAAGGTTCCCAACCAAATGTCCCTCAAGATCCCAATAAAATTCCAAACAATCCACACGATCCTCATAATGGTGTCTCATCCCAATCAAACACCGACATCCAGAATATCAGACCACCCAGTGACGAAAACATGGTCAACCAACCCAAAGTCACCTTTGACGAATATCTCAGTAATCCCACCAATGTCCAAATGATAGATCATCTCCTAAATGAACATGGAGATAAGATCCTTGCCACCTTACTCATGAAGGGAGTCAAACCACCATCTGGTTTTGATACATCACAATATGCCCTTCCCACATTTGTTGATCCACAAACCTCACAAAATGTTCCAGAGGGTTCCTACATTCCTGACGATGCACCCACTGAAAACTGGTACCACCCCGAATTTGGAAATGCTATCATCCATCAAGTCCAAGAGTATCCCCATATTTCTACCACAAAATCTACTATTCCACCACCATATCCTAATGATCCCCGTACCTATGACATGCCACCATACATCCCATTTTCTCCATCGCTTCCTCCCCCATATTCTAATGTTGGGGGCACACCTACACTTACCAATTTTCTACCTCCCATATTTTGACAACCTCCAAATACTCCACACAAACCCACCACACTACCAGCACCACCACAACATACTGCTACCACTCTAGCTTCATCTCAACTCTTACATCCACAACATCCACAACACACTACCATTCTTGCACAACCATCACATCAAGTAGTGCAGCCTACCTCCCAACCACTGCATAACCCTTTTTTGGTCGCCCCCCAACAACAACATATCTCATCTCACCCATCTCATCAACAACAACAAACACAACAACAACCCCCACAACAACATGTGCATATCCCTACACAAATACACCATAATCCACTTACTAAGTACCTCTATCATCCCTCTAGCACATACACTGTTCCATCCCATCTCAATATAAATCCTCATCAGAATGTTCAAAACCAAACACATACCCAACCGCCACCTTACACCAATCCTTTGAAACATCAACATCATTCCCACCAACAAACATCGAATCCATCCCCATATGCCATGCAACAACCCACCATTGTGCAACAATACCAATCCTATCTGCCCTACATTCAACAACAACCAACTTATCAACAGGGGGCACCTTACACCTCCTATTACCAACAACCATCATCACATCAACAAAGAGGCCCTACCTCCACATATTACCAAAATGCTACACAACAACAAGACCCGTCCCTTGCTTCCTATTATCAACAACAAGTGGCTCCCGCTCATCACAATCAATCATCCAACTATCAATCCACTTATAATCAAGGAACACACTCCTATCCGAATCAAACTATCTATGATCCAATAACGGTAGGGCCATCCTCATCATATTTGCAATACTATCCATACAATCAATCCACTTTGTCTCCCACAATTCCCGTCAATAAGGACTTGGAAGAAGTAAAAGCAACATTAAAGGACCTACAAGCTGGAGCGGATAAACAAACATTCAAGTTTGAAGACATATGTCCTTATCCTTTTGATCCCTCCATCTCCTTGATTCGTTTTCCCAAACATTTTGAGATACCAAAATTTGATAAATACAAAGGAACTAGGGACCCTAGAGCCCACCTTCAAGAATTTTATTCCCATTGCCAAGAGGTCATGCAAAATGACAATTATCTTATCTGACTTTTCCCTAAAAGTCTACAAGGAGTTGCCCTTAACTAGTTTATGGGCCTTGAAAAAGGATCTATCAAAACCTTTGCACAATTATCCGAACATTTTTTCTCCCACTTCTCTTTCAATCTAGAGAAGGATATTGACACACTTGATCTCCTAAAAGAAAAACAATGTGAGGGAGAGACCTTTGCAAACTACTTGCAAAGATGGCATGCCTTAGCCAGTAGGATGAAATCCCCACCATCAGAAAAAGATATGGTCACACTATTTATCAAAAATTCCCACCCAGATATGGCTCATAACTTCCAACTACATTCTATCACCACCTTTGTGGCACTTGTGGAGAAGGGCCCTATCTTGGAACGAGCCCTTGTTGCAAAAGGGCAAGTCAAACATTTTAATTTTGATAGAGAGAAATCCTTTGGGGATAAACCTTGTTATTGGAATAGAAATAAAAATGTTGTCAATGATGGATTCACTGACACCAAATATGTTCAAGTGGCCACCACCATGCAAAGATACCCTCCTCAGCAAGAACCGTCGGTCCAGAATGCCATATATGTCCCCCAAGGGGCACCATGACAACAATCCAACCAAAATAACCAAGGGGGAAACAAATGACAGTTCACTTAGTTGGGAGAACCCCTTAGCATGGTGTTTAACAAGCTTCTTCAAGCTAATTATCCCATCACGTATCCTATCACCAAACCTCTTGATACATCTAAACCCAAACCTGCTTGGTTTAAAGACAATGAATATTGTGAATTTCACAAGATTAAGGGACATACCTTAGATAAATGTCAAGGCCTAAAAACCTACATTCAAGGCCTCATCGATCGAGGTGAAATCCATGTAGATGCTAATACAGCATCTTCGTCCAATGCTCAACTCTAGATATATCAAAATGCTTTTCCTAACCACAATCAAGGTCCCAGTACTTCCAACTCTAATCCTGGATCTAGCAACAACAATAAGAAAGGTAACAACACCAATAACATCATCTATAAAAATGTTCCATACAATAACCAAGGTGTGGTCTCATATGTGGAACAAGTAGAGCCACGTGTATCCATGATACATGTCAAAGGAAAAGATCCACAATGTGTTTTTACCACTCGGCGAACCCGCATCACAGTCCCCACAGCTCCTCCATCTATACAAGAAATCATCCGTCAATTCACAATATAACATCCTAGACCATCTAGGGAAGACTGCAGCCCAAATATCCATCTTAGATCTGCTCAAGTCATCTCCTGTGCATCAAGACATCTTGACTAAGGCTTTGCAAAGCACACAAGTGCTTGATGATATTGAGCCTACCCAATTTCAAGCATTGGTAGGCAATCTCTCGTCAACCTACTAGTTAGCCTTTAGCCAAAAAGATATGCCGCATCTTGATTCAAGCCACAACTGCCCCCTCCATCTTGAGGTTGGTGTAAATTGTCAAAAAGTAAAAAGGGTACTGGTAGATAATGGTTCAGCCCTAAATCTTTGAACATTAAAATTCATACAACAGGTTGGATACACCCAGGCTGATTTAAGAAGTCAAGTTATCACCATCAAGGCATATGATAACGCAGAAAGAGATTCTGAAGGAATTATTTTCCTTCCTATTCAAGTGGGCCCTATTGTATAGTACACTATGTGTCATGTTCTGGACCTTGAACTTCCATTCAACAACCTTCTTGGTTTTCCATGGATTCATTCTATGCAATCCATCCCATCCACCTATCATCAATGTGTAAAGTTCCCATTTCAAGGAATGGAGGTTACCATACAAGCCGATCCCCAACCTTTTGAATATTTTCGTGCCTTGGAAGCTTCCTTCCCACATTCACATTACTGCCTAGGATTTGAAATGGTGGCATCCCCAACATCTAACTCTGACCCATCCACCAATACACTAAACATCTCATCTCCACCATCATCCACCCCTGCTTCCACTGTCACCAAGGTCCAAATCATAGACAAGGGATGTGGCGAATACAAGATGCATACCACACTAAATGTGGCAACTATGCTACCCTCACCTCAGACATATGGATAACCAATTCTGCCAGTACCACAAGTGAAAGAAAAGACACTTACACTCACCTCCAAGAACATGGGTTCAACAACATTCAATGATTTGGGATCCCTTCAAGATCAAATGGAAGAAGATATTAGTCAATGGGTTTATCAAGAGGAACTTGAGCCACCATGTCCCCTTATAGAATACTTTGAAGATGTTTATCCATGTGCCTCCAAGCTCATTGAAAAGTGTCATTACCAAGGTGGAGGCCTTGGCATAGAAGAACAAGGAAAATGCCAGCCCATTGAAGCAACTACCATCCGACCAAAAAATCTGGGCTTGGGTTATGATACTAAACATAAGGGTCCTGCAACATCCTCTAGCACTTCTAACAATGCTAGTGTTGATGACGGTTCCCTCAAAGACATACCAGAAGAAGAGTCCATCATACACGCGTACGATGATTTGAATCACGTTGACCTCCCTGCCATGTTTGAATGCTTGTCTGTTTGCACCATAACCTTATCCCTCAAACATCCTGAACTTATAGATCATGACCTACAAGGTAGAACACCTATCAACACATTTCCTTCAAAGGATACCTACGTACATCTCATGGGATTGGTGGAAGATTAATGCCCTAACCGTGAAAGAAAAAAGAAATAAAAATAAAATGGGTCATCAAGTGAAAACCTCACTAAGGCACTTTTTGACTGGGAAAAAGTAAAAACAAAGGGTGTATTTGACAGTGAAAACCTCAATATAGCACTGGAAGATGGGGATGTTCATCTTCCCCTTGTGGGAACACAAATATCTGAGCAGTCTTCTATTCTCATTGAAGAAACACAAGAGGTAAATTTGGGGACAACAGAAACTCCAAGGATCACCTATGTAGCCAAATCTTTATCAGAAGAAGAATATCTCACCATTGTCGAAATTAAGGGATTATCAATTTTGCATGGGCTTATTGTGATATGCCCGGCTTGGATCCTAATCTTGTTGTACACCATTTGGATGTCCGTCTGAATGCCAAACCTTTCAAGCAGAAGCTCTGAAAGATGCACCCACAAGTAGCACTATTAGTTAAAAAAGAATTGGAAAAATTACTAGATGTTGGTTTTATCAGAACCATTGATTATTCTAATTGGATTTCCAATATGGTACCTATTGCTAAACCTAACAGAGAAATCAAAATTTGCACAAATTTTTGGGATCTTAACAAAGCCTTTCCAAAAGATGACTTTCCATTGCCTAACATCGACATGTTGGTGGACATTACTATGGGACACGAGATGTTATCCCTCATGGATGGCTTCTCTGGCTACAATCAGATCCGAATTGCCCCTGAAGATCAACACAAAACCACTTTTACAACACCTTGGGGTACCTTTTGTTACAATGTCATGCCCTTTGGCCTTAAAAATTCGGGGGAAAAATATGAACAAGAAATGATTATTATATTTCATGACCTCATCCACATTATCTTGGAAGATTATGTTGATAACTTGCTGGGAAAATCCAGAACCAGAGAAGAGCACCCGACCATCCTGAAAAAGATCTTCGAGTGCTTGGAGCAGTACAAGCTAAGGTTGAATCCGAAAAAGTGTGTGTTTGGTGTCACATTAGGGAAATTGTTGGGCTTCGTAGTCTCCCGAAGGGGTATCGAGGTTGACCCTGCTAAAGTAAAAGCTATCATGGATATGCCTCCACCTAGAAACCTGAAACAGTTAAGGAGCCTTCATGGAAAGCTACAATCCATCCATCGGTTTATAGCCCAACTTGTGGATAAATGTCAGTCATTCACTCACCTTCTGAAGAAAGACACCACCTTCAAATGGAATCAACAATGTCAGTTGGGTTTTGATATGATCAAAGAATACTTTGCCCACTCACCAATCTTGATGCCACCTATCCCTAGAAAAACCCTCTTGCTATATATCTCTGCCACTTTAGTTGCATTAAGGGCATTGTTGGCACAACATGATGAATCCTCAAAAGAGCTAGCAATCTACTACATTAGCCGAACACTGGTCAGTTATGAACTTAATTACTCACCAATGTAGAAAGCATGTCTCGCTATGGTCTTCAATACACAAAAATTACATCATTATATGCTTAGCCATTCGATAAAGTTGATATCAAAAGTGGACCCCCTCAAGTACCTATTATCTAAGACAACCCTAACTGGCCGAATGGCTAAATGGATCATGCTTCTCAGTGAATTTTATATAGAATATGTGGACAAAAAAGCAATCAAAGGATAGGTAATAGAAGATCAGTTGGCAGATGCCCCATTAGTAGATGCCTACCCCATAGAAGCCAAATTTTCAGATGAAGGATACTTCGCAGTATCAGAAGCTACCACATGGACACTGTACTTTGATGGATCACACACTAATAATGGATCGGGGACATGAGTCTTGCTTATCACCCCCCAAGGTGATTACATACCAAAATCATTCAGATTGGCTTTTCCTTACACCAACAACATTGCCGAATATGAAGCCCTTCTCACAGGAATCACAGTCCAATGGCACATCACTCATCTGCAAGTTTTTGGTGACTCCCAATTGGTTATAAAACAAGTCAATGATGAGTTTCTAACAAAAGATGAAAATTTTTTGCCTTACAAACGTATGGTGGATGACTTCAAAAAATATTTCACCTCCATCCAATTTGAGCAGATCCCGAGACTCCAAAATAAGGCAGTAGACGCTATGGCTACCATTGGTTCTCTCCTCGACATGCCAAAAGACCACACAAATTGTCAGTTCCTAGTCGACCAACTCCTAATCCTAGCATATGATATCCCTGAGAGTGACATGGTGTGTGATATTGTAGGTCCTGAATCCCCTTGGTACCACAAAATTTACACCTATATTCATGACAACACCCTCCCACCTGATCTCATGAGAAACCAACATAAATCATTCATCCAACGCACTGCCCGCTACACCATCATCGGTGATACACTTTATCGACGTGGGTATGATGGAACTCTCCTCCATTGTTTAGACGAAAGAGAAGCCCGCACGACATTAACAGAAGTGCATAGCGGTATTTGTGGGGCCCATTCTAATGGTATGACCTTAGCCAAACAAATTCTAAGAGTAGGGTATTACTGGCCTACAATGGAACATGATGCTTGTGAATATGTCAAAAAGTGTCTTCTGTGTCAACAAAATGCAGATTTGATTCACGCTTCAGGACAAGAGCTACAACTTATCACGCCACCTTGGCCGTTTTCACAATGGGGTTTCGACTTGATTGGAAAGATCTACCCTCCATCCTCTGATGGTCACACTTTTATCATCACAGCTACTAAATACTTCACCAAGTGGGTGGAAGCCATACCACTCACTCAAATCACTAGTGTTTAGATCTCTAAGTTCATCCTCTACCATATCCTCTGCAGGTATGGTATCCCCTCCGTCATCATCATCGACAACAGAAATCCATTCAAGAATAAGTGTATGAAGCTCCTTTTGACACATATCATGTCCAACATCATTGGTCCACACCCTATTACCCCCAAAGTAATGGACAAGCAGAAGCAACAAAAAAAACATTGATCAAAATCATTAAGAAGATGGTCAATAGCATTGGCCGAGATTGGCACCTCCATATCCATCCTACTCTTTGGGCCTACTGTATTTCCATCCGTACCCCCACCGGTGCTACTCCATACTCTCTTGTCTATGGCACTGAAGCCATCTTGCCAATAGAAGTTGAAATCAGTTCACTCTGAATATCACTCAAGAATTGATCACTGATGAAGACACCCGAGTGGCACGCCTGGCACAATTAGAATTGTTGGAGGAAAAACAGGTCAAGTCTTATAACCATCTGCAAGCCTATTAACCACCGACTCAAAAGGAGCAAAAAATAAGAAATTCCTCCCTCGCCAATTCAATGTTGGTGACTTGGTCCTTAAAGAGAATCAGCAAGATCGAGATAAAAAGGGTAAGTTTGAAGCAAATTGGTTGGGCCCTTATGTCATCACCACAAAGTATGGTTATGGCACTTACAGGATCTCTACCCCTGAAGGGGAGCCCTTAGAAGAACCCATCAACATCATGCATCTGAAGAAGTTCTATACTTAGGTCAGTCAAGGTATCCTTCCTAGTAAAAGTCAAAAAATACAAAAAAATAAAAAAAAATACAAAAAAATACAAAAATACAAAAAATACAAAAATAGTAAAGAGAAATAATTCATCCTATGGTGAAAACCACCCTAGAGTGGTGCCTTGGATATGTACGATTGGTGAAAACCTAGAAATAGGCGCCTCTCGTATGGGGCTTAATCATTATCTACCTCGCGTCCTGGTTACTTTATGGCTTATCTGCTGATTCCTCAATCCCCATATCCTCCCATCCGCTTGCATCACCTTGTCACTTGGTATACTTTTGGTTGAGCATTGGATGACCGTCATCTGCTATCCGACATCTTGAGCTTGTTATCCTAATCTGAGCTTGTGTCCTCTCATTATCGTGTCCATCTCCATCTAGGTTCACTCCCCGTGTTTGTCCCCATCTAGGTCTCATTGCACCTTCTATTGAACTACGATGCCTTTGGCTTGCACGTAGGCAAGGATAATATTTGGATTGGCCCCCGAGGAATTTTTTCCTTCATCATCTGTCCTCATGGTCCACTTTTCGATCTTTTCCATCCTCAGTCTTTTGTCCCGTCTGAACTACATTGCCCCTGTGCTTTCACGTAGGCAAGGTTGATCTTTTGATCTGCCCTGGGGCTTATGTTTGTCTTGGTTATCCATCATTGGTTTCCATTAGTACACTTTGTGCTTTTTTACCATGGTCTTTTCTTGAACTATGAGGGCTCTATGCTTTCACATAGGCAAGGTTGATCTTTGATCAACCCCCGAGCCCCTAGGTCTTTAGGTGGTGTCTCATCCTCTCATTGTCTTGTTGTCAAGTATGTCCCTATCATCGCCGATTCTTCACAAACAAGATCTTCTTGTATCAAAAAAATCTGCCCAATGGCAATTATCCTACGTCATCTAGGTCACTTTAGCTTAGTATCTATCATCAGTCTTAACAGGATGCATCCTTCCTAATAGACCACATCAATCCCATCCATCCTTGGGATCTTATGGCAAATGACGCTTGTAATTGATCATGATCTTTTGGTACTTTTGGATTTTGTTTATTATTTGAGCTCCCTCTCTTAACTAGTCAAGATCACCATGATCCATCATATTATGGTGTGTTTTTCCTAGTCAACATAGGGGCATCTCTTAACTATTTTATTGTTGTTGTCTGCTGGGATGCTTCGCGTAGTACCCACCAAGATTCCTCTTGGATCCTGCATTATGTGGGGGCATCCCTTTGTGCTTGTGGTTATTCCAATACCTAGCCTGACCAAAGTCATCATGACTTTGGGGTATTGGGATAGCCTTCTTGTTTGTTGTGTTTGTTTTATGCATTAGACATTAATCCATCTTGGTCTACATACCCTGATGCCCGATGTCTTATGCTATAGCAAAAACCAGTGCTCTAAAAGATGGAAAATTGCATTCATGTTGCATTTCATCTCATTGCATATTCCCTCTTCATCCAATCTTGCTCCTACATCTATGACTCCTGATTTTGGTTGTGCAAAATCTCACTCCTTCTTACTGACTTTCCATCTCAGGATCCTTACAGTTCTTGGCAGGTACTGTTTCCCACACACCCTACGCCTATCACCTACCCATTGATACTTATGTCTACATTAAATTTAGTGTGTCAGTTCATCATTTGTCTATTTACATCTATTCATTAGGTTCATTTATCCATATTGCATCAATTTATTAGGTTCATTCATCCATACATTTCCATGTATTTTCAAACCCATCTATGCATCATTGTTAGGCCCATATTAATTACATCATATATACAATTTCATTACCATTCATAAATGGTTAACATCATCCATAATCACATCATCCAAACACACATAAATAAATCATTAACATCATACATTTTCATTGCATCCATATCAACACAACTCATCATATACATGTGCATAACATACATCATATTTCATAAAACCATAAATATATAACCATATGCATAACATAAATCATTTGTCACAAAAATGTTCAACATAATATCAATGGGAACCATCACATATCATCATCAAAATAATACAATGATCATCTCATATCCAAAATACAGTCACATCATAATCACATACATCCCATCCTCAAAATAAGGTACATCATCTAAGAATATGTACTACACCTCCATCTGGTACCTGTCAAAGCACCTGTATCCTATCACCTATCCTCTGCCTGCCCTGAGCTGCCCACACCCGACCTCTGAGAAGACTCAGGCACCAGTCCCCTATATGTCAGAGTCTCTTGCGACTCACAAGCTGGAGTCCCAAATCGTGGAGTCGGCTGAGAATCAATGTACCCTCTGGTCTGTGTCCCTAATGACAGGGACAGTATCGACATCTGTGGTACCTGCCTAACATACCATGCTGTCTATTGCACTGAATCTGGCACTACCTGCTCATATGCACATCTCCAATAGCCTTCCTCATGCATGTACTCATCTCTTTTCCCAACATGGAACCTGGTGGCATTCCGCTCATACCTATATCTATCACACTCTCTACTGATGGCTCGCCACTCCTGCTCCCATGCCTCCTATGCCGCTATCAGCAACCACACTTGTTTTGTGGTCCTCTCCCTCTTTTCCTGTACACTCTGTAGCTCTACCTACAAGCCCTGTACAATTAACTCAATCCCATCACCTTGCACTCTTTGTGACTGCCTCAGAGCTATATCCCTCTCGGCACTCTCCGCCCGCACCACTACGACATCTCTTCGGAACTATAGGATCTGGACCTATCTCAGTGCACCATCCATCTCCCCCTATAGCACCTGCACCTATCCCTATGCACTCTCTCTCTCTCTCTACACTATCTCTAACTCGGCCTCTGCAGCCTCAGCCCTTGCTCTCATCTCCTTTAAGGATGCCTCTACAGTGGATATCCTCTCCAAAAGGTCTACCTGCTCTCCTTGCAGTCCTGCCATCTATCCTCTCAGTGTCTCCATCTCCCTCTCGGTTCGCTGGAAACACTCCACTAAGACATGATACCCTCCCCCAACTAGCTCTGGCTGACCCCGCATTTGAGCTACTATCATCACCACCTCTAATCTGTCTTGATTCCATGTCACCCAGGCCAACTCACCCCGTACTCTCTCCATCTCTACTCACATCTCCTCTCTCTCTCTCTCAGTCGCCTGTATATCTATCATCAGATGACCCACAACACACTCAAACTCTATAAGCTCCAACTCCTACACCCTCTACACCTCTGCCTCCATCCTCCTCAACTCCTCCTCTAAAACCCATACCCTCACCTAGGCCCCTCTCAGTAACATCACTGGATCATCCACTAGAGCCACCGGTACTACTACTAATGGCTCCACCACCTACACATCCATGTCCATCATCTCCACCTCCACCTCCTCCTAAACAGGCTCCACTCGGCTCGTCACTCGGATCCTTCGCGGCCATCCTCTCCTCCCCACCCTCATTGATCTCCTTGGTTGTCCTCCATACTACCCCTCCCCCTCTGGCTCCTCAATACCCTCACTCCTCCCTATAGTGTGGGACTCTTGCCCCACCTGGATCTCGGGCTAGACTCTCCTCTATCATTTGATCTCTAGACCTCCTCAGGAATCCGTCTCCTCCTGTGCTCCCTCCTACGGATCTATGGCCCTCACCCCCTCTGCTCCCTCCTACGGGTCTATGGCCCTTCCCTCCTCCTGCTCAACCCTCACCTGCACTCGCCTCCACCGTACTCTACCACCAATCCCTATCTAAGTAGCCCTCCCCTCCACCACCCATAGCATCTCCACCTTTGGCTCACTCCCTCATCTCACCATCTCTACCCCTAGACCTCCCCCATCACCTAGCCCTCCTACCTCCATCTCCTCCCCCACATCTCTCCTGGCCCTCCTCCGAGGTCGCCTCCTCCTAACCCTCCTCCTCTCTGGCTGATTTCTAGCACCACCCTCATCCGCCCCACCACTCTGATGTCTCACATCCTCCTATCCCCCCTCCTCTTGCTCATCCTTTGGCCCCCACTCCACGGCTCCCACAAACGGCTCCTCTGGTGTGACCCTCTCCAACTGGTGGTTTCGAAACCACCGAGCATACCGATATGTAACTCTTGCATCCTCTGGACCCACCCCCCTCCCTAGATAGGGTACCCCTCCTGCCATCACCCATGCCTCCCTCGCTTCCCTCGCTGACAGCCTGTCACCCCATGGAACCTCTCTGGTAAGCCGACAAAACATAGTCGGTGCTACTAGAATATCCTGCGTAAGTCCAAACTACCTCTCCACCTTGTCCGGATGATGCACCTCCACTATGTGTGGTTGACTCCCAATTAAGACACATCTACATCTGAAGAAACCCTGTTGTCTCTCCTCCTCGACCCTCCATCCCCTAAATTGCCAATACATGTATGGCCACCATACTATGTCCTCCTCCTGTACCTCATCAAATGCTCTCCTCCACTGATCCATCTCTCCCTGCATCTCATACTATAGGACGTAGCCCATAGCTACTCCGTACTCCCAAGCCACTGACTCTCTATCATCCAACTCTCCTCTCTTCACCACTAGGGGTCTCGTCAACATAATGTGCTACCAACCCCACACCTGTAATACTATCCTGTGCATCACGCTCTGCATCCCCCAATAACAAATCACATGCATCTCTTGGTATAACTAGGCTAAAACACATGATCCCCAAGAAAGTTGTCCCTCCCACCACTCGACAATATGTCGAATCATCTCCATATACCGTAAGCTGTAGAATCGCTTGCTCCGATCCGGCAGTAGTATCCCACTAATCAGCCAACACAAATATAGTGGTAATGCTGGCAACCCCAAGGGTAAGCATCTATCTACATCTATCTGACCCCTCTATATAAGCAAATCATCTCGCCCAAATAGTACCAGGATGGTCTCATCTAACTGCACCCCTCTCGACACCACCTCGCTCACTAACCGACTTGCTATCGGCAACCTCAAAATCCGCCACACATCCTCCAATGTCACTGTCATCTCCCCCATTAGAAAATGGAAGGTCGATGTTGCTGAGCTCCATCTCTCTATCAAGGCTGTCAGCATCGCCCAATGCGCTCTCATCTCCAAAAACTACACTAGGTGCAATAACCTTGCCTGCTCCAGTGCTACATGGTCTGCCCCACTCATGGCCTCTATAGTTGCTACCAGTGCCTCTGGCCTCCGCTCATGCATCCGTAATCGACCAAAATCCTGCAATCATAACATCCACCTTGTCAGTTCTTTGTCAATATCTTTTCTGGCTCTGGGACTTTTTCTCTCTTCCCTCTTTCTCTCTTCCTCTCCCTCTCCCTTCCCCCCCCTCCCAGGCTGGGGCGGATCTGCCCCCAGCCGTGGTGCGGACCTGTCCCTGGTCACGGGGTGGACATGCCCTGAGCTAGGGTAGACCCACCCCGAGTCGAGGTGGCATCGCCGCCGCTATTCACGGCGGGACATGTCCCCCAGCCCCGAGGGGACCCGCCGCTGTGCCGGGGGACCCGCCCAACCCTGTGGCACCGCCCTTGCCCGGCCTGGCCTCCGGTGGACCCGGTGACCTACGGCCCATCCACCCGGCCGCCCCCTCGTGCCCCGGGCCCATTTCCCCTCCCCATTTTCCAACCCTTTTTTTTTCGACTACCCATTTTTCATAGCTAACCTGCCCATAAAACCCATTTCTTACATTTTCAATAAAACATTTAAAATGTGTTAAAATTATGAAAATAATGCATAGAGTGTTTTGATGCTAACCTAGTGGAGCCCACCTTGTTGCCTGTAGGAGCGTCAGACCTTGTCCACCCGATGGATGACCTCAGTGTCGTTATCTTGCGACATCTTCGCTCCTTGTCTGCTTTCTCTTCTCTCCTTTTCTCTTAACTGCTATAGTGCAAATGAGGTGAGGTAATTTTTAAAATTACCTTATATTCCTTTTCCCACCCTTTTTAAGGGGTATTTTTTACCCCTTATTTACTTTTTTTTCTTCTGACTAATCTCTTCCCTTCCCGGGGCCGCCATTTGCACCTCGTTTGTCTGATTGACTTCATTCAAAAAGAAAACTTACCTAATTTTTTACGCTCTTTCCAACCATACCATCCATTTCTTCCTATCGAGAAGTTGTCTGGGACCCCTATTTCTCCCCCGTCATCCTCTCGAGGGGGCATACCCTTCACATTTATCCATTTTCCCTACTATAGTCATTCCCTTGCAAGATTCGTTCATCTTCATCCATTCCCCCGCTAATTGGAGAGCTCAGGTCCTCCTCCCCATGCTGGGGCATCATTTTCTGGTTACTTCCTCTATAGAGTCATCTGCATTTTCTTTTTTTCGAAGCACGGTTATTCTAATGGTACTTCGAAGAGGGGCAAAATGTAGACATCTAAATTTGATCACTTCCATATGATAAAAATTGTCTACTCTATCCATCTATGTCATTAATAATGATTAAATAATTTATTTAATCATTATTTCATTTTCTACCTAAGGTTCCTAAAGTATGTAATTGAATAAATTAAATACTTTACCTTACACCTTTTCTTCTCTAAATTAAATAAATAAGACAATTTGTTTAATTTAGTCATTTGACCTATTTGGATTAAAACCAATTTTTAATCCCTCTTTTTCTCTCTCTCTTTGTCACATTCTCCATAATCCTCTTTTAATCCAGATTAAATTAATTAATCTATGATTAGGATGTGCACCACTTAATCAAGATTAGTGTCACATCCTCCATAATCTCCCACTTGCCTCTAATCTCTCATTAATTATCATAATCTTGTGTTTGCACAACCTTAATCAAAGTCATTAGCCACATTTGGCATACCTCTTTTGGTCAACCTTTCCACTTGCCTTTCTTGGCCTTGACTCTCTTTCCCATGTGAATTTTTAATTCACATTTATTCACCCAAGGCTCCTCTCTTCCCCATGTGAATTTTTAATTCACTTTTATCTTTCCAAGGTCTACCCTATCCCCATGCAAGTTTTAGAAGAATTGACTTGTCACTTTACATGTGCCAACGACTTCTAGAACCTTTGACTTGTCACATCACTCACATGTGACAAATCCCCAGCTTTTTGGAAACCCTCTCTTATCCAATAGACTCTCCTAATCATGTGAATTTTTAATTCACATTTATTTCTCCAACCACTTCCCCTTTTCCCATGGAGATTTTTGAGGAATTCTAAAATTCCTCAAATGTCTCTTTCCTTCTCATTTTGGGACAAGAAGTTCCTTTTTGAGGAAATATTTTCAACCCTCAAGGTACCTACAAGGTACTTGTCCTTCATCCACATCATGTACTTATCTTCCACCTCATTTCCACATCATCCCACCCTAGGCCATCTCACATTCCACATGTCAAGATGTGAGGGCTTGTGAGTCGTCAACTCACCATAGCCCTTCATCTTGGCTTTGTTGGATCAATCTCAACTGTTGAATTCTCTAGAGAATTCAAATTATCCTATAAATACCCCCTCATTTCTCTCATTTTGGGATGAAGTCTTTTGCTACCAAACTCTTGCCAAATTGTCATTTGCAACATTTTAGCTTCTCTATAGCATTGTTCATCAATCCATTTTGCATCTTACATCCATTTAACTCCATAGCCATCCAAGGAGCACACAAGACATCCAAAGATCAAGGGCCAACCAAGGAGGAAGCAACATGAAGGTATAATCAATCTCAATTTATTTCATCTTGCTTTCATTTTATCAATTCCTTAGGCTAATCATTGAGGTGTCCTCTTTTGTGTTATTTCCTCTTATTGCATCATTAGTTGTTTAGCATCTTACATTAGGACATAAAATTTTAGGAGATCACAAATAGATAAGAAACCAACTCACATTTCAAAAGAATGGAGGTCCTACGATATTCCATGCAATCCCTACATGCTCGCAAAGTTAGCCCACACAATTACTAACCCCTCTCCCCTAATTGAAAAAAATAAATTACAAAAGTTGAGATTTTTCCACTTCAACATTTCTCAACAGCAGAATTTGGAACAGAAAATAAAATTTCTCAACCTCATGTAAAATTTATCTTATTTCATCTTTTGGTTGGAGGTATTGCAGTCTTTAGACAAGCCAAGCGATAAGATGAGATAGTTTTAACATCCATAGCACTTCACAAAAAGCCTCAATTTTTTCTTTTGGTGTGTCATTTAACAAAATTTACAATTAGATTAAGAAAGAAGAATATTACAGAATAAGTGAGGAGGCAGCAATGAGAGCTTAGTCCTTACAAACAAGAGCATAATCAGAGACTAAGAGTACAAAATTTTTTATATCGGTGAAATCTATACTTCAAAAAAAAAAAAGATCTCTGATTGGAAGGTGCTCCACTAATAGGAGGGTAGTATACTCATGCAATATTTTTGATAGGCTACTAAGTTTATCTTCTGAAAGTATATCTATTTCAGACTTGCATGAAAGTATATTTATTATGTGTTGAAATTATTTATCTAGTGGCAATTTCGAAAGAATGTTGCTGAAGACCATGCTATGCTTGTTCAAGAATGTTTGTATTTCCTTATGATCAACTCCCTTACTTGCTTTAGTTGTAGAGGTCACTAAACATTGTGTCGTCCATGCTATTTTTCCACTCCTAGAATGCCTCTCCATTACTTTTGTTGATGCAACTCAAGGAGCTTCATCAGTAATGCATTGTAGTACTACTTCTCTACATTCTAATTTGAACCTTAGCTCCATAGTCTGATAATTCTAAGTAAACTCCCCCAATAAATGTAGCCAATGCACTCCTAAAAACAAAACTATTCTCCTATGCTTAACACATAAAACTCATCTCGCATCTTCTATCTTCCAAGAGTGATTTTCAATTGTTGAATTCTCTTATTGTGTCAAATAGTAAAATTTCCAGTCATTATGACCTTGAATCCATAAAAAAACTTGTTTGCCATTCTCTTTTAACAACCAACCCTTCATCGATGAAGTTGTGTGTTGCACCACTATCAATTAAGACTAAAAATTTGTCCTCCTACAAAAATTCTCGTACTTCAAAATGATAATATTTAGGAGCACCTGACAATGTTGCAAGTGCACCTCCTAGGATGTTCACCTTCTTCTTTTATCTTTGATTCAAATTCATATTCTTCAGTTTCTAGTTTTGGTTCTTCCTTCTCTGAATTCTCATTGAGAATTACTTGTATGTAATGCACTTGACCTTTTTCCAAACATCTATGTCCAAGTTCCCATGGTTTTCTACAATTAAAACACAATTTGTTTTGATGGAGCTCATTTTATGTTACGTCATCCAAATTTCTCTTTTATGGTAATACCTTTTGTTGAGAAAACCCTTTTTGAAAAGGTTTCTTATTCTACTCTATAGGAGGGGTTTTCCGATAAAACATATTCTTGTCCACTAAATTTTCTAAATTCAAATCTTTTTTTAATAATGCCTCCTAAAGAATCAACGGATCAAATGCCTTAATTAAATCATTAAGAGGTTTAACTAATCCTTCAATAAAAAGGATAGTTAACTTCTTTCTATAACATCAGGCACAATTACTTATAATTTTTGGAATTTCTCCACATATTCCTCCACTATTCCCTCTTGCTTTAATTGGGTCAACACTCTAAAATGAACTTCAAGATCATTTCTATCAAACCTTTCAGTTAATCTGTTGCAAAAATTATCATAGGTGCCAATTCATGTGTTGTGTGTTCCAAGTGTAAGGTAGTGAATTTGATGTACTGACCTAGGGTTTGTATGCCAACCTCAATTGAAAACCATAGAGCTAGGGTTTGAATTTTTAAAATAATCAAATGAGTGAACAACAGTTAAACTCCAATGAATCACAGTGGTGCATGAATTATTGTCATCAAATTGCACACAACAAATACAATGTACAAAAAATCAATACTAACAATTTTGATCTAGATCTAGGTTAACCTCATATTAGCAACAAGTTATTCAGCATATACTCAAGAAAATTAGAAAGAAATAAAGGATAAAAATTTATTGGAACAAGGGAACAACCATAACCATGCCCAAATCTATTGGAAACCAATCACAATTTATGATTACAGATGATTGAGTGTTAAACCTACTATCTTAGACCTTTCCCAATGAGCTTAATCAGGAACTTGGTTTGAAACCGCCACTTATAGGACCATGGATGATGTAGATAGGTTAGAAATCCTTTCCAAAAACCCTACTAACACTCAGATCTATGATGTGCCAGGGAATGGGGGTTTTTGTCTTCTATTAATCTGATTTTCTTGAGGTGCAGAACCCTCGAAAAATCACCTGAAATGTTTGTAGCTGGCCCTTGGATCGCCCTCCCACAAATGTCTTCATGCCCTGAGCAATAGATGGTATTGGAGTTGGACTGTTGAGAAAATATACATCCTGATTCACCTCCTAATTTTATTTATAGTCACACATATGTTGAGTGTTGGGTAACCTGTGATTAGTTCACCATTCTTAAGCTTCCTTGGTTCATTAATTGGTACCAAAAAATTAGAAACTACAGTCCCTGAGACCTGGTGAAATAGCCTACAGATCAGTAAGGTAGGGTTTTGTATACCTCTCCCATAATTCACTTAGGGTTTTGTCCCAATGAAAAGAAAACATCCATCCAAATCTCCAAATGCCCTCCTTCAGTCCTCCTAGTGTCATATTTAAAAGGCCTCCAAATGAGGCATGTGGCCCAATATTAGGCACCCATAATTAATTTAAATTTACTTATTAATTAAAGTAGGTGCCAAAAATGGAAATGAAAATTTATTTATTTATTAGTTTATTTAAAATAAGTGCCAAGTATTTATTTAATTTTGGTGCCTAGGATTCAAATTTAAATCTATTTATTTAATTTTATTAGCTATTTATTTATTATATATTTTATTAAATATTGGTGTTTAAGAACACCTTTCTAAGTTGGCTTAACAAGCATAATTTATAGGGACATGACAATCCCCCCTTCCCAAATTGGCCTTCCCGCAAGACATCTCAAACTTGGATGCTCGAAAAATCTCCCTTCCTTTCCCAAGTAGAGTCTTCAAGCGAAAGATTTTTCCATTTCACCAAGTATTCTAGAATGATCTTATGCCTTAATTTCTTTTGCCTCATGTCAATGATGGATTCAAGCTCCAAAATCAACTTCCCCTCATCATCAAGTGGAGGAAATTATAAGAAGGGAGTAATCTACTGACAAGGCCTCCTTCAAGCACGCCACATGGAAAATGTGAATTTTGTTGTTCACAAGGAGTTCAATTTCATAAAAAACCTCACCAATCTTCCTTGTGATTTTGTAGGGACCATAAAAACATGGTTTCATCTTTTCAACACCACTACCTTTGAGTGAAGATTGTCTATAGGGATGTAACCTCAAAAATACCATATATCCCACCTCGAAAACCCTCTCAATTTAGTGGCGGTCAGCATACAAATTTTTCTGATTTTGGGCCTGCTGTAGGTTTTCTTTGAGCACCTTCACAATGTCTAAAGCTTTGTTGAATCAAATTTTTTTCTCTTGGTACTCTACTATCCAAAAGAATCAAATCCATGAGTGAAACATCATAGCCATAGAGTGTCTTGAAAGGAGTAATACCAATAGACATGTGATAAGTAGAGTTATAGCAATACTCCCTAAGGTGCAACCATTTTACCCATGTGGTTTGTTGACCCATGACATAGTTCCTCAAGTAACCTTCTATCCATTTGTTCATGATTTTCGTTTGCCCATCAGTTTTATGATGATAGCTAGTGCTTGGGGTTCATTTTGTGCTTGTTAAATGAAAGAGATCTTTCCAAAACAAACTGATAAACCTATTATATGTGATTTTACATTTCTCCATTAGTTATTTAAGTAATAGCAACGGATTTAATATAATGAATATTAAAAATAAGATAATTTGAGTTATGTAGTTTTATCAACATAAATGTGAATAATCAATTAAATAATTAACATAATAAATGGAATGACACCTCCACATAGATTAATCATATTAACATCAAAATCATATAGACAAATATTCCCAATAATTCCAAATCAATGGTTCTCAATACTTATATGAAATTCACAGAAAGGGTGTTATCCGACACTCAAAGGAAGGATTGCAAGTACAATATTTTCACAACACAAACACCCCCGAAGGAAATCGGCTCTTACACAAAACCCAACCTTCCTTCACGGCATAAACATAGCCCTAGCTAGGACACTCTCAGGTGTACATTATAGCCCGAGTTGGACACACACTGTGTGCCCCTTCTCCAAATGTTTAAATGCCAACCAAGACCCAAACCTCCATTCTTGTGTGCCTTCTCAATTTCTCTTTTTCTTGTTTTCTTTTCTCTTCTTGAATGTTCTCCATGATTTTCCCAAGTCTCACATGAATAATTTATATATCCTTTTAAAGGGTGATTTCCAAACCATCACACCTTTTCATAAAGGTTGTATTTAATAATTATTTAAATAGCTATTTATTCTCTCACCTTTTAAGAGAGTTCTTATACATATTCTTTATTAATATCTCTTTTAACCAAAGGATCATAATATTCTTTACTTTTTTATCTCCCTTGTAATTCTAAAGGGTTATTTCATAACTTCCTCTTTGAGGAAAAATTCACATAACACTGTCCCTGTCACTTACAATTTTCCTTGGTAACCCATAGAGTTTAAAAATCTCCCTAAAGAACAAATCGGCAACTTGTGGAGCCCTATAATATGAAGAAATGGCTTCAAAATGAGCATATTTAGTAATCCAATCAACAACCACATAGATATAATCCTTACCTTGCACCCTTGGGAGGCCCATAATGAAATCCATGGAAATACTCTCTCTTTTCTGATTTGGAATGGGTAGGGGTTGCAATAGCCTAGCTGGAAAAACATGCTCTACTTTGTTTTGTTGGCACACCATACAGTCTCTAACATGCTTCAACACATCACTTTTAAGACCTTTGCAAGAAAATTGTTCCCTTATTTATTTGTATGTCTTGTAGATATAATCCTTACCTTGCACCCTTGGGAGGCTCGTAATGAAATCCATAAAAATAATCTCTCTTCTAATTTGAAATGGGTAGGGGTTGCAATAGCCCAGCTGGAAAAACATGCTCTAGTTTGTTTTGTTGGCACACCACACTCTCTAAAATGCTTCAACACATCATTTTTGAGCCCTTTCCAACAAAATTGTACACTTATTTGTTTGTATGTCTTGTAGTAATTGTTGGTTAATAGGTTTGTCACCTAACTCTATATTCTATCACCCATAGAGATGACAAATGTAATAATAGTTGAATCGATATAATGAGATTTCATATCGATTCTCTGCTTATTTTACAAGGTGGCAGCTACCTTCTAAGATATTCAATGAATAGAAATTCAGACTGCTTTTAACCAAAAAGAAATGAAAGGTGTTCCTTTTAACCAAAAAGCTTTGAAAGGCATAGAAATATCTAAATATAAACCAAAAGTGCAAATAATTTAACCATTTCCAGAACTAATAAAATTCTTCAATTGAACTCAAACCGTTGCTATAAACATTCATTCAAAGATAAACATTCAATAGCAACACAATCTGTCAAACATTCATAACATCAACATAGATAATCATTGGCAATATATCCAGGATAAAAAAAATATATCCATACACCACAACTCAAAGATTATGCCTGCATGAACTTCACCATATGAGTTTTCTATATTGAAAGATAACTACAAAAATAAACTTCAAAACTAAAGAGATTGTTCTAATTAGGAAAATCAAAATTTCTCCCAAAAGATCCTAACCGCATTAGCTAAGCCCATATTTAAAGCATAAACCAATTGTCTTTGGTAACGATTTATTGAGAACAATCGTACCCCATAATAAAAATATTTTTTAACTTAAAAGAGCCAAAATTAAAATAAGTATCATGAAAAGACAAAAATAACTATGCATCATTTATTTCCACTTCATCGCCTTCATCTTTCAGAACTTCAACAACTTCGTGCTCCAACAACCTTTTTTGTATTTTCATCCTGGACCTGTAATCACGATATCTGGTGACAATTGCGAATATATATTTTCTCTCGGGCATTGTAGTAATCTATAATCTGGTCCTCCATTTGGCCAAAGCAATATCAGATTCAACCAATGATTCAGATCTCCTATTCTCTTCAGATTTATAGGAATTTAGATGAATTTGTAATCTCCCGAGCTTTGAGAGGAATTCCCATGTCACTATGGTAGGGTGAGGTATTTCCTTATTGAATATCTCCCTAAATTTTAGAGAAACCTCCTTCATATCTAGAATCCTTTCATCAAACTCATCAGTAATTTCCACATCCAAATTATGACAACTATCTCTAATCTCCACCAACATTTCAAAGTACTTCTCAAGTGCCTTATTAATTTCTCTCACTAGATTATTATACATATTCATTTTCCATTCCAATGAATCGAACCAGGAAGAATCCAACTCTTTGGGATCACTCACAATTTTCTCACTAATTAATGTTTCCCAATCCATATAAATTAATTCTTTCACTTCCTAAGAGAGGACATAGAGGCTGGTTTGATCCTTTCTGACTTCTTGAATTTCTACCACCAATTCCTTCCTCTTATTAGTAACCTAAGTGTAAAAGAGCATGGATTTACAAATACATAAGATATCTTCCTGAGACATATTATCAATCCACTCATTGGATTCTCTAGAGTAACTCAGATTATTTTTTAATTTTTTGAATGGAGAACATATCAATACCCTCTACCTAAAAATCTAGGCTCCATTGGGTGTTGGAGGAGTAAACATGGAAGAGATAAAGCTACCCAAAGAAAGGACTTGAGATTGTAGCTTCACCTTCTCTTTTCTCTCTTCTTTTACTCTTTTAATCAAAGCATTAACTGAATAGTTAGAATGGTATACATCACCTTCAAAGGTTGGAGGCCCCATATCAACATGTGTAATCTTGTAGTCTTCCTCTGTTACTTCATTATCACCTAATTCCTTCACAGGATCAATAATTTATAACACTTGATTTCCAAAAGTAGTATCAGTCAACATCCTTGAAATCCTTTGATCTTTCTTAGGTTTTGAAGAACCCTGAAGCAACTTTGCAAATGTATCTACTTCAACTGTCATTGTAGGAGTGTACTTTATCTTCTTCTCTACTGCCTTCTTCAACCATCCTAGGGAGGCTACTACTAAACCAAAATCTTTATTTCCACTAGCAGTTTCATGAGGGTTACCAGGAGTAATTGGTGAATTCTCAATCAAAGAAGTGGGCATCTCACACAAAGGAGGAAAGATTTATCTTCAAAAATCTGTGGGAAAATAGCTTTAGAATATGCAAGCACATATTTCACTTGATTGGCCTTCTTCTTAAGGATTGGAGAGCGCATACTATCTTGTTCACAAACTGACTTCAACATAGTTTTTTCTTTTGGCTTCTCACCATCACTTCCAAACTATGAATTTTCACTAGAAGATCTAGTAGCCGGTCTCCCTGATGATACTCTCACACTGGAAGTTGATGTAGACCCCTGTTCATTCTTCTACGATGACCTAGGCTCCTGAGTAGAGCCAACAACCTGCCGCCATTTTTTGTCCAACTAGTCCTGAGTACATTTAAGCATTGGAGCGACATGTACTTTCATATCAAAGACCTCATTCTTATTCCAATCGACCTTAGGGTGAGAATTATTGGGCAATTTTTCATACTCGGGATCCACGACCACCGAATCCTCAGTCACATCTTCAGGAATTTGAAATGAAAGACCAAAGACCTATATCTATTATAGGGTTAGTCTCATATAATCCATTTTCAAGACTTCATTCTCATCGATACAATCTTCCCAAAAGTCCTCGATAGACGGGAGGTCCTGATATGAATTCCCTCCATACAAATTTTGTTTCATGCAACCCTTACTATCAAATTTGGCTCTCATTGACAGATACTGGAGATTATATTCTTCTAGGACTTCCTCAGATCCCCTAGCCATCTGACTAGTTTTGCACACACAAGAAGGAGTCATCAATGGGAAAGAATATCCCTTTTCCCCCATTCTTACATACTTAATATTGACTGTGACCATTTACCAACAAACTTCCAAGAACACCAGTAAATCTTCAAGATACTTGGGCAATTTCAATGGGGCTTTCTCAAAACCCCCAATTCTCAGATAGAATATTTATCAAATTGAACATAAAAACTCCCAAAATTTGACACAAGAGAAACTGATTCAGGAGAGAAATGCATTTCTAGGTTTCCATATAGCTTCCTCACAGCCTCCATTGAAAAGGCATCATTAACACGACAAAAATCCCTCATTCCCAATTGTTTAGTGAACTACGGATAGAGTTTATACACAGGCATGTCTGGAGTTGAGGGCCCTCATGGTTCCAACCTAGGCCAGAAAGACCTTTGACTAGCTACAATATATATCAGGCACGAACACATACAAAAAGTAGTAGTCTTGTGGAAATTAATTAATTGCTCATTTAAATGGAAGCAAATAATTTCAGACCAATTAATAAAAATATTCTCATCACAAATTTTCAAGATAAATCGACACATCCAATCCTCAAATGATTCAATTTGTGTGCTTCCAACTACATGATGCAACAAATAAATAGAATCCGCAATTTCCTCTTTGAAATGCATTCTTTTAAGTTTGGTTGGCAGTTGTGACTTACCTTTCTTTTCTAACTTCAACCAAGTTTTGGTCATGGAATTTCTACACCAATCTTCATTCATTTTGAAGAAATCCCTAGCCACATCCACATACATGTCTTCCATAGCTTCCCTTTTCAAAATCTTCAGTGTGCAGGAAATGACTTCAGGAGAAATCTTTGCAATTACGGTCCTGTCCATAGCTTTAATCTCTCGTGTTTCTAGAATGTATCTTCTCGCGCATGCAGCTATCAGGTCTACACTAAGCACAACTTCTAGAAATCCTTCGACATGAGCTAGCCCACTTTCCAATAACTTTGCATCTACCTCAGACTTTTTGTTACTCTTTAGATGTGCTCAAAAATGTTCCAACTTAAAAGTTCTAAGCTCCATATCCCTTACGCCGAGCCAATGGTTTCCAATTCTGCACTACATGAGCTCCAAACATAGAAAGAAGCATGCATATACCAGGAGAAGTAGTTGCAGAAGAAAGAAATGCAGTAGAAAAACTTAGAGAAAATTTTGCCACCTCAGGTTATGTTGTAGATAAGACGTGTGTTTGGTGCTCTATTAATATGGTACTTTATTTTAATCCTCAAAAAAAGAAACCCAAATATTTGCACACATTTTGAAGACTCTTGACAAGACATCTCCAGCTTGTATTGTACACATCTTTAATTGAATTGGTGGCACTTCAAAAGAAGCGAAAAACAATATAACACTCAGTCGTGAAATATTGAAACTTTAGAACCAGATTCGAAAGTTGCAAGGTTACAAAAACTTAAAAAAATTTTACTACACAAGACAAAAAACCCTATCAACACACTTGATGCTAGGAAAGGGACCAAGTTGGGCTATTGGGTGGTTAGAGAACTTACGAACCCCATGACAAGGTTAGGAAATATTAGATGCCAACAACTTAGGTTACAAAACTTAGAGAGGTTGCGACAAGAGGTTAGGAATTTGAAGAAGTCTACAACAAAGGCATAAGACAATAGACTCAGACGGGATGAATGACTTAATACCCCAGAAAATGAAATTTTAAAATAGCATAGTAAAATGATACCTAAGGGTAACATTGGATTTGAAAGGGGACAAGGACTGACAGGATGTAGAGAATCTAGAAAACCATGGCACGAAGCCTTATTCATTGGGAAAATAGAGCAAAACCAGACAAACCAAAACTGAACAAAATAAACAAGAAACTATGTACAAGGACAGATAGACAAAACCAATTACTCAAGAAGTTTCAGATCTTTCCCATTGTAGGAAAGATTTAGAATAGTTCCATCAGGATAAGCCAATCGAAAATCATGATCGACAACTATTTGCTTGATCTGGAAAGGTCCTCTCCAAACGAAATCAAATTTATTGTGTGCTCCTTTCGGCTCCCTCCTTCTATCCCAGAGGAGAATTGAATCACCAACTACAAAATCTCTTTGCCTAGCCCTTTTATCAAAATATTTCTTTACCATCTGTTAATGCTTGGTAATCTTATGCACAACTAGCTCTCTTTGCCCCTCCAACTTGTTCAAGTACATAATTCATTTTTCCAATGCATTCTGAAACTGACCATCTTCTATGGCTTTCTACAAATTAAGTGTTGAAATCTCCAAGGGTGTTGGTAAGGTGCTATCAGTGCCATATACTAACTAGAAATGAGACATTCCAATAGCTCTTTTTCAATTCACTCTGTCAGCCCATAGAGCATCATATAACTTCTTGTGCCATCCCCTCTGATTTTCATCCACTAACTTTTTGATAATGGAAATCAGATTTTTATTACTAGATTCGGCTTGCCCATTTCCTTGTGGATAGTAATCAGATGAACGAGCAAGGATGATACCATAATCATAATAGAAAAGAGTAATTTGAGCAAATAAAAATGAGCTAGCATTATCAGTGACAATTTTCTTGGGTACCCCGAACCTTACCAAAATATTTTCTTTCAAAAAAGCACATACAACTTCAGTAGTAGTATGTTTCATGGGAATAGTTTCGACCCATTTGGTAAAATAGTTTGTATCAGTCAAGATATGTGTATGTACTGCACTAGAGCTTGGATTAATTGGACCAATGAATTCTAGGCCCCACTACTAGAAAGGCTCATCTATCACCACAAACTTCAAAGGTAAAGCAACAAGTTGTGGTCTACCAGTGAGTCTCAAACACTTCTCACATTTTGATACCCATTCATAAGAATTGTCAAACATACATAGCCAATAAAATCTATGGTGCAAAATCTTAAAAGTTATTACAAAAGTTGAAAAATTTCCACCACACGCTTCACTGTGAAAGACTTCTAGCAACCTCTTCTTTTGTTCTTTGTCAATACACCTCAAGAAGGTCCCATCTACACCGTTCTTATAAAAATTTCCTTCCTAAAAAAAATATTTATTAGCTTTAAGTTTTAAATTTCTCTTTTCCTTGGATGATAAATGAGATGGGACCTCACCATAAGTCGGGAAATAAGAAACATCAAAAAACCATTCATCAGTTGTACTTGTAAACAACACCAATGGAAACTCCTCCTCTTCAATAGATTTACTTTGAGAAATCATTTTAGCCAAAATCTTTCCTCTAACCAGGTTAGTGGGTTTAATATCTAGATCATATTCTTGCACCTTGGCTATCTAGGAACCTCTCTTATTGCATCCAATGTCTTGTTGAGTATACTTTTCACAACAATTTCAGGGAAAAAAATAGTTGTATGGGAATGAAGAATATAGAACCTGAAACTCTTAAGTGCCTTCACAACAACATATGCATGTTTCTCAAGTGGAGTGTACTTAAGTTCATACTTCTTCAGAGGAGTGTTTATAAAAGAGATAGGAGCTTCAATACCTTGTTCATTTTTTTGCAGTAAGATGGTCGACAGAGTATGTTCAGAGGCGTAGCTATATATGATGAAATCCTTAGTGAAGTCAGGATGAACCAAGGTGGGAGCATTTACAATTGCAGTTTTAATATCTTCAAAAGATGGCTTCCCTTCACCACTCCATTTAAACAAAGGTTGATTCTTCATCATATCATAAATAGGCTTTGTTATCTCAGCAAAATCAAGCACAAAACTCCTTAGGAAATTTACCTGAATGAAGAAAGACCTGGTACCATCCTTGTTGGTAGGTAATATCAGTTGCATAATCACCTTTACTCTCTTAGGATCTACTTTAATCCCATATTTTGAAACAATATGACCTAAGAGTTTTCCTTCTGTCACAACAAAAATTGATTTCTTAGGGTTCAAGGAAATTCCCTCTTGTTTGCAACATTGTAGTATCACCTTTAAATCATGCTAGTGATTAGCTCTCTTCTTAGAGAACACTATTAGATCATCCAAATAAATTACAATGATTTTGTTCCTTAAATCCCCAAATGATAAATCCATTTCTCTTTGAAATTTTTCTCTTGCATTTATAAGGCCAAAGGGCATTCTATTGTATGCAAAAACACCAATAGGAGTAGTGAAAGTAGTTTTATTATGATCCTTTGGAGAAACTTCTATCTGATTATAACCAGACAAACCATCAAGCATAAACATCATTTCAGAAACAATAATCGTCTGCAAGATATGATCCATCATAGGAAATAGATAATTATCTTTTAAAGATGCTTGATTCAAGTTCCTAAAATCAACACATATCCTTATCTCTCCATTTTTCTTCCTCACAGGAATGATATTGGATACCCATGTGGAATGATGGATAGGGTAAATAATCTTCACCTTCAACATCTTGTCAATTTCACTGAAAATAGCTTCTACAACTTTGGGATTATAATTTCGCTGCTTCTACCTATAAGGTGCAGAGTCGGGCTTCAATGGTATCTTATGTTGCAATTCTGCATTTCTAAACTTTAAATCAACATAACACCATGCAAAAACATCTCTATATTTAATTAGAAAAGATATCAACCTCTCATTCTCTTGAGTAGAACAACATTTACCAATGCATACAATCTTGGGGTCATCCTTAGTACCAAAATTAACCTTATCAAATTCAACAGATGATTCAATTGAAACTTCTCTCTTTTGCTTCAAATATTGGTCATGCCTATTGAATAAATCTTCAAGAGAGACTAAACCTTTACGAATTTTATTCCCTTTCAATTGAATAATATCTAGTTCTCTTCCATTTGAAGCACCACTTCTCCTTCCAGGACCTCATTTTTTTATCATTTTTACCTACGAAGAAAATATGAGCAAACGATTCAGCTTACTCCAAAAATGCAATGATTTATTGGTCATTATTAAATACCTGCCAATGATTTACATTATCAAGGACACTGCGTCGGTACACAATCTCAATTTGAAATGATTTATCCTTAAAATCAAGGTGTGGCAAGAGTAATGACATTGAGACTGCTAGAGATTCAACCCTAGTATTTTGATCGCTTGGAATTGATTCTATAGAAAAGGCATCAAAATCTTCTATACAATCCCAAACTTTGTTCCTATAGTGCCTAAGATGACTATTTTTCACAGTGTAAACCTTCTTGACCTATTTCACCACTAATTCAGTGTCTCCCACAACTCTCAATTTATTAATACCTTTTTATTTAGCTACACTTGGACCAAGCAATAGGGCCTCATGCTTAGCTGTGTTATTAGTATTAAAAAATTCTAGCTTGAAAGAAAATGGAAATTTATAGCCATCTGGTGAGATCAAAACTACCCTTGCACCTGATCCAACATTAGCACAACTTCCATCAAACTCAAGTTTCCATAACTCATCAATTAAATATGTATTGATAATGTTTGGGTCTCCTTCTTTGTCAGAAGCACGCATGTAAGTGCCTGGACCTATTTTGCCAAATAAAATATCTTCTCTCCGATCACCAGACTTTAGAACATTAAACTTGGCCTTGGGTGTAGGGTTTAGACACACTTTCTTCCCTTCCAATGGTATCAGGGCATGAGACCAATCCATTTGTATTTCCCCACCTAGAACTTTTAAAAAGCTTCTACTCAAGAGCATTCCATAACTAGCTGGAATATCAGCAACTAGTATGGTTAATTTCAATCTTTTCTTGGGGAAAGCAACTAAGGCTACATGAGCATCTTTGATCTAGCCTATGATAGGAACAAGACAACCATCCATTGAATAATTTTTTTCTTGAGAAGATGTAAAGGACAAACCTAATGCATTGGCTATTTGGACCGGCATCACATTCTCTGAGGCTCCAGAATCAATAATGCAATTACTCAACCTAAAACCAACAATATATAATGACACATAGAAAGGTTCTGGTTTTGCAAAGGGATTTGGTTGGATTGATGTTTTCCCAACAAAATTATTATAGACTTGATCCTCCACAAGGACTTCATGCTCTGGGGATACCTGGGCATTGCTTTGAGAGGGTAAAGGCTCTTTCTTAATGTATTTGACTAGTCTGTCTAACTCTACAGGATTAAGTCTTAGATATTCAGCTTGGGAAATATGGACTTTTGTATTTTTACATGATTCAACTATATCAAATGGATCATTGATAGAGGAATCAAAGGAATGTGTAGGGGTTACCTCAGTTGTATTTTTGGATGCATTCTGCTCTAATTTATTTTGTTTTGTCAATAAGAACCTAGGAGGTGATGATGAACCAGATGCCTCCCCTCTTGCATGTTGGGCCCTTGTAAAAATGACACAATTTGGGTCATCCACTCTTACATATACATCTTCTTTGGCTTTGTAATTTGGTAAAAATTCAAAGAAATTTATGTCAGAGTCTTGAGATGGACCAGGATCCTCCACATATGGCTCTTGTGCACCTTCATTGGTTGACATCATTTGCATGACTCAGATCATTTCTGGACAACTTACCCCATCGTGATATGAAGTCAAGTGGAAATTGCAATGGTTATTCTTGCTTGAAGAAGGGGCATCTTCAATTGCCAACCTTTGAGCTGGGGCACCCAAAGATAATGTTTTTTTGGGAGCTCCTTGATAATTATAATCTCTCCTAGGTACATCTTGATAATATCTTTGTGAAGGACCCTTTGGCATCTGCCTCTTAAGAGTAATTATATCATTGGCCAATCTCTGTATAAAAATATCCATGGAATTTGTGGGCACAGTCTACAATTATTTCTTCCATTTTCCCACAACAATCAAATCATCTTCTATAGATACAACCAATTATTGAGAAGCTTCTACATTAGTAGCTCCTTCTCTTTTGATAGTGAAGCTTACATCTGGTCACAAAGTGTTGATAAACATAGCCTTTAACAATGCATTTACTGGCCTCATGTTTTCAATAATTCTATTGAACAATTTGTTGAATTTGGCTACAAATTCTCTCATTGACTCATGAATCTCCTTCTTCATAGATCCTAATTGGGCAACTAGGACTTCATCATTTTCAACAGTCTTGAATCTATCTTCAAATATTGTTCTAAAAGTAGCCCAATTATTGATAGTACCATTCAAAAGGGAATAAAACCAATCAACAACAACATCCATTAGAGATTTTTAAAAAATCCTCATGGCAACATCTTCAAGTTGTATGGCCAAGATAGAAGAAGCACTGAAGAAATATTTCATGTGATCCTTAGAAGAAACCTTCCCGTCTCCACTGAATTTTGGTATAATTTTCCTTGCACCCTTCGGCAAATCATGTAACTAAGCTCAAGCTCCAAAAGTGAGGGGACCTATTACAGCTCCCCAAGGGACTGTTAGAAGCTAAGCCATTACAACGAGGTTAGGGATAGGAAAACTTATTTGCAATGGAAGATTTGTTTCAGATAAGAGGAGAACTTGATAGGATGTACTAGAAACTCTAGCGAGAGTAAGACTAGGTGTGGGAGAGAGTTCTCTACTGGTAGATTTGGATTTAACCTTTTGGTTAGGAAAAAAATTTAAGAAACCAACTGCTTCTAGTAACTCAAAATCTTCATCAATGATCCATTTCTTTTTATCTCCCCTCGTGTACCTTTTGGACGCCAGAATTGAACAAAAGAAATAAATTATAGTCACCAACTTCCACACACTAATGGTTTCATGGAAGATTTTGTCTATTGTTCAACTGGTTCCTAGGCTGATTGTTTGGAACTAGCACTGCAGGAACTTTGACTGTTCTAGCCACAAGTACAATATTTTCTACAAAGACAATTTCTTGAGTGTTCTCAAAATGAAAAGCATTCTCTCTTATAATCTCACCAAGGTCTTCTTCTTCTTCTAACACTTCATTAACTTGATGATACTAAAGGTTGGTTCTTCTTTGTTGCCAATCAAGTAGTCAAAGACCAGAAACTATATTCTCTTGATCACCAACTAACCAGTCTACGCTGGGTTGGAGAACAGGAGCGCTCTTCCTTTGAAGAACCATGACTAAAAATCATAAAGCAACTCACAATGCAAAAAATTTCTTAGTTCTTCCTCAGTAGAATCCCCAAAAATTTATTGGTTAACAGGTTTGTCACCTAACTCTATATTCTATCACCTACAGAGATGACAAATGTAACAATAGTTGAACCGATACAATGAGATTTCATATTGATTCTCTACTTATTTTACAATGTGGCAGCCACCTTCTAAGATATTCAATGAATAGAAATTCAGATTGCTTTTAACCAAAAAGCAAAGAAAGGTGTTGCTTTAACCAAAAATCTTTGAAAGGCATAGCAATATCTAAATATAAACCAAAAGTGCAAAGACTTTAACCATTTCTAGAACTAATAAAATTCTTCAATTGAACTCAAACCGTTGCTATAAAAATTCATTCAAAGATAAACATTCAATAGCAACACAATTTGTCAAACGTTCATAACATTAGCATAGATAATCATTGGAAATATATCCAAGATAAACAGAATAAATCCATACACCATAACTCACAGATTATGCTTGCATGAAGTTCCCAATATGAGTTTTCTATATTGAAAGATATCTACAAAAATAAACTTCAAAACATAAAGATTTGTTCTAATGAGGAAAATCAAAGTTTTTCCCAAAGATCCTAACTGCATTGGCTAAGCTCATATTTAAAGCATAAACAAATTGTTTTTGGTAACGGTTTCTTGAGAACAATCGTACCCCATAATAAAATAGTTTTTAACTTAAAAGAGCCAAAATTAATTTCTTTAGATTAATTTAGATCTCCTATTCTCTTTAGATTTATAGGAATTTAGATGAATCTGTAATCTCCCGAGCTTTGAGAAGGATTCCCATATCACTTTGGTAGGGTCAGTTATTTCCTTATTGAATATCTCCTTGAATTTCAGAGAAACCTCCTTCATATCTAGAATCCTTTTATCAAACTCATCAGTAATTTCCACATCTAGATTATGACAACTATCTCTAATCTCCACCAACATTTCAAAATAATGCTCAAGTTCCTTATTAATTTATCTCACCAAATTATCATACATATTTAGTTTCCATTCTAATGAATCAAACCAGGAAGAATCCAACTCTTTGGGATCGCTCACAATTTTCTCACCAATTAATGTTTCCCAATCCATAGAAATTAATTCTTTTACTTCCTGAGAGAGGACATAAGGGTTGGTTTGATCCTTTCTAACTTGTTGAAGTTCTACCATCAATTCCTTCCTCTTATTAGTAACTTGAGTGTAAAATAGCATGGATTTATTGATAAGGAAGATAGCTTCCAAAGACATATTATCAATCTACTCACTGGCTTCTCTAGAGTAACTCAGGTTCTTTTTATTTTGTTGAATGGAAAGCATATCAATACCCTCTACCTAAGAACTTGAGGCTCCATTAGGTGTCGAAGGAGTAACCATGGAAGAGATAAAGTTACCCAAAGCAAGCACTTGAGATTGTAGCTTCACCTTCTCTTTTCTCTCTTCTTTTACTCTCTTAATCAAAGAATTAACTGAATAGATAGCATGGTATACATCACCTTCAAGTTTCAGACGCCCCATATCAGCATGTGTAATATTGTAGTTTGCCTCCATTATTTTATTATCACCCAATTCCTTTACAGAGTCAAAAATTAAACTTGATTTCCAGAAGTAGTATCAGTCAACATCCTTGACATCCTTTAAGATTTCCTAGGTTTTGAAGAACCCTAAACAAACTTTGCAATTGTATCTACTTCAACTATCATTATAGGAGTGTACATCCTCTTTTTCTTTGTTGCCTTCTTCAACCATCCTAGGGAGGCTGCTACTAACCTGAAATCTTTGTTTCCACTAGTAGTTTCATGAGGGTTACCAAGAGTAATTGGTGAATTCTCAATTAGAGAAGTGGGCATCTCACACAAAGGAGGAAAGATGTTATCTTCAACAAGCTGTCAGAAAATAGCTTCAAAATATGCAAGCACGGATTTCACTTGACTGGCCTTCTTCTTATGGGTTGGAGGAGGCATACTATCTTGTTCACAAACTGACTTAAACTTAGTTGTTTCTTCTGGATTCTCACCATCACCTCCTGACTATGAATTTCCACTAGAAGATCTAGTAGTCGGTCTCCTCGATGATATACTCACACCGGATGTTGGTGTAGACCCCTGTTCATTCTTTTGCAATGACCTAGGCTCCTAAGTAGAGCCAACAACCTGCCACCATTTTCCATCCAACCAATCTTGAGTACGTTTAAGAACTCGAGCAACACGTACTGTCATATCAAAGACCTCATTATTATTCCAATTGATCTTAGGGTGAGACTTATTGGGAAATTTTTCATATTCTGGATCCATGACCACCGAATCCTCAGCCACATCTTCAAGAATTTGAAATGAAATACCAAAGACCTGTATTTAATTTAGGGTTAGTCTCATATAATTAATTTTTAAGACTTCATTCTCATCGATACAATATTCCTAGAAGTCCTCGATAAACGTGAGGTGCTAATATATTCCCTCCATTCAAATTTTGTTTCACAAAACCCTTACTATCAAATTTGGCTCTTATTGAAATATATTGGAGATTATATTCTTTTAGGACTTCCTCAACTCCCCTAGCCATCTGATTAGTTTTGCACACAAAAGAAGGAGTCATCAATGGGAAAGCATATCCATTTTTCCCCATGCTTACACACTTAATATTAACAGTGGCCATTTGCCAAAAAAATTCCAGGAACACCAGTAAATCTTTAGGATACTTGGGCAATTTCAATGGGGCTTTCTCAAAACCCCCAATTCTCAGAAAGGAAAATTTATCAAATTGAACATAAAAACTCCCAAACTTTGAAACAAGAAAAATTGATTCAGGAGAGAAACACATTTTTGGGTTTCCATCTAGCTTCCTCAAAACCTCCATTGAAAAGGCATCATTAACATGACAAAAATCCCTCATTCCAAATTGTTTAGTGAACTATGAATAGAGTTTATACACAAGACTATCTAGAGTTGAGGGCCCTCATAGTTCCAACCCAGGACAGAAAGACCTCTGACTAGCTACAACATATATCAGGCAGGAACACATACGAAAAGTAGCAGTCTTGTGGAAATTAATTAATTGCTCATTCAAATGGAAGAAAATAATTCCAGCCCAATTAATAAACATATTCTCATCACATATTTTCAAGATAGATTGACACATCCAATCCTCAAATGATTCAATTTTTGTGCTTCCAACTACATGATGTAACAAATAAATAGCATCTACAATTTCCTCTTTGTAATGCATTCCTTTAAGTTTGGTCGGAAGTTGTGACTTACCTTTCTTTTCTGACTTCAACCAGGTTTTGGCCATGGAATTTATACACTAGTCTTCATTCATTCTGAAGAAATCCCCAACCACAGCCATAGACATGTCTTCCACATGTTCTCTTTCCAGAATATTCAACACATGGGAAACGACTTCAAGAGAAATCTTTTCAATTATGATTTCATCCACGAACTTAATATCTTGTGTTTCTAGAATGTATCTTCTCACACATGCACCTATCAGGCCCACACTAACAACAACTTCTATAAATCCTCTAGCATGAGCTAGCCCACTTTACAATAGCTTTACATCCACCTCAAACCTTTCGTTACTCTTTAGACATGCCCAAAATTCTTCCAACTTAAAAGGTCTAAGCTCCGTATCCCTTATGCCAAGCCAACACTTTCCAATTTTGGACTCCATGAGCTCTCAACATAGAAAGAAGCACACATATACTAGGAGAAGTAGTTGCAGAAGAAAGAAATGTAGTTTTGATCCCTTAAATTTTCTAACCTACTCTAAGATGAAAAACTAACTAATAATGCATTAAAAGGAATAACACAAGAAATACACCTCAAGATTAGCCTAAGGAATGATAAGATGAAATAAAATAAAAAGTGATTATACCTTCATGCTGCTTATTCCTTGGTTGGCCCTTGATCTTTAAATGTTTGTTTTTCTCCTTGGATGGCAAGTGAGATAAAATATGCAAGGTGATATGCAAGATGAATGAAGACATGGTAATGGTGAAGGCAAGAAATGATCAAATGGCAAATTTGCAAGAGTTTGGTAGCAAAAGTCTGATTCCTTAAAACGAGAGGAAGGAGGGGGTATTTCTACAACAATTTGAATTCTTTAGAGAATTCAACGGTTGAGATTAAGCCAACAAGGTCAAGATGGAGGGCTAAGGTGAGTTGAGGACTCACAAGCCCTCACATCTTGACATGTGGAATGTGAGATGGCTTAGGATAAGATGATGTGTAAGTGAGGTGGAAGAAAGGTACATGATGTGGAGGAAGGACAAGTACCTTGGAAAAGGGATAATATGACCTCTCAATGATCACATGGGGAAGAGGAGAATCTTGGGTGAATAAAAGTGAATTAAAAATTCACATGCTTGGGAGAGTCTAATGGATAAGAGAGGGTTTCCAAAAAGGTGGGAACTTGTCACATGTGAGTGATGTGACAAGTCAAAGCATTCTAAAACTTGCATGGGGAAGAGAATATTCCTTGGAAGAATAAAAGTGAGTTAAAAATTCACATGGGGAAAAGAGGAGCCTTGGATGAATAAAAAGGAATTAAAAATTCCTTGGGGGATGGGGAGAGTTGACCAAGGTACTGATTAGGCTTAACTAATTATTAATTAAAAGATAATTAGTGGTTAATAAGGATTAGAAGCCAACTTGCAAAATTTGGAGGATGTGACACATCCTAATCAAGGATTAGGCATGTGCACGTCCCTAATGAAGATATTAAGAGGTTGATTAAGATTAATAAAATGATGTGACATGTGAAGAATTAAATAAATGTCATATTTATTTAATTCATTTAATGAGAGGGGAATTAAAGGGGTAAGGTATTTAATTATTTAACTAGATACCTTAGGGATTAGAGGAACTTTAGAGGTATTAATTGAATAATAGTGATATTACTTGATTAATGAAAATAAGGGGATATTTAGATGAAAAAGGGGTAAATTTGGATAGATGAAGTGTCCAAATTTAGGTGTCTACATTTTCACCCTCTTTGAGATGGTGTTATGAAGTAGCATCATTTCAAAGAATATTAAAATGTAGAACCCAGAAGAAGATGATTAGATTGGGAAGGATGCCCCAGTCATTCAAAGTAGTGACTAGGAAGAAAGATGATGGGGTGAAGATGAAGATTAGGGATTGAGGATGCCCCCTCGAGAGGACATGCGGGTTCAAGAGAACATGGGTGTGCTCTCGAAATGGATGAGATGATGAAAGGGGGATGAGGAAGATGATGCAAAGTGATGGATAAGGGAGGATGACAAGTGATATGAGATGATGAGAGGATGGAGATGTGAGATGGTTAAAAGGAATGATGATGGGGGTAAAGATGCAATGCAATGGAAGATGCAATTTGCCATTTTTGGAGCACTGATTTTTTCTATAGCATAAGACACCAGATACCATGGTATGTGGAACCAAGGAAGATTAGTGTCTAATGCATACACAAACACAACAAACAAGAAGGCTATCCCAACACCCTAAAGTCGCGATGACTTTGGTCAGGCTAGATATTGGGATAACCACAAGCACAGAAGGATGTCCCAATGCAACGCAAGACCATAGGTGTATTGGTGGGTACTACATGAGAGAACCAAGAAGACAAAAAACAAAAGAAAAATCAAGATATGCCCCTATGTTAACTAGTCAAAACACACCATAATATGAGAGATCATGGCGGCCATGACAAGGGATGATAGGGAGCTCAAATGATAAACAAAAGCCAAAAGTACCAAAAGATCACAATCAAATTTCAAATTTCCTTTTCCATAGGATCAAAAGGATGGATGGGATTGACGTGGTCTATTAGGAAGGATACATCCTATTGAGACCAAAGATGAAGGATAGATTGGTTGATCGACATGACGTAGGATAGCTGAAACTGATTGATCCTCATGAGACTAATGACCTTTGTTTGTAAGAACCAGCTAGGATAGGGACATACTTGATGACACGACAAGACGACATGATGACAGGATGACAAGACACAAGATAATTAAAACCCTAAAGACTTAGGGTCTTGAGGGTTGATGAAAGATCATCCTTTCCTACGTGAAAGCATAGAGCCCTCGTAGTTCAGGAAAAGACCATGATAAAAGCAAAAAGAGGATGATGGAGACCATGATGGAGGGCGCAAACTAGACAAATGCCCCGGGGGCAGATCAAATGATCAACCTTACCTACGTGAAAGCACAGGGGAATGCAGTTTGACACAAGGCCAAAGATAGATGATGAAAGATGAGAAGAAAAAGAAAAGATAGAACCCCAGGGGTGGATCAAATGATCGACCTTGCCTACGTGAAAGTGCAGGGGAAATGTAGTTTGAAAAAAGACCATGGGTAAAGGTGCAAAGAGGAAAAGGGTGACCAATGATGGATGGAGAAAGACATGACAGATACCCTAGGGGCAGACAAAATGATTTAGCCTTTCCTATGTGAAAGTGCAGGGGCAACATAGTTCAATACAAGGCCAAAGATAGACAATGGAAGATGACAAGATAAAGCCCTGGCGGCAGATCAAATGATCGACCTTGCCTATGTGAAACCATAGGGGCAACGTAGTTCAGAACAAGACCAATGACAAACAATGGATAAGGGATGATGAGATGACTATGATAAATGGATGGAGCCGATACGATGAGACAAGATAGACTTGCAGGATTGGATAAGATGATGGTTGATATGTGTAAGATATGTATGATGTGAAGCTCAGGGATGGGATAGTTATCCAAATCATCAAAATATGAATTGGGAGGAGAAAATGATGGATAGATGAATGATGAAGAGTGATAGGATATGGTACAGATGTGATGAATAGATATGAATGATGATAGGGAGATAGCAAGGCATTGGATTGTATGGGGGTATCCTATAGCTAGATACCAATGACAAGGGATTATGAGATAGGAGGAAAAAGAAGTAAATGGATGGATGGATAAAGATGGGGAGATAGAAAGATGCTAGGATAGGGGGATAGAGGGATAAGGAAATGGAAGGATGGAATGGATGTTTAGATAGAGGTATGGGTAGATAAGGATGAAAGGATGAAAAAGGACTAGTGGATGAGATTATAAGAAGATAAGGATATGGTAGATGGCATGGATTATGGGATGGATAAATGAATGGGGAGGTAAGGATGGGTAGGATGGGGAGATGGAGAGGATTACCTAGAGGAATGGATGGATGATGTCTGCAAGGACTCAATCACAAATAAGGAGATGCCCCCACTCTAGATGTGTCAGGCATGATGAGGCAAGAGGGATAGCAGGATGGGTGGATAAGGGAGTGAGATGGGAAATGTAAGAAAGATAGAGGTGGAAAGGATGCATGGACAATGGAAGATAGATAGAGGTGGATAGGAATATGATAGTGTACGGATGAGGGGAATATATGCCAAGAGGTGCCCAAAGCATGTATATAGGTTTACCCCTATCTTTATCAAGATCACAAGGAAGATGGAGGAACTTGGATAAATGGGATAGGATAGATAGGATGCGGAAGATAGGTAGATAGGAAGATGTAGGATATGGAGGAAAGGAATGCGTAAGTGTATGTTGCCCCTAATCGTGGAAGGAGACTAGATGGGGGATTTACACATGATGCCTATTTTCCAGGTTTTCATCATGGTACTTATCCAAGGCGCTTGTTTGCTAAGTTTTCACCATTGGACGAATGATTTTCTCTTTACTTATTTTTTTTTTCTTTACTTTTGATTCTTTGATTTTTTTTATATTTTTTCTGACTTTTTGGACTAGGATGTGGACAAAGATGGATAAAGATAGGGATATGGATATGTGGATTTAGAGGATAGTTGATAAGGAGATGGATGGACTCAAGTAGCAAGTTCTATACGAGGTAATAAGTTCCCATGTTTGGAGCAACTATTCAGATGTTGGTACAACCTTATTAGGAGAAATGGATTATGCAAAAGGATGAATCAAAGGGATTGGATGGGGGAGATAGGGGGGATAATGGATGGGATATTGGAAAGTGTATGGATGGAATGATGGAGTGGATGTGTGATGGTGGAAGGTGTTTAGGATCAACATTGGCACATGTGGTGGATTTGAAATGAGAGGAGGGTTGATGAATGGAGAATGTGGCAATAAAGGAGGTGTTGGGATAGTGAATTTTGGGACATAAGGACCCAAAACAGATTTAGGAGATGGAGGATGCGAATGAGCAACTTTGGATGTCTTTAAGGATTTCTCATTTGAAGGCATGACCTCTTTTTTCTTGGGAATCCACATGGTTTTGATTTTTTCTTTAGTAGGCCTTGGTGTCCATTTGGATTGATTTGGATTTTGGATTTGATTTTTCTTTTTGTCAACATGTCTTTTGGAGGGGACATGAGGAGTTGTAGATTCATGTGGGTGTTTGGATTTATATATTTTTGCTTTGGCATCCAAATTTCTTGTAGTAGCAATAAGATGGGTAGGAGGTGATGGATGATGTGGAGAAGAAGTGGATGGAGTGGGAGAGATAGGCTTTTGACGAGGACGTGTGGATGGAGGATGTGAGATAACATGCATGGAAGGATGCCTTTGTTGATCCTGATTAGGAATTATGAATTTTGGATTTTTATGCAGAGGGATAGGTGGTGGATGGATGAAAGGATGTGTAGGGTGAGATGGAGGAGGTGATTTAGGGATATAAGGACCCAAAAGAAACTGTGTATATGGAGGATGTGTAGGGTTTGATGGAGGGATATAAGAACCCATAGTAGATGGAGGATGAGCAATGATGGATGGAGGGACATAAGGACCCAAAATGGATTTAGAGGATGAGGGAGGAAGATGGATGGTTGTTGTTAGGTAATATTATGGAGGAGGGGGGATAGCGATAAAGGATTTGGTAGAGCGATGGGAAGTTCTTTTCATTCCTTTGGAAGAGGTTCGTTTAGGATGTATAGAGGTTGTACCAACATCTTTGGAGGGTGAATTTTGGGAGATATATCCAAGACCATGTGTGACTGGATGTTCTTTGTCTTGTATGGGCTCTAAAGTACCTTGCTCATGAAGGCCTAAACCTTTTCCTTGATAGTTCATGTTCTGTAGCATGTGATTTATGGTAGGATTATTATTCTTTTGGAAGCATGATGCAAGTCCGTTATTAGGTAAAGGAGGATGGGTGCTGCATATAATTTATTTTTCTTCCACAAGAAGACCACCATGGATGCATATAATGTTACCAAGGTGATAAAAAAGTGGTGTTGGGATGGCAGGAAGTGATGAAGGATCATGTGATGGAGATGAGGGGAGAGAAACATCCTGATTGGGAGGAGGAGGTGATAAGGGATCGAGAGAGGAATTAGGGAGTATGATAGGATCTAGATTTATGGCAGTGGATGATAAGGGCTCATGAGATGGAGTGATTGGATCATGAATGCAAAGGGGATCATGGGATGGAGTAGATGAGATAGTGTGATCTTGAGATGGGGTGGATGGGAGGATAGGATCATGACTTAGTTGAGGATATGGATCATCAGATGAAATGGACAAAAGACTATGTTCTTGAGATGGAGTAGATGGGATGGAAGGATCTTGATTTGGAGGAGGGGATATGCTTGTATGCTTTGGATCAAGCTCTTGGCATGACTCATCTTGTGTGGGATGTATGATGATGGAAGAGTGTTGGAGGGACTCATCAATTGGGGGAGATAGGAGGATGGAGGATTCATGAAGGTCATGGGATTGAAGTTTGTGAAGATTAGGATTGGGAGGAGGGGATTGGATGTCTTCAATGGATTGGGTGGATATAGTAGTAGAAGATGGGGATTTAATGGATTCGATGGGTTTGACCTGCTCAATCGTTTGGATGGTGTCAGGAATGGTGATGGGAGGGATAGGTGTAGGATGGAGGAGGGCCTCATCACTAGTGACAGTACATGATAGAGTGGGAGGGCATGGTGTCTCTTCTATTATGAGTCCTTGGGAAACATTTGGAAGGGATGTAGGATTAGGTAGAGTGATGGGAATGGATGGAGGTTTATGGATGGTTGGAAGACTAGGATTAGGGATTGGTGGATTAGGATTAGATGAGGGGATGGGAATGGATTGAGGACTAGGAGGAGATGGAGGATTAGGATTATGAATTGGTGAATTAGGGTTAGATGAGGGGATGTGAATGGATGGAGGACTAGGAGGAGATGGAAGATTAGGGTTAGGGATTGGAGTACTAAGAGGAGATGGAGGATTAGGATTAGGAATTGGTGGATTAGGGTTAGATGAAGGGATGTGAATAGATGGAGGACTAGGAGGAGATGGAAGATTAGGGTTAGATGAGTGGATGGGTGGATGAGGATTAAGAACTATGAGGAGATGGAGGATTATGATTAGATGAGTGTATGGGATTGGATGGAGGAGTAGGAGGAGATGGAGGATTAGGATTAGGAATTGGTGGATTAGGGTTAGATGAGGGGATGTGAATGGATGGAGGACTAGGAGGAGATGGAAGATTAGGGTTAGGGATTGGAGGATTAGATGAGTGGATGGGTGGATGAGGATTAGATGTAGAACTATGAGGAGATGGAGGATTATGATTAGATGAGTGGATGGGACTAGATGGAGGAATAGGAGTGGGAAGAGTGGATTGGACTTGTGGATTCGTGATGGATTGATAGGATCTAGGTGTAGGAGGAGTGGATCGGATTTGGTTATTTTTTATGGGATCGATAGATATCAGAGTAGGAGATTAGGGCTCAGTGGATTCAGAGGATGTGATGGTTTCAACGGTTTAAGTGGTGTTAGAGGTGGTAGCATCAATGATAGGTGTGGGATGGAGAGGGGTCTCACCACTAGTGATAGTACATGATAGAGTGGGAGTACATGGTGTCTCTTCTATTATGAGTCCTTGGGCGACATTTGGAAGGGATGTAGGATTAGGTAGAGTGACGGGAATGGATGGAGGACTAGGAGGAGATAGAGGAGAACAAAGGTCATTAGTCTCATGAGGTTCAATCAGTTTCAGATATCTTATGTCATGTCGATCAACGAATCTATCCTCCATCTTTGGTCTCAATAGGATGTATCCTTCCTAATAACCCACATCAACCCCATCCATCCCTTTGATGTGGCAAAGGACATTTGAAATTTGATTGTGATCTTTTGATGTTTTTGACAATTTTTTTATCATTTGAGCTCCCTATCATCACTTGTCATGGTTGCCTTGATCTATCATATCATGGTGTGATTTGACTAGTAAACATAGGGGTGTATCTTGATCTTTTCTTTGTTGTCTTCTCGGTTGTCCTACGTAGTACCCACCAAGACTCCCTGAAGTCTTGTGTTATGTTGGGGAATCCTTTTGTGCTTATGGTTATTCCAACACTTGGCCCGACCAAGGTCTTTGTGACTTTGGGGTGTTGGAATAGCCTTCTTGTCTGTTGTGTTTGTTTTATGCATTGGACACTAATTTTCCTTGGTTATTCATACCCTGGCACTTGGTGTCTTATGCTATACCAAAAATCAGTGCTATAAGTATGACAAATTTCATTAGGATTGCATTTTATTTTCCATTCCATCATCTTGCATGTCTCCCCCATCCTCATCCATTCAAATAATCTAGTCACACTCTTGGTCTTGTTCCCAGCCTTGCTACAAGCCTTGATCCAATCATCATCATCATCATCATCATCCATGGGATGTATCCTTCCCTCATCAAAACCACTCTCATCGGGATGAATCCTTCCCTATCCTTCAGTATTGTTTTGGGATGTATCCTTCCCTCGTCAACAAAACTCATCCTCATCCTCATTCGGATGTATCCTTCCCTATCCTTGTGTTGTTCTAGGATATATCTTTCCCTCATCCACAACACTCCATCAACCATCCACCCAACCTGGCTTGTAGCTTGACTTGGGCAACATCATATTTATCCTAGAATCCATTTGTGCTCACCTTTATCTCCCATCGCTCATCATCCTTTCTTATCCATCACTTTACATCATCATCTTCATATCCTCTTTCATCCTCCCATTTCTCATAATTTTCCCCATGCCTTCCTCCTTCATCAATCTCTCACCCTACGCCAGGGCAGATCTGCCCTTGACCATGGGGCGGACCCACCCTCGACCGCGGGGCGGACCCACCCCATGGTGGGGCAGATCCGCCCTCAGTCACGGGGCGGATCCACCCTTGGCCATGTGGCAGTGCTGCCCCAAGGTGGGGTGGATCCACCCCTGACCGCATGGCAGACCCGCCCTACACCGAGGCGGACCCGCCCTCGGCCGCGGAGCAGACCTGCCCCCAGCTGGGGCAAACCCGCCCAGCCCCGGGGCAGATTCATCCCATACTAGGGCGGACCCACTCAGTTGTAGGGTGGATACGCCCTATGCCAGAGTGGACCCGCCCTTCTGCAATGGGGAAAATCTGCCCCTCTGCAGGCCTTCAACACGTTTCTTCCCTTCCTTTTCCGGGGCCGCCATTTGCAAACCATTTGTCTGTTTAACTTCATTCAAAAAGAAAATTTTCCTATTTTTTCACACTCTTTCCAACCATACCCTTTCTTTCTTCCTATCAAGAGGTCTCTCGAGACCCCTCTCTTTTCCCCCATCACCCTCTCGAGGGGGCATACCCTTCCCATATATCTTTTTTCCCTACCATAGTCATTCCTTTGCAGGATTGGGGCATCTTCATCCATTCCTTGCTAATTGGGCAGCTCAGGTCCTCCTCTCCACGCTGGGGCATCATTTTCTAGTTACTTCCTCTATAGAGTCATCTGCATTTTCTTTTCTTTGAAACACTATTATTCTAACAGTACTTCAAAGAGGGGCAAAATGTAGACATCTAAATTTGACCACTTCCACATGGTCAAAATCGTCTACTCTATTCATCTATTTCATTAATAATGATTAAATAATTTATTTAATCATTATTTCATTTTCTGCCTAAGGTTCCTAAAGTATTTAATTGAATAATTAATTACTTTACCTTACACCTTTTCTTCTCTAAATTAAATAAATAGGACAATTTATTTAATTTAGTCATTTGAATTTTTTGATTAAAATCAATTTTTAATTCCTCATTTTCTCTCTCCTTGTCACATTCTCCATAATCCTCTTTTAATCTAGATTAAGTTAATTAATCCATGATTAGGATGTGCACCACTTAATCAAGATTAGTGTCATATCCTCCATAATCTTCCACTTGCTTCTAATCTCTCATTAATTATCCTAATCTTTTGTTTGCACAACCTTAATCAAGGTCATTAGCCACATTTAGCATACCTTTTTTTAGTCAACCTTTCCACTTTCCTTTCTTTGCCTTGACTCCCTTTCCCATGTGAATTTTTAATTCACATTTATTCATCCAAGACTCTTCTCTACCCCATGTGAATTTTTAATTCACTTTTATCCGTCCAAGACTTTCCTCTTTCCCATGCAAGTTCTAGAACCTTTGACTTGTCACATCACTCACATGTGTCAAGGTCTTCTAGAATCTTTGACTTATCACATCACTCACATGTAGAAAATCCCCACCTTTTTGGAAACCCTCTCTTATCCATTAGACTCTCTCAAGCATGTGAATTTTTAATTCACTTTTATTCACCCAAGATTCTCCTCTTCCCCATGTGATTATTGAGAGGTCACATCATCCCTTTTCCAAGGTACTTGTCCTTCCTCCACATCATGTAACTTTCTTCCACCTCACTCCCACATCATCTCACCCTAAGTCATCTCACATTCCACATGTCAAGATGTGAGGGCTTGTGAGTCCTCAACTCACTGTATCCTTCCATCTTGGCTTTGTTGGCTTAATCTCAACTGTTGAATTCTCTAGAGAATTCAAATTGTTCTATAAATACCCCCTCCTTCCTCTCATTTTGAGAATGGGATTTTTGCTACCAAAACTCTTGCCAATTTTTCATTTGCAGCACTTAGTCATTTTCAAGCATTCTCCATTAATCAACCAAGTCATTTAGCCACTTGTATTCTATCACATTTTTCATCTTTCATCTATTCACCTCCATAGCCATCCAAGGAGCACACAAACTCTCAAAGATCAAGGGCCAACCAAGGAATTTTCAACATGAAGGTATAATTATTTGTCATCTTGTTTTGTTTATATTTTTTGCATAGACATTCCTTAGGCTAATATTGAGGTGTATTTCTTGTCTTGTTCCTTTTAATGCATTATAAGTTAGTTTTGCATCTTAGAATAGGTTAGAACATTTCAGGGATCACATTTCTATGAGTCCTTGGGTGACATTTGGAAGGGATGTAGTATTAGGTAGAGTGATGGGAATGGATGGAGGACTAGGAGGAGATGCAGGTCCCACCAGATGTGCCAGAAATGTGATCCCTTAAATGTTCTAACCTATTATAAGATGAAAAAATAACTAATAATGAATTAAAAGGAACAACACAAGAAATACACCTCAAGATTAGCCTAAGGAATGATAAGATGAAATAAAATAAAAAGTGATTATACCTTCATGTTGCTTATTCCTTGGTTGGCCCTTGATCTTTAAATGTTTTGTGTGCTCCTTGGATGGCAAGTGAGATCAAATATGCAAGGTGATATGCAAGATGAATGAGGACATGGTAATGGTGAACTTAAATGCTATGGTGAAGGCAAGAAATTCTCAAATGACAAATTTGCAAGAATTTGGTAGAAAAAGTCGGATTCCTTAAAATGAGAGGAATGAGGGGGTATTTATAGAACAATTTGAATTCTCTAGAGAATTCAACGGTTGAGATTAAGCCAACAAGGTCAAGATGGAGGGCTAAGGTGAGTTGAGGACTCACAAGCCCTCACATCTTAACATGTGGAATGTGAGATGGTTTAGGATAAGATGATGTGTGAGGTGGAAGAAAGGTACATGATGTGGAGGAAGGAAAAGTACCTTGGAAAAGGGATGATATGACTTCTCAATGATCACATGGGGAAGAGAAGAATCTTGGGTGAATAAAAGTGAATTAAAAATTCACATTCTTGAGAGAGTCTAATGGATAAGAGAGGGTTTCCAAAAAGGTGGGAACTTGTCACATGTGAGTGATGTGACAATTCAAAGATTCTAGAAGACTGGCACATGCGATGTGACAAGTCAAAGGGTTCTAAAACTTGCATGGGGAAGAGAAGATTTCTTGGAGGAATAAAAGTGAATTAAAAATTCACATGGGGAAGAGAGGAGCTTTGGATGAATAAAAAGGAATTAAAAATTCCTTGGGCGATGGGGAGAGTTGACCAAGGTACTGATTAGGCTTAACTGATCAATAATTAGAAGATAATTAGTGGTTAATAAGGATTAGAATCCAACTTAAAAAAGTTGGAGGATGTGACACATCCTAATCAAGGATTAGGCATGTGCACATCCCTAATGAAGAGATTAGGAGGTTGATTAAGATTAAGAAAATGATGTGACATGTGAAGAATTAAATAAATGTCATATTTATTTAATTCATTTGATGAGAGGGGAATCAAAGGGATAAGGTATTTAATTATTTAACTAGATACCTTAGGGATTAGAGGAACTTTAGAGATATTAATTAAATAATAGTGATATTACTTAATTAATGCAGATAAGGGGATATTTAGACGAAAAAAGGATAAATTTGGATAGATGAAGTGTCCAAATTTAGGTGTCTACAGTAGCTAAAAAACTTAGAGGAAACTTTGCAACCTCGGGTTATGTCGCAGATAAGATGTGTGTTTGGTGTTGCATTAATATGGTAATTTATTTTAATCCTCAGAAAAAGAAACCCAAAGATTTGTGCACATTTTGGAGAATCTTGACAAGAAATCTCCATCTTATACCATACACATGTTTGAATGAATTACCAGCGCTTTGAAAGAAGCGAAAAAATAATATATCGCCCAATCACGGAATATTGAAACTTTAGAACTAGATTCAGAAGTTGCGAGGTTATAGAAACTTCTGAATTTTTGACTACACAAGACAGACAACCCTATAAACACACTTTACACTAGGAAATGGACCAAGCTAAGCTATTGGGTGGTTTGAGAACTTACGAACCCCACGACAAGGTTAAAAAAAATTAGTCGCTAGCAACTTAGGTTACAAAATTTAGAGGGGCCGCAACAAGAGATTAGGAATTTGAAGAATTTTGTGACAAAGGCACAAGACAATAGACCTAGAGGGGCTAAAGGACTTAATACCCCAAAAAATGAAATTTTAAAATAGAATAGTAAAATGATACCTAAGGGTAACAGTAATCAAGATGACCAACAAGTGGAGTGTCATGACAAGCCCTTAAGATCCTTTCCTTCACCTTTGATCCCAATACAAGATACACCATGTCCTTGTATATGATGAGTTCTTCCACCACTTTGTAATTGTCATCTTGCAACTTCCCATCCAAAATGTCAACAAAAAATGTGTTCTTGGCATATTCAACAATTATAGAAGCCTTCTAATCAACAAATACGTCAATCATAAAACATAAATAAGGATTCCTAGAGAGTGCATTAGCCACCACATAATTCTTCCCCTTAACATAATCAATGTCAAAATCATGGGCTTGTAACTTACCCTTTTTTGTTGTCTATCATTTAAATATTTTTGATTGAGTAATAATTTCAAGTTGATATGATATGTTTTCACCACAAACTTCCTACAAACTAGGTATTGCCTAAATTTGGCCAATGCATGCATGATTGCTAACATCTCTTTATCATAGATAGAGAAATTTATTTCTACCTCTTTGAGCTTCCTACTCTCAAATGCTATGGGGTGTCTATTTTGCATCAACACTACTCCAATCCCCTCTCCTAAAGCATCAAAATCTAAAAAAAATAGAAGTGAGAAATTTGGAATAGCCAAAACCGGACATGAACTCATTACCTCCTTGAGCTTTCCAAAAGCTCTTTGTGTTGAAGGGCTTCAGGAGAAAGCCCCTTTCTTCATCAAATCCATCAATGGGGCTGTAAGTTGTGAGAAACCTTTTAGAAACCTTTGATAGTAGCTGCATAGTCCCACAAAAGCCCTCAAATGTGTTAAATTCCTTGGTCTAGGCTAGTCTTGTATTGCCTTGATCTTTTCCTCATCCACACTAACCCCTTGTGCACTAATCTTAAACCCCAAATATAATATTTCAATCAATCCCTACTCACATTTAGATGCCTTGGCATAGAATGAATGTCGCTCTAGTGTGCCAAGCACTTCATCTATGTGCCTCAAGTGATCCTCTCATGTTTGACTGAAAATCAAGATGTCATCATGTAACAACTAATCTTCTTTTGACACAGATTAACCGAAAGTTTTCACCAAAAGGTTAAACATAAACAAGAGAAGTGAATATAATATTTCATTTTTTTTAAATGTAATCATAAACCATCATGCTACTTCATTTCATTTTCATAATCATATAAATAAAGTTGCATCTTTACTTTTTATCTGATAACACAAATATCAAAAATAAGATACAACTCTTTTCAGCATTAAATTGATTAAGCTAAATAAAGAACTATGAGAGAATAGGGTCAGAGAACCTCATATGATTCTTATTGTCTTCCAAGACTCAGCATGCCACCTACAAGAGGGAGAGCACCATCCAATTGCTTTACCTCCAACCATGGACTTAAGCGGTCCCCCGCACACCTTCCTAATTGGAAGCGGCCTTGCCCTACAATGAAGGGATTACTCAGGAACCCTCTTAATTTTCCATCTAAGCCCTGGTGTTGTTCCCTACTTAACTAACAATGTACTATGGATACCCTCCAACCAACACAACTTTGGATAGCTAAGTAACTAGGTCATGGTGAACTGAAAAGTGCAAGTTTTGGCTCTTGCACTTACTATGGCCATAGTTTTGTACAACTATACAAATGCTTCTAGAGCGTAGTTGTGGTTCACCCACCCTACTCGACTTGGAAAATGCTACTAACCTAGGGAATACTGGAGCTACATGCTCCACCCAACACATAAACACAAAAGAAACAAATCCCTAGGTTTGGACTCCCTTTAAACCCTTTCTAGAATAAAAAAGGATACATTTTCAAACTAGGGCATACTTGCCCCTTTAAGGATGCATTTTCATGAATACCCAAAAAATATGAGCCATGAGCCTCAAATCTTGGCAACTACCACTGGTTCAAGATATAAAATACAAGAGTATATGAACTACCACTCTATGCTCACACAATTATTACTATGACTTACTGCCATCGACTATTTTATCTTAGTCACAAATTGAAAGTACTAACTAAATTTTCAATCAAATATATAATAAAATGTTCAGTATTTTGGCTTTGTTATAAATTCCTTCCTTAGAAAGTGAAGATGCATTAAGTAAACAACTCATCTGGATTGTTGGTTATTTCCGACTCCAACACCCGAGTTACTTCCACGTAACTACCTAGGTCTTGGCTACATCCACTTATTCAAGTCTTAACCCTAACCCTTGAGAGAATCTTCTCTTGAAATATAAACTTTAAACAAATCTTGACACAAAACAATAACTTCTTGAGCTTCATGTTCATATTAAAGTATAAATAATACATAGACAAAATCTACACAGTAATGGTTAGTTCTCCATTGAGAATATAACTTCCTTTAAGGTTGTAATCTTGATCTTCCTTTCCATTCCTTTCCATTATAATGACTTATCATGACCTAAGAGGTCTTCAAATAATACGATAAAATCTCTTTTCCAAAAACCCTCTATTGAGTGTTACTATACTTGGTATGAAACCCTATAAGGGTTTGGTGTTTACAACTATCCAACTTTCCTTCCAAGAATTCGACTCAAAATTAATTTTTTTAGCATAAAGACAATTAAGATTCTACCCTTGCTCCAAGGAAATCTGGCCACATTTAGGCCCTAATCACACCCTTTTTTTCCATTTCTTTATTTACTTTCTATGCTCAAAGTTCAAACCTTTATTAAACAAGGTTTAGTTTCCTTGTTCACCAACCTTATTGGATTTAAAAGTAACCCTAGATAGATGTGGAACTTGCATCAAACCCTATTTTTTCATTTCAAGAAATACAACTCCATTCACACATCATTTATCAACTAAAAGCAAGGGCACTGCACTTGTTGGTTTAGGCAACCTTGCCCCTTAACTCTTAGTTGTGCTCACTAGTTCAATACCTCATAATCTTTATCCCAGTTCCAAACTCTTACAATCAAGTTTTGAGTTTAATATTCCTTATGTGCTCAACTAAAAGTTCAATTAATTAATCATGGCATGCACATATCAAACACAAAGCCAACCCTTAGCTCAATTTAATCCATTATAAATAAAAGACCCTCGGTACCCTTAAGGTCATTTCCACATTCCAAATTAAGCAAAGTAATAAACTCTTTTATGATATATATATATATTGATTTCCAAGTACTCCCAAGAAGGCAAATGGTTCAAATTAGTCAACTCGAGAACGATTTAAAAGTCATTCAGAAAGTAAAATGCTTCAAAAACTGCTCTCCCTCAACTACAATACTATTCTTTCCTCAACATTTAGCAAAATATGAAGTAAAGAGAACAAGAATAGCACAGTTACTTAGTAAGAGATGGAAATCAAAATTCATTCAAGAGGTGAGGAATTTTTGGGTCTGCTCTCATTGGGTTGCAAACACTACACATTCTTGTCTCTTAGCATAATGTAATTTTGAAAAGAATAAGATTAGCAGGATTACTCACCGCCTTGATATGCATTTGAATTCAAACTTTATACTTTTCTCGGGTAATACATGCCTATCCTTTCCTCTATTCCTCCATGAGTTTCTCTAATATCCAAGTAATCCTCACTGCCTTCTCGCAGCTATTGTGGTCACTATCACCGTTGTTGTTCCTCTATTTTATTCCGTTTTTTTTTTAAAAGGACAAATTTACTTAGTGTAGACATGAAAAATATACAGATTGATGAACTAAACACTTGAGGGACAAATTAAGTCCTGATTTTACTAACACCAGTTCATCCTGAATCATCCCCTCTGCTAGTCATTTAATTAAATAATATTTATATAATTAAATTCATCATATTTCATCTCTTAATTAAATAAATCAGATTTGTCTAATTAAGTCATCATCTTCTATTAATTAAATAAATCATTTTATTTAGTTAATTCTATGGTCTTGTTTTTAATTAAATAGTTCATTTTATTTAATTAATCTCTAAGTTTATCTCATTTAAATTAAATAAATTTATCTTTATTTGATTTAAAACTAACAACATTCTCTTTAATTAAATAAATTAAACTTTATTTAATTAAGTCTAAATTCATATTCCTCTCAACTTTGATTTAAATCAATCCAAAGATCTAAATCAAATTGTCACATCAGCTAGTCTCCCTTTAAATTAATCAAATCCCAATTAATCTTAATCTTAATCCCCCAAATCCTCTAACTTTTGCAACTTGCACAAGTAAATAATTTTATTTGATTTATTAAATCTTTTATTTTCTCTCAACATGACATCAAGGAGGGAATATTCTTCAAATTCAAAAAATCCCTCCAAAAGGATGAGTACATCCAACAAGGCATTAAAGGCCTCTTACATGTCCTTTACATTGAGCCAAGTGGCATTAAGTCCATTTATTTCTCCCTCCAACTTGTCATTTACTCAAATTCAAATATCCACTTAACCACATTTATTTGCACATTCATCAAAATGTGCTCATTCCTCCTCCACTAGCATGTTGACAAGTGGCACCTTGCCATTGGCTCATGTTTAGTCCCACATTCATCCCTTTTGCCTCTTTCTCCATCATTCTCTTCTATAAATAGAAGTCTCTCATTTGGATTTAGGATCCATAATTCATGTAAGATTATTATCAATAATTTTATCCACAATCTTACACATTTGATTCACAACTTCATGCAACATTGTTATCTTCAAGTTTTGAGCAATCTTCATCCATCTTTATCCATTTTCATCCATTTTCATATTGTCATAGCTAGGTTATGGATAAATTTTACCAAGGAGCATCAAATCTTCACCATTGATCATCAAGCTTGCAAGGAATTGGGAAAGGGCCATTTTCCACATCAAAATGGCACCAATTCCTCCATGGGATTGAGATTTTGAGCATTTAAATAAGATTTAATAGCTTTTCTTATTGTGTTCTTCATAGTATTTCTTGTTTTCATGCTTCAAATGAATTTCATGGGGAATGTTGTTTCTAACTTGCATATTGGACTAATTATGTGTTTGCTATTTGTGTTTGTGCGGTTCTAGGATCACCATTCATATTTTTGCGCTAGAAGGAGGGCCTAAATCTTGAAATTAACATATTTTTTGGCCATTTCCATCATTTTTTTATGTTTTTTGTCTTTCCAGGTCAAACAACGCCACTAGAGGAAATATCGATGCATATGCGGTCTCTATTTTTCCACAAAGCGACGCTTATTTCACTAGAGCACCACTCAAATCCTCAAACATCACCGCTATCATTCCAACGTTGTTGTTTGCACTCAAATAGGGTCGTTGCCTCTGTGTTTCAAATGGCAATGCCTATGCTTTCTTGCTTTTTCACTCAATCTTAAAATGCCATATCTTGGTCATATTTTGGTCTTGTTTGGAGCTTTTTTTTGAAATGGGGTAGAATTTCATAAGTTATCCAATGGTGTAGGTGTTTCTCAACTTTGATAGATTTAAAATTTTCAAATTTTCACCTAATGTCAAATCACAATGAAACTTGGTCTAAATTTTAGGGTTTTTATGCTTAATCCTTTATCTAACCCTTATACCTTCTTGTTTCTTTATTTCATCTAACATTTGGAGCTTGTATTGCACATTTTAAAGGATCATGGAGCATGGAAGTGAAATAAAAAGAATTATCACATGATTGTAACAAGTGTTTTTAAACACTTTGGGAGCAATTACAATCCCATTCTTAAGGCTTTGTTATCTTCAAGTTTTAGGACTCAAATAAATTTTTTTGAGTTTTAAAAAGAACAATCAAAGGGTTAGAAAGAACATTAGACACTTACTATATTTTGTTTGGTACATAACAATTGAACAAAAAAATCTCACACTTCAAATTTGGTGCTTAAAAAGAACTCATATTCTTGCTTTTGAAGGATTAAAATGAACATGTTCCTTTTATGTTTTGTAATCCCTTATCCAAAGTAGTATCATTTAAAAAGATGTATGTGCTTCTCTCACACCTCATGGTGATCTTGAGAATCAAAAGGATTTTTTGTGATATTAAGTTGTATAAGTGATTACCTCCACACTTCAATTTGGGTTCTTAAAATTGAACAAGATCTTGCTAGTGTGAGTGGAGTATATCGTGAGAGTTCTCTCTTTGTTTCTCAACAAAAATTGATCGAACTACATATGTGCTTGCTCGCTTTTGTTTATCCTTAGACGATCTTCTTGGTCGGAAAAATTAATCACCTTAGGGAATGACCCAATTGGTAACACGCTAAAGCCAAGCAACTTCCACCTGGTAGATAAGTGTGGGTACTTGAGGAAAGTTCATGTATCACGAGGATTGTTTCGACAATAAGGGAAGCAATGGTCTCTTGTCGTATGGATGATCCCCCACTAATGGAATGCCTATTCTAGAACCTTTGTTATAGTAAGCCAAATCCCTATCTATCTTTTGGTGCAAGAACGACCATTCTAAAGCCATCCCACGTACTTCTGATTCAAAGTAGAGATGAAAATTTCATCATGGGAGATTCATGAGAACTGAAGCTTGGCTGACCCAAGAAGTGTGTGTCATGGAGGGGAGCCTGTGTGGTCAAGCTTCTAATCATCCACTTTGAATAAGCATTGCTGGATTTATCCAAGTGGGAATTCAACAAATATTGCCTCTTTTCATCTTAGGGTTGTGCATCATTTCAAAATCAAAACAATTTGCTTGGATATAAAACACTTGAAAACAAACATTCGTCAAATCCTAAAACTTTCAAACCCTTTAGGAGGAGCAAATACCTTTGACAAATCCAAGTGCTCTTGCTTGCCCTAGGGATTTCATCCTTAGAGGCTTCTAAGTATTTGTATTTACATCACAATTTTCTCTTACTAAAGTCAACATTAGGAAACTATTGCCTTAATTTCCTTGATTTCCACATAATGGACCTTGTGGGATGAAAAGGAGTTAAGACATAGACATTTAGTTTGAAACCTAAGCAAGATATTGGATGTGATAAAATCAATTCATTAATCAATTGAACCCCACACATGTTCTTGTTTATCTTTTGTCTTATGGTATTTTGAGCAAACATTGATCTTTTAGAAAAGCATGTTCTTCAAAACCTTGGACTTGTAAACAAGTCCCTCTTAGGTTCATTTAGGATCAAAACAACCAATCATTTCACCCATCCCAAAACATCAATCAAATCCCATTTCAAAAACAACCTTTGGAACTTTGGAAAAATCATTCATATAAGACTTTTGGTAAATATATCAATCAAAATCAAAATCCCCTTTGTTTGGCTAAGTATCTATGGATGAATCCTTCCCCAAACATTTAGTTAAATTTTCATCCTTTTGGAAAATTTTATCCCAAGGTAACATCCAACATCTTGGGATTTACAAGTCCATCATCTGAATCAAAATCAAAATCCAAAATTCCTAAAGTCTATCATTGATCCAAAGTTCTCAAAAGTTCAAACACCCATATCACTCACCCTTTCATCTTTTATCTCATCATTGGTCCTAAACACCTTAGAGGTTCACTTTTTCCACAAGGTCAAAACACAAGAAAGACATGGAATATAAACTTGATCCATACATCATGAGTAATCCAAGTCAACCAAACTATCAAGGCCTTATAATACCAATTGATTACCAGAACACACATTTATACAATCCATACATGGGATCATTATCTCCTACAAACCTCAATGATACAACAAATGTGAGTTTTCCCAATCTGAATTTCGGAACACAAAACCTCAATGATACAACAAATGTGAGTTTTCTCAATCTAAATTTTGGACCACCCGTAGATTTAAATGAAAGTCAAAACTTACAAATCTATCAACCAAACAATCAATGTATGATTCTTCTTCCAAACAACATTATCCCACCAAATTCGTACATGCCCAATGTGAATATACCAAGTGCAAGCCTACCAAACATGAACATATCAAATCCACACTTGGTGAACTTTGGGATAAATACGTTTGCAAATCAAACCAAGATTGTTCAAAATCCAGGTAATATGTTAGCAACTCCGTGTATTGATCCAAATCAAGGCAACACCATGCAAAATCAAAGTTACCTAAATCCAAGCAATGTGTTTCCCAATCACAACAATGTTCAATATCAACCAATAATACCAAATCTAAACATCATACCAAATCAGAACATTGTCCAAAATCAATCTATCCATGATCCCATGCAAACACCACAAGTATAAATTCCAAATATGCTTGCTCAACAACCAAATCAACTATATCAAGGATGTCAAGATCAAAATCAAGAACAAATTTTGAGAAATCAAATTGCTATACTTAAAAAATTCATTGATTCATATCACCAAGAGACATATCCACCCCAAAATCAATACACTCTTCCATTGGTTGAACCATGTCATCAAAAAACTGAGTTGTGTCCACAACCACATCAAGAAATATATCTCCAATGTCAAGAGGTTAGATATCAAGATCAACAACAAACCCAATCACCCCATCTCAAAGATTAGTCATCACATCTCCAAGATCAATCACAACTATCCATCAATGAGCACCTTGAAGATGTTTCTACCTCATCCAACAATCAAATAAACATATATCAAGAGTCACTTCTCAATCAAGATCAAAATCCACCAACAATACCTGACAATGATCCAATTCAAAAAATGTTAACATCATTGGATCCTATGGTTGAAAACATTGAAAATATCTTCACCATAATTTTTAAAAACAATGATCAAAATCCATCCATCAGTGAGCACCTTGAAAATTTTTTTACCCCATCCAATGATCAAATCAACATACATCAAGAGTCACTTTTTTATCATGATCAAATTTCACCAATAATATCCGACAATGATCTATGTCAAGATGTGTTAACACTGTTTGATCCTATCGACATAATCCAAGATCCATCCACCAATGATTATGTTGAAAATGTATCTACATCACCTAATGAGTTAGAGGACATATCTTAAGAGTCTATTCCAACATGATCATCATCTTTCACCAAATTCTAGCAATGGTCCTTTCCAAGACATATTGACATCCTTTGACCTCATGGTTGCGGATATTGAAGGAATCCTCAACTCAACACTTGATCTAAATCCACTCAAAGATCAACAAGATATTGAACCACTCCCCATGCCTAATGAAGACGTCCAAGAACCCTTTATAAGCAATCCATCCTTTGAAACTGACCAATGATAACTTTAAGAAAGCTCCCTCAGAAAAAGATATAAAATCTTGGCGAATCTTACATTTTTTTAGGAAAAAATTAATTTATATTGGCGAATCTTTCCTCTTTTTCAAAAAAATATTAATTTTATTGGTGATTTTTTTACATCACTAAAATTTTGTAGAAAAATTTGGTAACTTGAAAAACAATAGGAAAATGCATTAATTATGATGGCGAATCCATCCAATATAAACATAATTCTCATGGAAAAGTGGGGGCTCGAGGGTGGAAATTATTGATGGGTTTAAGGGGTAGACAATAATATTTACATGCCATAATTGATTTAAAATATAATATAATGGCCCTCATTATATTCTACAAGGTAAAATGTACCCATGATCTATAATTCTCATGGGGCCTAAAACTGCTTTTAGATCATTGATCTAATTACCCTCATTATACTCTATGAGGTAAAATATACCCATAATCTATAATGCTCATGAGACCCATGAGAATTACAAATCATGGGTACATTTTACCTTGTGGAATACAAAAAGGGGCATTAGATTATATTATAAATCAATGTTAGAAACTAAATCTTAGAAATATTGTCCTAAAGCAACTAATAGTTATGATATACTATTGGTGAATTAATATAGATTTCTCCTATAACTTATAAAATTTAGGTGAATCTAATCTAATCATGTATCGAATATTCTGGCAAATTTGCGAGTTAATTTTTTTAATAAAATAAATTCATTGGTGATTTAAATAATACTATAATAAAATTTTATAAAAAATGTGGCAATTCAAGTCTATTTATAGCTCAAACTATTAGCCAATTTTGGATTCCCAAATTTCAACTATTAGCCAATTGGTGAATATTAACCACTAAAAAAATCACTAAAACTGACCCATGTCAAGAACTTGATCCAAAGCATGTCGAAAGCAATTATGAGATCATTCAAGATCAAGAATTTGTATCTCTGAGATACTACAACGATCTAATGGACACTCTTCTATCTATACAAGATATAGCAAATGATGATCATATCCATATAGCACATACTCCTCCACCTACCCATAAGATGCTTTCTTTGGATGGACACGTAGATGATCTTCATTCAAAACAAGAGTATCATACTCTTGATATCATTACCAAGGAACAAGAGTCTCCTACTCTTAACATTTTTACACATGATCAAGATATAAAAAAATCTAGAGACATATCATAAATGGGTCATGAAGAAGGCTCATACAAAAGTGGTGAATCAAAAACATCATGTGAAGGCATATCAAAAATGAATCATGAGGAAGACTTTTATGTGGACGGTGGATCATCAACACCTCTTGAAGAAGCATTAACATCAGATATTTCACAAGATCAAGCCAAAGATATAAATCAGGAATTCATCCCACATATGGAGGATCCTATCACTTATAAACTTGGATCACTTACCTTTTTTAGAGGAAGTTATCTTATCAATGAAGAAGTTGTCACCTTTGAAGATCCATAACATAGCAGAGAAGGGTTATCGCCTTGTTTCCAAGGAAAATCATATCCAAATTGTAAATAAAAAATTTGAACAAAAGAATTATCAAGGAAAAGGATTAGGTCTACATGAATAGGGTATCCTAGAACCAGTGCAGATTATTAGCAATCCCAAGTATCAAGCTCTTGGTTATTTGACAATTAAGGGATCTAAACATATCAATGCTACCTCTATAAAACTAGGGGCAACTTTGTCTCAAGCAAATGTCAACATAGGGAGCATGAAGAATCATTATGATGAAACCAATGCCAATACTACAACCAACCACATCACGAATCTTCATCCACCCATCACCCATCTACGAACTGGGACCAACATCAAAAGAAAGATTTGAATCAAACAGGAAGAACGTTAACAAAGCAGAAAGAGTTGTAAAGCATGAAGGACAAATCAAATACAAGTGGATACCAAAGAATACAAAAAAAAATTATCCCTATCAAACTCCATTAGTCAAAGAAACTATGGGGCAAGTTGATGGTCAAATGTGCACAACAACATAAAATAGAATAGTTCTACCCTATTTCTCTTGAAAAAGAAAGATAACATATAGTAATCTAACTCCCAAGGTTCTGGTAATTCTGGTTTTGGTTCTGAAGGGGGTTATGTCTAAGTTGTGCCATATCATTGGAAATTTGAGATAGATTCTTCCTGAGAATTTCCATATCATTAGTCAATTGAACAGGTTTTTCACTTTCTACAGTCATCCCTGCAGGTGGATGATTAACAAGATTTGACCCTCCCACTTGATTATGGTAGTTTTGAGATTGTTGGGAAGAATCTTGAACACCATTAGTGAAGAAAGAAAGGGAAGGTGAGGTTTATAACTCAGAAATAGGTCCATATTGGGAGTAAGACATCCCCGGGACCGTATTGAACAAAGGAGGATCAGGAATTTGATTGCCCATGGGGGGAAGAACTCCTAAACTTCCCGACTGTAAGCTTATCTATTGTTGTAGTTTGATGGCCAAATGATAAACCTTGGAAAATGAATCAATGTCGGCAATAGCATAATTCCTCTACAAGAATAGGCCAATCAAGGGATCTACAACCCTTAAATACGCCAGAATGACAATATTTTCAACAACTAAGTAAGGATCTTGTAGCCTTAGGAACATTCTCTGGAACCTCGTGTTGAATAATGGCAATGGTTCATGAGGTTCTTTTCTTATGGTGGAAAACTGATGATATAAAATGGCAGGGTCTACATAGACCCTGAACTGATTAATAAAGGCATTTTCTAAGTTTGTCCAACCTAGAATAGACCCCTGAGGCAGATTTAAATATGAGTTGTATGCCATGTCTCCTAAACAGTAGGGGAATAACCTGCATACAACATCCTAGTGAGCTACCTGAGCATGAGTACATGCATCCTTAAATGCTTGTATGTGCTCCTCAACACTTCTTGATTCTCCATGCATATACTTGGGACAAAATCATTCTAGATTATTGGGAAGATCATGTATACCACCAGGAAATAGTCCCCAGTGGAGAGGGGTTATTCATGAAGAAAGCCATGGGTGGTGGTGGTAGTACTGGCTGAACTGATTATGGAGTGGGTGAATTTGGTTGTTGGGGTGGTAAAGATGGATTTGGCAGAAATCCAGGTGGAGTAAGTGGTAGTGACAATGGTGGGATCAAAACTCTACGAGCTTGGGGCATGTATCTAATTGGGTTGGAGTTCTACTAATGGATTAGAATTTGTAGAAGATCTAAGAACTCTTTCAATCCTTCATGGTGAGAATGACCCTATCTGAGCCAGCTTGTTCCTTCAGGCCCTCCTTCTTGCGCCATATATGTTGATGGTCAAATGTGCACAACAACATAAAATAGAATATTTCTACCCTATTTCTCCTGAAAAATAAAGATAACATATAGTAATCTAACTCCTAAGGTTCTACTAGTTGGTTCTCAACTATGCTGATGTTACTCACTGGCCAATGTAATTGTAATATTCAAGGGGCCTTTGATAGTAATAAAGGACACAAACTACAACAGATTAACTAACCTATGTTGTGGGGGGTAAATAAACAAAAAAAGATAGATCAAGGCATAGAACAGTAAAATATGAATAAAACTTCTCAGTATCCAGACATGCATTCCCACAATGAGTGTTTCTTCAACATACTAAAAACCACAACATGATGTAATCCATAGAATAATCTACACCATTACATACTTTCCTAGTGCTTAATTCAATTACCACAACCATTCACCAAAATACTTTGAGATTTTAAAATAGATCACACACTGATTGCTAAAACATAGATCAAATAGACATGTAGTAATTCCATTCATAGATAATTCAATGAAATAATCTTGAAATCTGGTTTCCCCTATTGATTTGCATCAAATAGAAAACATTTAGGCACAACAACTCACTCGCATATGGATTGATTATGATTCATTAACCTTATCAAAGAGATTCACTTCCAACAATAACATGAAAACCATATCAAACTATAAAATGGTATCTAATTTCAACTTAAAAACTTAAAAGTATCTTGCTACAACTATGAAAATATCCAAAACTATAATTCCTATCTGCTATCATATCAGGTGGCTAATCTTTCTTCAATCAGTCGACCTTTACAAAATGGAGATAAATTGTATATATAAACCTATCTAGCACTAATTTCTCTCATCACCACCTAGATCCATCAATCATGGGATGATTGGAAAAATCTAAGAGGAGTCTTCATCCTGATTTTCAGCTGCTGATTAGAAAATGCTTGTCAAAACCTGCATCCAAAAAAGATAGGGGAACTTTCTGAAATTACTATTTGGAACTGCTATCATCACCCAAAAAAGTAGGAGAGGAAGATTGCCTAGTCAAGCGTATTTCCTTGATGTTGATCTATTGAGAGAGCATGTATGTAGCAAATTTTAACTCTACATTTTCTGCTCCTCCATATACTCATCATAACTGGTAATTACCTGCTAAAGCATTTCTGCATTTGCTCCATCCACCCAACTATCTTCAAACTTTATCCTTGCCAACTCAAAATAAGCAAATTCTTTCATATCCTTGAGCTTGAGGATTTCCCTCCTGGCAGCTTTAACCTCTTTCTTGACATCCATAAGTTTGTCCATTAACAAATTATCCTCATCATCCCCCTTTTGCATCATTTCTTCCAATCTACCGTTCCATCTTTCCTTGAGTTTATTAGGGAGGAGGCCATCTGTCTCAAGGATATCCTCATTGACAAGTATAGTAATACTTGCTCCTAGTTCTTCAATTTTCTCATTGAGATCCTTTCTTGCTTGATGCACCTCATTCCTGTGAGTAAAGATGAATGAAGATCTAAATCTAATGATGTTGATAGTCCTTTCTACAAAATCCACATTGTCTTCTTCCAAGATAGATTGCTCTAGCAAGGTTTCCTTGGGCAATTTGTTAATATCTTTTAGTTTCCTTGCATGCCCTGCATATTCTTCCTCTTGCTTCTCAAGAGTTCCAACATGTGTAGCCATGTCATTGACCAGCTCCAAGCTTCCTTGTGAACCTTGCAACCTTCAACAAGAAAATCATCTATCTCCTGGTTCAACTTTTTTATCCATCTATCCATCATTTGTACTTTGTTTCTTATTTCAATCAAATGATCAATGTCCCTTTTCTTCAAAAGAACAAGTGTCTTTGGAGCAGCTGATTGTGAAGAAATAGGGGTAGAGAGATCCCTCAAGAACTTATGCAATTGATCAACTCGGGACTTAATCTCATATTTCTTTTGTTTATCCTGGATCATCCTTGATTTAGTAGATGAAGCCACAATATCAATTAAATTTAACTATTGATTTCTTATGGGTTTTCCTAGATTAACAGTGCCTAGTTGGTAATCCCCTATCTACAAATCTTGTTTGTCTTTATCAACCATAGGGATAGCACACTCGGTTATAATTTCTCCAACATCTGTTAACCTTGTGGAATGGAGAACCCCATCTCTCTTCTTTGGCCTCTCCTCTATTTCTTTCCTGACATTCTCCCAATCAAGGGTTTTGGTTGCACTGTTTGCCTCTTCTCAAGATTAAGCTTTAACCATGTAGGAGCAGCAGGGGGAGTCATTACCTGTGTGGAAGAATATGTGGTTGGAGAAAGACGTTTCCAATTTTTGTCCTACGTTGAGATTCAACCTCTTGTTGTTTCTCCTTCTCTGCCTTTTCCTTGGCCAATCTATTAGCTTAAGCTTTTACCTTCATTTCTTTCTCAACCTTGGCCAATCATTTTTCTTCTACTCTCCTTTCCTCCAGCAGTTGGCTCCTTTTCATTTCTAATTCTTCTAACTTTGCCCTTATTTTAGCAGCTTCTAGATCAATATTGGCCTATTCCTCTGCCTCTATCCTTATTTTCTCCAATTCTTCTTCTTCTTTCTTCTTCTGAGCTTCTTCAATCAATTTTAATTTAGTCACAAGAGCCTCCTTTTCTCTTCTTTGTTGAGCTTTCTCCTCTTCCATCTCATGAATCTTCTAAAGCAAGGTTAATTTTTCCCTTTCTTCTTTAGCTTTTCAGCTATTCATCTTTTGCAATGGCCTCCAACTCATGTTTTTTAGCAAGCTTTCCAGATTTGGCCTTGGCCTCTATTTCTTGTTGTTGTTTAGCCAACGCCTCAGCTTTTACCTTTTCATACATCTCTTGTTGTTTAGCCAATTCTTCATCCTTTTCCTTAGCATCAACTTCCTTCTTGGCATCCTCAAATAACTTCCATTGATCTTTCGGGGTGAGAACATGCTCTTCCTCAACATTTGGAGCAGATACATCCTTTATAAAATCATCATCCGAATGTGTTTCTTTTGAATCTATGCCAATGTCATGAATTTCAACCTCGACCCCTTTGCCCTTTAGTGTTTTTGCTTCCTCATGAAGACTACCTATGGGTACTTCCTCACCGGGTTCTTGAATGAGGGGTGGCTGAGAAGAGGAGCCTTCTCCAAGTGTTAAAGTCTTTGTACCTTGTATCTTAGGAGCTTCTTCTACAAGTATCTCCAAAATAGTATCCCCTCCAGAAATCTCCAATTGTTCTTTGGGGGCCATTCTTCTTTTGGTTCTTTAGTAACCCTTAGTTGTCCCTACTTTTCTCTTCTTAGAACACTGAGCTTCTAGTTCTTTAATTCTTAGGATGACCCATTGGATGATTCTATCCAAAACAATCCTCAAAACATGCTTGATTTCAATGGATTCCTCTTCTTCCCAATTGATGGGGGCTAAGTCTTTAAGACCAATCACACCATCATCTGACAATGTGTCAGGAATATCTTATTTTACTCCAAATTCAATCATCAAAGTAGTGAGGAGTCTTTCATATTTATTTCTCCTTACATCATACTCATCCTGCAAATCCCACCAGAAATCTTCTAACAAGCTGTAGTGATTTTCAAACACAGTAGGAAGCAATTTATTCATTTTGCTCTTTTGGTCAAAATGTTTTCTAGATGTATAGAGTCCCAACTTGAGGTGGCTCAATTCTTCACAAACTACTTTGGTAGCCACATTATGAAGACAATAGTACTCTCCCAACTTCATGGGAGACTTATGACACCCAAGCTTGTGCTTGATACCGAATTTTGCATTAACTCCTAACGCTTGATATATAAATTCCATTAGGACCATTTTATTAGTGCAACACCTAGGGAGTAGGTGAGGATGTCCATCAAACCCTGCTAACCTGAAATAGGTAAACCTGGGGTATTGGATATACCAATGTCCCCATTGAGCAATAAATGCCATAACATCCCTACTTAGTCTAAAACCAGCATCACCAGTCATCCGATTCATAATAACATATAGAAAGGTGTCATTAACTCTTCTATAGTGCTCCTCTGATGTATGCAACGTTAATTGATCATAGTGGTTCCACACTTTTTGTTGTTCGGGAGCTTCTCCCAACACCCCTACTGCATTCAAACCTAGGAAGATACCCATCCTTGCAACTACATATATGGCATAGAAGGTCATATAGAAAGTCTTTGTTTTTCCTACATTTATCATCTGATTGTGCAAGGTGTCAGAAAAAATCATGCACCAATCAATTTTTTGTCTGCCATCAAAAATGGCTTCAATGAATGGGAACATCCACTCTTTGAAATATGAAGAATCCTTTTTCCCAAATACTCTAGAGAGGATCATAATTAGATCACCTATTTCCTTTTTGAAATCTCCCCTTTTGGGTTGATCAGGCATCTTGAGTAGGGATTTCTTTTCAGTTATTAACCACTTCTTATTCATGTGGTTCCTGTTGACATCCTTGTTATCATTGAATCTTTGCAATGCATCTGCCTCATCATTTGTGGGGATAAGTCAATTATGACATTCCCTTGTTGATCCATGCATTTCCTTGATACCACATTATAGGCTCCTACTACAGCTAAGATCAGCTCTGGGCATTGGACTAAAAGAGGGAAGAGTGTGACATGGGCAATCCCTAATTGAACTATCCTCTTTGTTCTCTCAGTAACTTGTTCTGAAAAGATTTCCTCAATAATCTCTTCATAGTCAAATGTCCCCAAGTTGGTGTCTATGATGTCTACCAACCCAGAATCTAGCTTGTTGGTTGTGGGAGTGATCATCTGATGTTTATACCTCATTGTATAAGGTATCTATCCTACTTTTATCCTCTTAGAATTCACTTGTTTGGAACCTTCAGCTGTTTGGCCTCCCATTGGTGAAGTTCCTGCAGAAGCTCCTGACATCTTTCACTTCCCCAAAATGCTACCAAATAGGTTGACACTTGATCCAATCCGCGTGCAAATGTTTACTCCTCAACCAAATCGTGCTCCTCCTTTTCTTCTTCAGCTTTGGTTCGATATCACTGTTCAAAATAGTAATAATAACTAACAAATTAACCTCAATTAAGGTTAAAATTTGATTTTACACATGTGGAGGGTCTGCAATTAATGCCATTAATGTGTTTGGTCGAGCGCAAGATCACGACAGGAACAGGCACAAAACCCATGTATAGCTAAAGTAAAGTGGAGAAACAAAAGCAAAAGGTAGGGAAGGGATCGAAGTCAAGACTAGTCAGGGAACTTTTGACAAGTTCCCTATTCAATTATGGTTTTGGTTCCAGTTCCGGCAATGACAAAATGAATGAGAACGCAAAACAAAAAAACAAGTGGGGTCAGAACGAAGATCGAAACTGAACCCAAACAAAATGAAACAAACAAAAATGAAGGTGGAGGTGGAGGCGAAACAGGAACCAAATTTGGAACTTATCAAAGTTCCAAGTTTAAGATCCATTTTGGATCCAACCCCACAAAATAAAACAACACAGACCAAAAGCCCAACACAAAGAAACAAGCAGGGTCGAAACGAAGCTGAGTCAAGACATAGAACCAAACTAAGTTCCAAGTCAAGGTTCGGTTCCCATTCCCGTTCCCGTTCTGATTCCGCCAGAGCAAAAGGAAAAACAACAAAGACTTAGGAGAAAAGAACAACTCCTAAGCCCCAAAACAAAAAGGACAAGAAACAAAGGGGGACCCATTTTTTACCAAGGCAAAAAGATGGGGTGGTTATGCAAGGCATAATAGGGCAAAATCAAAAAGGGAAAAGTATCCATCAAAGATGTCCACAAAGGAAAAAGAAGGATTCTCAAGCAACATACAAAGTTTATCAAGTTGTTGGTCCTAATTCCACACACACTTCTGTATCCACCCATCATTTCTCATCTTCCCAAGTTTGGAGAGTCAAAGGTTCCAAACTATCAACCAATCCATCTTTAATTCCTAAACACACTCCATCCATGCCTCCACACATGATATCCAATTCTCACATTGACCATGTATTGGTAGCAACCCTTCATCATAAGGATTCAGAAGGCATTCTATTACGATGTGTGCACAAAGACAAAGTTAACGTTGGTATCAGCAAAGCAAAACAAAATTCTCAAAAGCTGCATTCAAATGCACATATTATAGCGAAGAAAATTCTTCGAGTAGGATATCAATGGAACATTATGACAGAAGAATCAACATCAGCAGTACCAAGTGGTTCAACATGAGCTTAAAATCTTTCAGCAAAAAGTCAAAAAATCAAAAAAATCAAAAAATAAAAAAAAATCAAAAAAATCATGAAAAATAGTAAAGATAAAAATCGTCCTCCAATGAAAACCACTATGGCGGCTCTTTGGATAGGTACCATGATGAAAACCTGGAAAATAGGTATCATGTGTAGAATGGAGCATCTGCATGCAGTAATTCAGGTAGAAGCATCTCATCCCATCCATAATAAATCCATTCATCCACGAACCATTTATCCAATCCATTTTCATCTATCTGCATCCATCTTCTAAATTATCTTGATCTTGACAAAGTTTTGTGCACACTTTACACATGCTTGTGGTAAACATCTTGACATGGGTCATTTTCATTGATCCTATCCTACCCAACATCATTTGAGCCATGAAGCACTATCCAAATGATCATCCTCTGTTCAAACACCTTATCTTATCACAAGATGATCCTTGGAATCCTTTGTGTACTTACCATAACCATCCATCCAAGCATCCACCCATGACATTCCATACATTTCTAGACACTGGGACCAGATATTTACATCTTGCTTTGAGAAAAAATCTTTATTTATATCCTCCAACTTATGTGGTGATCCGAACATTGGAAAATGTAAAATCAAATTGGTCAGACATTTGTGAGCCAAAATTGAAATCACAACCCATGACATATTTTGACAAGAAGATGTTTCTTATCAAGCTTTATCTTTCATCGAACATCAATCCAAACAATCAATATTAGTTGCATCTAATTGGTACTTCAATGATGTATCAAATTATCAAAACAATTTTGTTCCAAATCAAGCTTCAAAATCCTGATCAATCAAATCCAACCAATCCATCATCATCTCGGGATATCCTTCCCAATCCTCGTGTTGCTTAACACTATCCTTGCATTGTTGTGTATCCTCAACAATGTTATCATTATCAATCCATCAATCTGATCAATCAAAACTAGCTTGGTTTTCAACAAAATCCCAAAATGGAGTACTGATATCATCACATATCCATACCCAAATCATCAAAATCATGCGAAAATCCAAAAACATTCAAAACATATCAAAAAACCAAAAACAAGTCAAAAATTGAAAAAATGTCAAAAAAGATATATGAACTACATCGTCTCTGAGCTTAAACATAGGAAAGGCTAATCCTTGATCAGCCCTCAAGACACAAAAACACAAAAACATTCAAAAAAAACAAAAACACAAAAATATTTAAATAACCCAAAAACAGCCTCAAAACATTTTAAAACACCAAAAACATCCAAATATTTGAAAAAATCCATCTGTTCCATTTCGCTTTCACCTGCAATAATCTCATCCATAATGAATCAATCATCACCTTCATCTTTTGGCAAAACAAACAGAAACAACCACAACAATCAGCAAAACCAAACTTCAAATGCAAAATCAAAATCGAAACAACAAACTTTTAAATGCAAAATCAAACTCTTGATCATTCACAAACATTTCAATTAACCTTATATCAACAGCCTTTCAAACAACCTATCAACTTTCCATAATCCACTAACATTTCCTAGGATGCATCCTTCCTACAATGGGCATTATCTTTGGCAAAATCACCTTGGATAATTTTCCTAAACAAAACACATCCCCTTGGATGGAGGTATAAAGAACATTGGCTTGAATGTTCACTTGATCTTTTATTTCATTTATCTTATTGTGCTCATTTCAATGACCTCTCGATGATGTCTAATCAAAATGATTTAGAGAGAAAGGAATGGGGCATTGATCATTATCTTTCATTTTTTGTGCTTGTTGGACGTTCTTGTAATATAACCTTGGTGAATACTTTCTTTGTTAGGTATGTATGGAGGGTGTTTTGGACAGCTTGTTGACTATCACATTATTAGGTTTTTCCTTTCTGTGTTTTGGTCTAAGATGTTTGAAATATCTAAAATACATCCTAGTAAGATTTTCGTATGGCAGGTGTGAACAAGGATACTCCTATCTGATTGTTGAGTCAAATTCCATCACACTAAATACAACACCATCCTAGTTCTTTATACCTTAATGCATCATGCCTATGTGTGTTATCAAACATAAGGTAAGTAAGCCCTTTTAAAATCCCAATTCTTGATAAGCAATACATCATCATCATCATCATCATCATCATCATCATCATCATCATCATTCATCATTCATAAAGTCTCATAGATCATGGACTTGTTCGATCCTCTTGTCATCATTCTTTTCTTCTTCCTTCTCTCCGCACTAACATGGTATCATGATGGTCAACCAAAACATCACCAATGCATCCATTTTGAACCTCTTTGTCATTAGATCGACCCTCAAATCAAACTTTTCGCTCAATCTCTTGAGGGGGCAGTGTACCCGTGTGCTTCTTTCCACTGGGGCATCTGAAAAAAAAAAAATAATTGAATTTTGATCTTGGCAATTTATTCTTTGAACCAACACAATGGATACATTGCTTCAAAGAGGGGAAAAATGTAGACACGGAAAATATATAGATTGATCCTATACACTTGATCCTGATTTTACTAACACCAGTTTGTTCTGAATGATCCCCTCTGCTAGGCATTTAATTAAATAATATTTATTTAATTAAATTCATCATATTTCATCTCTTAATTAAATAAATCAAATTTGTCTAATTAAGTCATCATCTTCTATTAATTAAATAAATCATTTTATTTAGTTAATCCTATGGTCCCTCTTTTAATTAAATAGTTCATTTTATTTAATTAATCTCTAAGGTCATCTCATTTAAATTAAATAAATTTACCTTTATTTGATTTAAAACTAACACCATTCTCTTTAATTAAATAAATTAAACTTTATTTAATTAAGTCTAAATTCATATTTCTCTCAACTTTGATTTAAATCAATCCAAATATCTAAATCAAATTGTCACATCAACTAATCTCCTTTTAAATTAATCAAATCCTGATTAATCTTAATCCCCCAAATCTTCTAACTTTTGCAACTTTCACAAGTAAATCATTTTATTGATTTATTAAATCTTCTATTTTCTCTCAACATGACATCAAGGAGGGAATATTCTTCAAATTCAAAACATCCCTCCAAAAGGATGTGTACATCCAACAAGGCATTAAAGGCCTCTTACATGTCCTTTGCATTGAGTCAAGTGGCATTAACTCCATTTCTTTCTCCCTCCAACTTGTCATTTCCTCAAATTCAAATATCCAGCTAACCACATTTATTTGCACATTCATCAAAATGTGCTCATTCCTCCTCCACTAGCATGTTGACAAGTGGCACCTTGCCATTGGCTCATGTTTAGTCCCACATTCATCCCTTTTGCCTCTTTCTCCATCATTCTCTTCTATAAATAGAAGGCTCTCATTTGGATTTAGGATCCTCAATCCATGTAAGATCATTATCCATAATTGTATCCACAATCATATACATTTGACTCACAACTTCATGCAACATTGTTATTTTCAAGTTTTGAGCAATCTTCATCCATCTTTATCCATTTTCATCCATTTTTCATATTGTCATAGCTAGGTTATGGAGAAATTTTACCAAGGAGCATCAAATCTTCACCATTGATCATCAAGCTTGCAGGGAATTGGGAAAGGGCCATTTTCTACATCAAAATGGCACCAATTCCCCCATGGGATTGAGAGTTTGAGCATTTAAATAGGATTTAATAACTTTTCTTATTGTGTTCTTCATATTATTTCTTATTTTCATGCTTCAAATGAATTTCATGGGGGATGTTGTTTCTAACTTGCATATTGGGCTAATTATGTGTTTGTTCTTTGTGTTTGTGCAGGTCTAGGATCAGCATTCACACTTAGATAAGCATCGACTGTAACCTCATCCAACCCATTTCCCAATCACATTTAGCATATTTATAACTCTTCGGATCGTATGTGTTTCCAATCAGTTATCTGATGCTTATTTGGGGTGAGGAAATTACTATACGATTTCCAACCTAGGATAAAAATCATTTCAACCATTATTACCATCACCTCTTATCATCTAAGAATGGTATGATAAGGTGAAAACAAGATTTAGGTCGAAAGAAATGGTTACAATCCCAAATGGTTCAAATCTGAGACTTGAAGTAATTACAACCATATTTTGCAAAAAAAATGTCTAATTCAAAGAAATCTTACCATACATGTACCACTTTGAGGGGAATTCACGGCCTGGCTTAACAAAAGAACATTTAAATTAAAAAGTTATGACTACTTGGATGATAACATGTCATTTGGGTAACATTTGCGGCTTAGTAAGGCCTCTATGTTATTTAAGATAGTACTAATTCTCTGTGCCACTAATCCATGGTGTCATGGATCCTAACATAGAAATATTTGTTGAACCCATGTTGCTTTCATCCTAAGGCTAACTATGACTATTATCATATCGATATTGGAATTTAAAATAAACCAAACATGCTTGACTTTGCTGATTCACAACTATATATCATGGCTTATATAATACAAAAACACATTTAAACAATCATTATTCTTATTTGAGTCGCCTCTTGATGAGTACCATGGCTTATTATAACCTATCAATATTTGAATTACTAATAAAAAAATTCCACCTTCATAAATTTATGTCGCAACCTTATAAGGTTTGCATTGGCTTAAGAACAAACATAATTTCATTTCAAATACCCACGTGTTTCTCATTTAAGAGGTGGGCTAAAACAATAAGCTCTATAGTTAGTTTAGCCATTTTGAATTATCTTATATTATATAAAAATATTAAAACTTTCAAGATTAATATCAACTTTACCATACAAGGTCGATGGCATTGGTTATCATGTCACCACACTAACGTAGTCGCCCCCATAATATATACTCAAAGATGATCATTATGATCAACGTCCTTATGCAATATCACAATGAGAGTCATCAAGAATAAACATTTAAAGATCACACATCATACATATATGAACATACTTATACATGAGTCATTTTCGTAACAATAACTTATGCATGCATGCATGTATCCATACGTACTTGACCGTATATGTTTGTATGTTGATGGTGTCTATGTCTTTGTACGCACATATGCATCCATGCACACATCTATATGTATATGAGTACATATGCTTAACTTAACTCACATATACCTATGTTCATATATTCATTTGTTTTATATAATAAGAAAGTTAATAACCCTAAAAAGAATCATACCGAACACAAAGGTCGAGTAGGACTCATTTGACTTGGGTTGACTTACCTCCAAGAATACTAACGACACCCTAGACACCTTAGGTTTACGAAATCACTACCTGACCAAAGTTGAGCTCAAATGGCATTTCCCAAGGATTCATAACTTCACCCTTCTCCTAGGTGATACTCCCCCTCTTTTTCTTTAGAGGTGTTAGGATTGCTCCTGCAATTTCACTCAAGCAAAAAAATAGGTAGCTAGCTTGGAAACCATTACCTTGTGATCATATCATTGAAATTTCATTAATCATTTGCTTCAAATAAATAGAATTGCCTCATTGTATTTCAACATATTCATGACATCAAATAATCATCATCATTTTATTTGAATGCAGTAGCATAAATATTGCACAATCCATCATAATATATATTTTCAAGGTTTCATAATCTCATGAATCATCATAGTAATTACCATAAAGTGAAAAGTAATTTTAGGAATCTAGGGTGGGGTGTAACACATCAAAGAATACCAACACAAATTTCCTCAGTTGCAAAATAAATACTTGATTCATGCATGAATGAAAGGTGGCAGGTGCATTGGTCAACCCAAATGGCATGACCACGAACTCACAATGCCCATAGGGACATTTGATGGTTGTCTTGTGCACATCCTCATCTCAAACCATTATCTGATAATACCCTGATCGTAAGTCAATTCTAGAGAAGTGCCTCACACCATGAAGCTTGTCTATAAACTCGTCGAGTCTAGGCATGGAGTAGCAGTTCTTGATTATCTTTTTGTTGAGGGCTCTATGATTGATGCAAATCCTCATAGTACCATTTTTCTTCTTGACCAACACAACCGATGAGGCAAACAAACCGGAGCTTGGTCAAACATGTCCCATGTCCAATAGCTCCTTAATTGCCTTCTCAATCTCCTCCTTGTATCTCCTAGGATGATGATAAGGTGTAGTGATGATTGGCTTTGCTCCCTCTAAATCAATCACATGCTATAAACCTCTATCTAGTGGTAAACCTAGAGGGATTTCATTAAACACCTTGCATCTCTTATCTAGGATGGATTGGATGTCGATGTGATAGGGCCTCCCATCCTTGGGTGGACTTGTATCAGTAACCAAGCACTTTTTTTCCCAAGCCACTTCGTCCCTACAAAAATATCTCTCCATCCTCTTAGCTAAAGCCACCATGGGACCTCCATTGGATACGCCCCAAAAAAGTGACCTCCTTCCCATTAGATTTGAGTTTCAGCTCCATGGTTTGATAATTTTGTGTGTATTCCCCAAGCGAGTGTAATGATTACACTCCCAAAACCAACTTCATCTTACCAATGCCAATCATGTAGAAGCTATCTTGCATCTTGTGTCTTCCTAGAACCAACTTCAGTTATTGTATCCTTTGGTTGAAATGAGACATATGAATAATTGGTATTTGGTATATTTAAAAAAGAAGCAAATAACTTCTTAAATAGATTACAAAAGAGATGTTTCCCAGACAAGAATAGAAATATCATCGAATCAAAGAAAATAGAAAGAAACAAAAAAAACTACTTTACAAGATATTTACAAGATATTGACCATTAAATAATAATTACATATTATTTTAATACCCTCCCTTAATGGTCAATCTATCAACTACACCAAGATGCCCCCTGAATTTTACAAACTTATCTAGACTGAGAGACTTGGTGAGAATATCAACAGTGTGATCCTCAATTGAAACATACTACAGTACCACTAATCCATCTTCAACAAGTTGGTGAATGAAATGATAGTGAAGTTCAACATGCTTTATCCTTTCATGGAAGACTAGATTCTTGGAGAGTTTCAACACCCCTTGATTGTCACAATACAAGGGGGAAGGCCCTATTTGAGACATTTGCATGTCTGAAATCACCCTTCGAAGCCAAACCACCTCACAAGTTGCTTTAACAATTCCCTGATATTCAGCTTCAGTCAAGGAAAGAGCCACTGCTTGATGCTTCTTGTTGGTCCATGTAACTACACCTGTACCCAAACTGAATACATACCCCGAAGTAGACTTTCTGTCATCAACAAAACCTACCCGATCTGAGTCTATATAACCAATCAGCTTAGGATCTTTGCACCTTCCATACAAAATTCCAAAGTTAGAAGTTCCTTTCCAATATCTCATCACACACTTCGCTGCAACCCAATGTTCTACTCTAGGGGTTGTCATGAAGTGAGAGATATAGCTCACAGCAAAAGTGAGATTAGGTCTAGTAGCAGTGAGATAGATGAGGTTGCCTACTAGTTTCCTGAATGTTGATTCATTCTCCACAGAGGAATCTGGTTTGGCTGATAACTTCAACCCTTTCTCCATAGGTGTAGATGCAGGTTTGAAATCACTCATTTTGAACTTATCAAGAAAACTGCAAGCATACTTGGATTGAGCAATGAAGATGTTGTCAGCTATCTGCCAAACCTCAACACCAAAACAATAATGAAGAAGTCCCAAATCTGTCATGTCAAATGATTGATTGAGATTGTGTTTTATCTCCTCAATCAAATATTCTGAGCTACCAGTAACGATAAGGCCATCAACATAGACAACAAGTACAAGAATATCATCACAAGACCATTTGACATACAAATTTGAGTCAAAAGGGCTTCTCTAAAAACCATGATCAATAAGGTACTTATCAATTTTCATGTACCATGCCTGTGGAGCCTATTTAACGCCATAGAGTTCTTTCACAAGTCTATAAACTTGAAGTTCTTTAACAAGAACCTTGAAACCGGGAGGTTGTGTCATATAGACTTCTTCCTATAGATCACCATTTGAGAAACACACTCTTGACGTCTATTTGATGGAATTTCCATCCAAACTGGGCTGTTGTAGCGAGGACAAGCCAAACAATACTCATTTTGGTTGTAGGATCAAAATTGTCCTCATAGTCAATGCCCTATGTCTATAAGAACCCTTTAGCTACTAAACGGGCCTTACATTTGTCAAGGGTTTCGTCAACCTTGTACTTAACTTTATACACCCATTTGCAGCCAATGGGCTTCTTCCCAAGTGGAAGAACAGAAAGGACCCAAGTGGTATTCTTCATAATGCTACGGTATTCAGCTTCCATAGCCTATTCCCACTTAGGTATGCCTTAACCTTGGAATATGTTTGAGGCTCAAAGATGTTGTGCAGATTGGACATGAGAGAAAAATTAATAGTATTTTGCTGCTTGCTCTTCTTCCAAGCAGTTCTACCCTCAATCAATTCATCATTTTGAAGATCATTAATGGTTTTAGCATACCATTTAGGCCAGAGAGTAGAAGTACCAATATAATAAATAGGTGGAACAACATCACCAGGTGTGGTTGGTACAGTATTATTTGGATCAAGATTTGGATTCTCTATAGTAGGGGCGGGTGTTGGAACATTGTGATGAGGTGGTTACTCAACTGCAGAATCCCTCCCATCATGTGGAGCTAGGGGAAGACAAACACCCAGTTCAGAAGCCGTCGGAGACTGATCCTTAGGATGTACATATGTAGAAGACTGAAAGAAAGGCCCAGCAGTTACATCATGACTGAATATGAGATGAGCTATCTCGACATCAATCAGCCTGTATGCTTTATGATTTTCACTGTAACCAATGAACATGAGTTTTTGGATTTTGGAATCCAATTTAGTGTGTTTGGCATCCAAAATCCAAACATGACCAGTAGAGCCAAAAACTTTCAAGTGGTTGATTTTAGGCTTGCGTCTAGACTAGGCTTCTTCAAGAGTCGTCTTCTTAACCGCATGAGTAGGAGACCGGTTCAAAAGATATTCTATGGTATAAACTCCTTCAGACAAAATTTCTTAGGAACATGTCTATGCTCCAACATAGAATGATCTATTTCAGCAATGGTACAGTTTCTACATTCTACAATACCATTTTGCTGAGAGGTGTAGGGTGTGGTAAGTTGGCACTTAATGCCATGTGTAGCAAAGAAATTGGAGAAATTAGTAGAACAAAATTTCCCATTATCAAACCTAAGAGTAACTATTAGATAACTATACTCTTTTTCAACCAAGGCCTTATACTGCTGAAATATACTAAACACATCTTATTTATTTTCCAAAAAATAGACCCACATTTTTCTACTGAAATCATCAACAAATAATAAAAAAATACCTACAAACAGTAATTGAAGAAGTATTCATTGGGCCACATAAATCAGTGTGAACCAGCTACAATACCTTGGAAGCTTGCCATGAATCACCATCTAAGAATGGAGTCCGATGGTGCTTTCCACCCTGACAAGCCTCGCATACTCCATGATTCTAAGTCTGAATTGTAGGTAGGCCACCCACCAAATCATCATGAGATAACCGAGAGAGATATTGCATGTTCAATTGTCCATAACATTGATGTTGGAGGCTGCTGATTGAAGTACTCCTGGCTGCCATAGCATGCTCTTGAGAATCACCAGAATCAACAAGTCTATATAGACCATGATCCTCAAGTCCCTGAATGTCTGTAGTGTGAGTCTCTCTATCAAAAATGTTGCATGTGTGCATGCTGAAAACAATATCCAACTGAGGAGAGTGAGTCATAATCTGACGAACTGAAAGTAGATTCAACTCCATGCCAAGTACAAAGTATACATCGAGAAAAAATAAGTCTCCCTCCAAAATGAATTTGCATGTTTCCCTTTCCAACAATAGTATACTCCTCACCTCCTCCAAAGATAAAAAAGTCTCTAAAGGGTGTGTACTCGATGAACCAATCTCAACAATGAGTGACATGTCGAGAAGCACCTGAATCCATGTACCAGGAAGAGGACTTCACAGGATCTATTGGACTCTTGGCAATGAAGGCATAGAATGCAAACTCCTTCTGCTCAGTGTTCTCTACAATGTTAGATTTAGGCTTAGACTCTCCTTGCTTGTTTTTTTTAGAAGCCAAGCGTTTCTATCAATCTTTCTTCATGTGACCATACTTATGACAATAGTTGCACTGAACATTCCTCTTCTTGGAAGAATCTAAAGATTATGCTTGACTGGTCTACTGAGAGGGCTGATTTTTTCCCTTGTTCTTTTGGAAGGTCTTAGCAGGGAACGCCTGCTCTATGGAGGACGAACTAGCACTACTACCGAACTATTGTTACCAACAATCTTGCTGCAGAAGTATGGTGCAAAGATCTGAAAACTTCAAATCAACATTAGCTGAAGTAATGTTGAGGGTTTCAATAAAGTGCTTGTAAGATTTTGGTAGAATTTTCAAAGTGATGACTACCATATCTTCTTCCTAAACATTTCGACCAATAGCCTCTAACTGATCATGGATATCCTTGATCTTGGTGAAGTGCGCCTGCAAAGATGTTTTATCATCCATCATGATAGAAAACAACAAGTTCTTCAAGAAGAACGCACGACTTTTGTCAAAAGTTTCATGATCTTTCAGAAGATCCCAAATCTCTTTTGTTGATTTACCAGATGGAACCTGAGGCAGTTGATCATCAGTGATAGACATTTTAATGAGCATTATGGCTTCATGATTTTTTTCATCAAAATTTTCTTGGTCTTTATCACCCGATGTAGGTCAAACCTTTTACCTAGAATAATCTAATCAAGGCAGCAATATTTGGAGATTGTCATCATGTGTTGCTTCCAAGTGTTGTAGTTATGACCATTGAAATTTTGACTACTCTCAAGCATGATATGCAACAATGAGGCCATTATACACAAAACTTTCAAAACAAATTCTGATAAAATATAGGTACATAAAATATCAAACAGAAATTTGTCAAAAAGAAGGTTCAAAATCTGAGGAGCCTTGAAATGCATAACGCTCGGATTTGAGAGTAGAGAAGGCCCACGAGCAATAGAAACAGGGACCCACAAAAGACATGTCATAGAATTAGAAACTTGCAAAAAGATTATGATAGAGAATATCCACGGACTTGGAAGAAATCCACGCGAAGGGTACTGACAACTAAAGAGACAAAAAATTCATAAGGAAAAAAGAAATCGCTCAAAAGAAAAAATGCCCAAAGTCATGTTTTTCAAAAATGTTTGCCCATAAAACAATGAAAAAACACTCAAAATCATTTGTGCAGAGAAAAATGGGTGAGATGAGTCGCGTAGGCAAAAGTAGAAGAGAAAAACATGACAAAAATGGAAGAAGGTCACGTATAGCACAAACACGAAGAAAATCTCAGGTCATAGCTCTAGAAGACCAGATCCTATCACCAAACTACTCTAGGAATCCGTGAAAAATAGAGAAAAAATCCACGTAAAAATCTCCAGAAAAATATCACGTTTCTCAAAAACCCACGTAGAAAAGAGTAGACACGAATAAATTTCATGATTTCTGAAAAGAAGATGATGTGACTTTTAGCAGAAAACTAATCCTCATGAACACATTTCAAAACTCATAATCACGATTTCTTAACAGGGAGCTCATGATTCCTCCCAAAAAACCCATAAAATGAAAAGCACAGAAAAATAAAAAAATTCCTACTTAATCAACCTTGCTCTGATACCATGAAACAAGACAATTTGAATAATTGGTATTCAGTATATTTAAAAAATAAGCAAATAGATTCTTAAATAGATTACAAAAGAGATGTTTCCCAGACAGGAATAGAAACATCACTGAATCACAAAAAATAGCTACGTTACAATATATTTACAAGATATTGACCATTAAATAATAATTAAATATTATTTTAATATTGGTTGGATGGAATTGTATACCCATAAACCACTGTGACATTAAATCTTCTGAACCCTTGTGTCTTCAACCCTAATTTAGCCACCAAACCCTCATCAATGAAATTGTGGGTGGCCCTACTATCAATCAAAACTATCACCTTTTGTCCTTGCAAGACTCCTTTAACACGAAAAGAGCGATATCTAAGTGCTCCTAAAAGTGCACCTAGTGTACCACCTAGATGCTCTTCTCCTTGGTCCTCATGCTTAGGCTCATCCACAACAATCTTAGGCTCAGGCTCTTCCACCTCTAAATCCTTGTCAAAAACTACTTCTATGTAATGTATTTATCCTTTACCCAAACACCTATGACCTGGCTGCCATAGATCTCTACAAGTGAAGCATAAATTTTTCCTTCAAAGTTCTTTCTTGGACTCCTCAACCTTGTTTCATTTTGGGGGTAGTGCCTTAGGTTGAGGGAAACTCATTTGTGGTGGCTTCTTGTGTTGAATCGGTGATGCATTCTTGGAGTAAAACTTGTTTCTAGCCACTTAATCCTCTAAATTTAGGGCTCTCCTAATAGCCTCTTGTAAAAGAATTCAAATCAAAATTCCCTTACCAAACCCTTGAGTGGTTCAAATAGGCCCTCTAAAAAAAAAACTATTAGCCTCCTCTTCGTCACATCAGGAACCATCACTAATAACCTTTGAAATTCCACCACATAGTGCTCTACTGTACCTTCTTGTCTTAATTGTGCTAGCTCTCTAAAGTGAATCTCTAGATCCTTCCTATCAAATCTCTCCATCAATATTTGGTTGAACTCTTCTAAGATTGTGATTGAGTCATGTCTTTGGGTCACCATGCCATGGTACCACCACTCATGTGCTACACCCTGAAGATGCAAGGTGGTGAATTTGATGGCTTCTTCCTCAACAATGGGATTCAAAGATATGTTTCCAATTTCTGCAACCATTCTCTAGTTGAACAACTTCCCAATCCATCAAAAGTAGGTATTGTAAGCTTTCCTAAACGTTGTTGTATGTCTCTATAGGGTTTCTCTTCATACCTTTTTCTCCTATGTCCATTCCTTGTCTTCATATCATAATACTCTATGAATGTCATGTCACGGAGGATGGCTAGACTCAAAGCACTATAATCAACATGATACCTTGTTATCTCATCATCATAGTTAGGTGGTATTTTTTGCTCTTCTTCTAATGGGTCTTCTCCTCCTTTTTGTAAAAAAGGGCCCTAAATGCCTTGACTGGAGGGTTAGCTGAAACTCCATCATTGGTTGAGTGACTTCCTTCAGTACCATTGGAATTGGATCTTCGAGCATTCCACTACTAGTTCATTCCCCTCAACATCCTCACAAACTCTACCATAGATTCCCTTAGGGAGGACTGAAATTCTCTGGCCAACTCTTTATTTTCAGTCCTAATGACCTCTTGAATGTTGATCTCTTCATTTCTTTCGCCCATAGATTCTTCTTTCCTCTTTTCCCTTTGCAGATACCATATTTTACAGTCACTTTTTTGCATAAATCTGCATCACACACCCACAAGCTAGTAGAAACAAGGATCTAGTACCAATATACTGACCTAGGGTTTGTATGCAAAACTCAATTGAAAACCACAGAGCTAAGGTTTGAATTTTCAAAATAATCAAATGAGTGAACAACAACTAAACTCCAATGAATCACAGTGGTGCATAAATTATTGTCATCAACTTGCACACACCAAATACAATGTACAACAAATCAATACTAACAATTTTGATCTATATCTGGGTTAATCTCATATCAATGACAATTTATTCAATATATACTTAGGAAACTTAGAAAAAAATAGGGGACAACAATTTATTGGAACAAGGGAACAACCATAACCATGCCCAAATCTATTGGAAATCTCAAATCAATTACAATTTATGCTTACAGATGATTGAATGTTTAAACCTGCTATCTTAGACCTTTCCCAATGACCTTAATTAGGTGTTTAGTCTAAAACCACCACTTACAGGACCCTAGCTGATGTAGAAAGGTCAGAAATCATTGCCAAACGCCCTACTAACACTCGGATATGTGATGTGCTAGGGAATGGGGGTTGTTGTCTTGTGTTGATCTGATTTTCTTGAGGTGTGGAACCCTCAAAAAGTCACCTAAAATGTTTGCAAATGGCCCTTGGATCGCCACCCACAAATGTCTTCATGCACTGAGCAATAGCTGGTATTGGAGTTGGACTATTGCAGCAAATCTACATCCCGATTCGCCTCCTAATTTTCTTCAAAATCGCATATGTTGGGCACTGGGTAACCTGTGATTAATTCTCCATCCTTAAGCTTCCCTAATTCATCAATTGGTACCAAACAAGCAAAAAATCAAAAACTGCACTCCTTGAGACCTGGTGAAATAGCCTACAGCTCAGAAAGGTAGGGTTTTGTCTACCTCTCCCATAATTCACTTAGGTTTTCGTCCCAATGAACAATAAACATCCATCCAAATCTCCAGATGCCCTCATTCAGTGCTCCTAGTGTCATATTTAAAGGCCTCCAAATGAGGCATGTGGCCCAATATTAGGCGCCAAAAATTAGTTTTAATTTATTTATTAATGTAGGTGCCAAAAATGAAAATGAAAATTTATTTATTTATTAATTTATTTAAAACAAGCACCCAGATTTATTTAATTTTGGCACCTCGGATTCAAATTCAAATTTATTTATTTGTTTAATTTAACAACTATTTATTTATTATATATATGTATTAAATATTGGTGTTTAAGAACACCTTTCTAAGTCGACTGAGTAGGAATAATTTATAGAGACATGACATAATTGCATCATTATTGGTCATAGGTTCTAGAGATAGTTATGTATCTAAATTTTGCACTCATGCATGAATAGTGCACTTATCTAAACCATCAAATTTAGATAGTTATTTTCCCTAAGACTTGAAGATGGTCATATTATCTTGGTTGAGATCTAGGTTCAACTCTTGGTCTATTTATGTTTATTTTTATAGTTATGTAATTAATGAGTTATCGCTCCTTCAATCTCTAGAGGGAGATCTCTATATTTTGCATACATGGTATGAATATCATATTGCATTGGACTTTGTATTTCACTGACAGGAACTTCTTCCTTCTACATGAAAGTAGAATGAAGAGATCTATCTACAAACCCAACCATGGTTCTCTAACATAAGGTCAAGCTTCCTTTCAAATTTAACTTTAGGGTATTCCAAAGCTTTCTTCTCTCTCCATATTTACTTCTTCTACCTCAAATTCCAAAAGAGTTTCCATTTCTTTGTTCTTGGGAAATTGATATTAAGTTTTTCTAAGTTTCCTTAGAGATGATACTTACTAATTCTATCACTTGATTTCATAGGAAGAAAATCTCACATACTAGCAGAATTCAACTCTGACTCTAATTAATCACAACCTTACAAAAAGAAATACAAATGAAAATATGTTATGTACACACTTATTTATTGGCAATATGTACTATAATAATATATTAATTTTACTTTTTTTAATATAACAAACCCTATTTGTAATTAATCACAACGTTAACAAAGAAATACAAATGAAAATCTGCAATGTACACCCTTATTTATTGACAATATGTATTATGCTTATATCCTAATTTTATTTTTTTAAATATAAAAAACCCTAACTGTAATTAATCACAACCTTACAAAGAAATACAAATGGAAATATGCAATGTACACTCTTATTTATTGACAATATGTACTAAAGTTACAGTTCGTTTCCACCCAGAATGATTTATATTTATTTCTGAAGTATAAGGGTTAGAACAGTAAACTCTAACATATTAATAGTACTTGAACTTATGCCAAAAATCCATGATGTTGTTTCTATTTATACTATATAATTTTTAGAAAATGTACGGAAGGAAGTTAATGAACTTTCAAAGCTGATAAATATTAAAGCAGAATCAGCCCAGGAAAGTCAGACCTTTGTGTCAAAAATTGTCTCCTTTAAAGCATCAAATATGTAATACAGGTCCCACCAAATTGATTTAGACTTAATTCCTTTTCTTTATTTTTTCGAAGTTTAATTTAGGAGGGACACTAGGGGAGAGGAGTCGATACGTAGGCACCAAAAATCGCATGGTCCAATTGGTAGGCCACGTGGACCAATAGGATTTTAACAAAAAAACCCATTAGACAAAAACGTAAATTAAACAATAAATTATTATTAAAAAAAAAATTTAAATATTTTGCCACGTGGAAGGTCCAACTTTATCCACACCTGGAAAAAAATGGAAAAAAGACCCGTCGACCAATACAGACGCACCTTGGGTGCCACTACCTGTGTGGCTTGGCATCCAAAGGTGGCAGCCTTGCCACATCAACTCCTCCCAGTCTGCCACCCTAACAATCCACTACTAAGCATTTATCACTCGCCGCCACTTCCTATTCCTATCGACTATCAGAATTAAATGTTTTCACCTCTCCTAAGCTCCACGCCACCCCGCATTTATTTCGAGCCAAACTGCATTGAATGCTCCCAATGCCTCGTTCTTCTCGCCATGTTTTCAGCCTTTCATTTTAGCAAGTAAACATTCTATCTTCACTTGCTCGTCGATACCTGCTCGTTTCATCATCTACAAACTTCGCCATCTCACCACAACCTATGATGCTTGGAGACCATATCGTGTTTGGGTAGAAGACGATACGGAGATGGGTAGACGCCAGTTACCGAACATCACCAGCAGCTCCACTTTCGCCATTGAAGCAATGAACGGGTTCCTCGCTGCCATGAATGGGTTCCTCGCCACCATGAACGGGTTCCTCCCTGCCATGAAGGTCACTACAAGCAATGAAGGGGTTCATAGTGTGTTCAACCCAGGTGAGCTTGCTCACTAAGGCTCACCATTATTCTTTTATTTGTGTTTGGTTTGCAATTTCGCTTTGTTTTATTGGTTTTTTGGTGTTACAAATTTCATTTATTTTGTTGAAGTTTAGTGTTTATGAACACTACACTATTTGTGTTCATAAACACACTAAATCTTTGGAAATTAATCTTATGTTCAAGCATCGCTTTGTTTATATTAAATATATTAATGCAGTTGGTTGTTTTCTTCTTTTGACATGTAATAATGTTCGTTGTTTATATGGGTTTTGCTATGTAGGGTTTATATTGCAAATATTATGCTCATATTTTGGCATTTCTCTTCAGTGGGGTTTATTTTGAGAATATAGCACGCATAGTTTAGCATTTATGTTTCGGTAGGGTTTATTTTGCAAATTTTACAGTCATAGTTTAGGGTTATCCTATTCTCATAGGATTTGCATTGACATTGAATTTGCATATCGTATTCTCATAGGTTTTGCATTATCATTGACTCTGCTTAGCATAATCTCATAGGTTCTTTATTATCATTCACTTTGCTTATCATTTTCTCATAGGTTCTACATTATCATTCACTCTGCTTATCGTATTCTCATACGTTCTGCATTATCATTGACTCTACTTAGTATAATCTCACAAGTTATGCATTATCATTCACTTTGATTATCATTTTCTCATAGGTTCTGCATTATAATTCACTCTGCTTATCGTATTCTCATACGTTCTACATTATCATTGACTCTGCTTAGCATAATCTCACAGGTTCTGCATTATCATTCACCCTGCTTATCATTTTCTCATAGGTTCTGCATTATCATTCACTCTGCTTATCGTATTCTCATACGTTCTGCATTATCATTGAATATTTCTTGAAGTCAGAATGCTTGGGAGCATATAGTTCTTGAAAAATTGTGGAAACTATAGTAGCATTTCTCAAGAAAAAATTGTGATTAATCATAAATCGGTGTTTTTTGTGTAATTGTCCAAGTTTTTCAAAAAAATTGGTTTGTATAATTATGCATTTACAATTTTTCTATGCCCTATTATTTATATCCTTAATTTTCTTTCCTTCTTAGTTTCTCTCTTCCAAAACAAATTGTTGATATCAACCAATCTCATGCTCAAACTCTCCTTGGAGACAAATCCTTTCATTTCATGGAATATTTCTTGAAGTTGGAATACTTGGAAGCATATAGTTCTTGAAACATTGTGGAAACTATAGTAGCATTGGTCTCAAAAAAAATTGTGACTAATCATAAATCAATATTTTCTGTGTAATTTTCCAAGTTTTTCAAAATGTGTTTAGTTTGTGTAGTTATGCATTTATCATCCCGTAAGTTAATCTTACTTATGTAATTTGTTTACTTAGGTTTAGTTATCCTTGTCCTTTTTGGAGTGATCTTTTCCTTAGGAGTTACACTTCTCTTTTTCGACAATGAGGTGTTGCTTCATTCCTTGGGAGTTACACTTCTTGAAGAGTGAGTTTTCATCGTCTTCTCCTTGTCTATGTGTATGTGACTATGTGTATGTGTATGTGTATGTGTATGTGTATGTGTATGTCATTGCTATTTCCACCTCTGTCAAACCTCGACCATATGCAATACCTGCAATGGAACACTTCAAGAACTCCATTGAATTGCAAGTCAATGTACCAGTTTTATCAGAAAGTATAGTGTCAACTTGCCCAAGTTCCTCATTTAAATTGGATGTTCGAGCTCATGGAGGCTTGTCAGTTTCTTCATCATACATGTTTTGGTCTTCATTGATGAACCTGCTCTACAATACCTTCACAATCTCTATTGATACTTTCTTATGCTCATATAATGGGTATAAGCATTACAGAACTGTTGTTATATCAGCATTGCAATGTTGTGCTCGTTCAGATTTGATTTTTAAAATAGTTTCACTTATTCGTAGAACATATTGCTATACAAGTTTTTAAAGAATTTGATAAGAATTTACAATCAGCAGCTCATTAGTCATTAGTGTCATCACGTGGTAGGACATAATGAGTAGATCCAAATTGCCAATAAGAATATTCACTAGGAAAAAAATCATCTAAAAACAGAAAATAAAGGTGCATACAAACCCTGGACTGTAATTGGTAATTTGAACTTTCAACTCATTTGTAATGGATTTTGATTTTCAACTACTATTATCATTTATAGTCAAATGACTGTATTTTGATTTATGGTTTTACAATAGGAATTTCTTAATTAATGTAGCTCATAAATTTTTGTTATCATTGATCAGCCACCTCCCAAACAAAAACAAATAGAGGAGAGAAACAATAAAAAGCCTATAATATTAACATCCTATGATGCCGAAATTAGAGCCAAAATGCACTCAAAATAGCTAAGCTACGTAGACCTGTTATAATTGAAAGAAGCAAGATTAAGTGATGACAACTTAAAAGTAATCATTACAAGCTAAAAAAATATTAATATTTGAGTTCACATAAAGATAGGAGATAAAAGAAAAATATAGATATTTTTTGTGAAAGAATGTTAAATGGGAGTTTAAAATTGATCCCCCACCTCCCAAAAAAAAACAAATAGAGGAGATAAACACTTGAAAACCAAAAAGATTGGTGTCTCAATACATCTAGACAACTATCTTACTAAAGCCTAGTAACTATTCTCCATAGGAAGTAAATTGAGGGAAAAAAGAGAAGACGTCTACACCAACTAGACATACATAGGACAACAAATCCCCAATAAACCATAAGGCCCACTAGATAGTCATTAAAAAAGGATATGATCACATAGAATATAGGTCTCAATTCTCATATGTGATAGAAATAAAAGCTATGAAGAGGATCCTATCTATATTTTTTTCCTTAGAATATTATTTCTACGTTGTCCTTTTAGTATCCATTCCGTTTTTCCTCTTTAGTGCAACTATTGTTCTCCCATCTATGTTTGTTTAACATTCTTATTATTCAAATTGATAGCAAGAATGAACATCATTTATACATGATCGAAGTATATTTTATCCATTGAATCAAACTCATCCTTATTCATGCCTTGGGTATCCCAATTTAGATTAAACATTATAGCATGTCTCAATGATAGTCTCATCCAATCTCTTATTCTCACCTAAAATTCATTATCACAATCAACCAAGTAATCCTCTAGCTTAGGTACATAGTGAAAACAATATCCTAACTATAAAAAATAAAAAACTATTTGATGTCAAAGGGGAAGCAAAACTCAAATAATTGTCTAGCTTATATTACATCATATCTCTTTCAACATGTTTTGCATTATCATTCACTCTGCTTATCGTAATCTCACGGGTTATGCATTATCATTCACTCTCCTTATTGTTTTCTCATAGGTTTTGCATTATCATTGATTCTGATTTTTCGTATTCTCATAGGTTCTACATTATCATTGACTCTGCTTATCGTATTATCATAGGTCATTATCATTGAGCTAGGTTATGTTCTCTGTTTCATTAACAAACAAAAAAATGTGGGTTAATCTTTTTTTAGGTTTTGCTTCATCTTTTCAGTCACTTAATAAATTGATGTTGTTTTTGTGCCATAGATAAATATGTTGGTGTTATTTATTTTGGGTTATGCTCCATCAATTTTATATCTGATTTATGTTTGATGTGATCAAGTCTATCTATGGATGAAATTTTTTTACATTGTGGAGAACCAACGTATAGGTGTGGGCCCCAACGAGCACATGTCCCATCGCACGTTAGGGCCCCCGCTTACATATTAGGGGAGAGGAGTCGATACGTACACACCCAAAATCACACAGTCCACATGGCAGGCCACGTGGACCAATAACATTTAGAAAAAAAACCCATATACATAAAATGAATATGTGCTACTTCAATAAATATGTAATGCAAATTTTTCTATCTTTTCTTAGGTGCCATTGGTTATTTTGGGGGTGTTATCTTTTGCATAGGTTATTTTCCATCATATCAGTCATCCAATTATTGTACCTTATTTTTGTGTCTTGGAAATATATGGGGGTGTTCTATTTTTTTTAGGTTCTGCTTCATCAACATAGACATAGACATAGACATATACATAGACATATAGATAGACATATAGATAGACATATACATACACATATACATAGACATAGACATATACATAGACATATAGATAGACATATACATAGACATATAGATAGACATATGTATATGTATATCAGATATTAAATGCACACATAATTGTAATTATTTGAAACAAAACAATTACACACTGCCAGCCAAACATGATGAAGTGTATCCAACTTGTATATGCTTAAGGTCTTTGCATCTTACTTATATATATATATATATATATATATATATATATATATATATATATATATATATATATATGTATATGTGTATATACATATACATATACTACTTTCACAACATCCTGCATATTTTTTGAGCCAACCTGCATCCAATGCTCATAATGCCTAGCACACTTGTCAACTTTACAGCCATTCATTCTAGCAACTTCTCATTTTTTCTTCACAATGATGGCAATGTCTATGTGTGTATGTGTATGTGTTTTTGTATGTCTATGTCTATGTCTGCGTGTATGTGTATGTGTATGTGTATATGTATGTGTATGTGTATGTGTATGTGTATGTAAATCTATGTAAATTTGTATGTATATGTAAATATGTATATGTGTATGTCTATGTGTATGTCTACTTTTATGTGTATGTGTATGTCTATGTTTATGTCTATATGTAAATATGTATTTGTATATGTAAATGTGTATGTGTGAATGTGTATGTCTATATGTAAATGTGTGTGTGTGTATATATGTGTGAAGAGGTCTTAAGTGGACAACCTTGCCACATCTACTTCTCTTAGTTAGCCACCCTAACAATCCATTGCATTGCATTTATCACTCGTTGTCCCTTCCTATACTTCTCTACAGTCGTGTTTAATTCACTTATGTCTATGTCTATGTGTATGTCTATGTATATGTCTATGTGTATGCTTCATAAATTCAGACCTGTAATAATTGTATCTTTTGTATGTGCCATTGATTAATTTGGGGGTTTCCTCAACTTTATATGCTGTGCCCCTATACGTCGTTCCTCCAAAATGTCAAAAAAAAAATCATCCATAGATAGGCTTGATCACATCAAACATAAATCAAATATAAAATGCACACAAGTTAGCATTAATTTAAACAAGGTGCCAAGTCAACAACTTTGAAACCCATCTGACCTTTGACCAACTAGCGAACCCATTACAAGAATGTTTCCCATTGTAGCATAACCAAACCAACATGCAAATGTATTTTCTTGTCCTGTCTACCATGAGATCTACAACACGTATCAGCTTCAATCTATCCCATCTTGCCAAGTAGGGTGCGCACATGGATCCAAACACAAATATCCCACCGGTATCCATTTAACACTCTTGTAAGGCCGCCATTATTCAAAACAAAAACATGGAAACAATTTCAAACAATCCACCAAACCAATCAAGTCAAGAATTAAAAGCTGAAATCAATCAAATCTCCAATTCATACGAAACAGAACTCAAATTCAAAAGAGGACAGCAATTTATTTCACCACACTAAACAACCATCAATCAAATTCAAATAGCCATGAAAACCTTCAAGTATTCACATGTATTACCATAGACCAATATTGAGCACTAAAGCTTTCTTACAACATGTATTTAGGGGACCTAGTTTTCCCAAGGCCTTTCATGCTGGCCTATGTAGCACTTCACATAGATTACCATAGCTTTGTATTTGAATGACTTAGGGGACTTGGTTTTGTGAAGGCTTGGCATGGTTCCCTATGCAACACTTCATAATTCGAATGGAGTTGTGGACCCATGCAACATAGGTTTCCATCAAACGAACATTCATAAAATCAAGTCTCCCTAAAACATGTCTCTATTGCTTAGTTGATTGAATTCATGAAGCACAACCTATATGTATATTTGTATGTCTATGTTTTATGTATATACATGTGTGGCCTATGTAGCACTTCACATAGATTACCATAGCTTTGCATTTGAATGACTTAGAGGACTTGGTTTTGTGAAGGCTTGTCATGGTTCCCTATGCAACACTTCACAATTCGAATGGAGTTGTGGACCCGTGCAGCATAGGTTGCCATCAAACGAGCGTTCAAAAAATCAAGTCTCCCTAAAATATGTCTCTATTGCTTAGTTGATTGAATTGATGAAGCACAACCTATATGTATATTTGTATGTCTATGTTTTATGTATATACATGTGTGGCCTATGTAGCACTTCACATAGATTACCATAGCTTTGTATTTGAATGACTTAGGGGACTTGGTTTTGTGAAGGCTTGTCATGGTTACCTATGCAACACTTCACAATTTGAATGGAGTTGTGGACCCATGCAGCATAGGTTGCCATCACCTATGAAAAATTAAACACCCCCAAATTCATCAATGGCACCTGAAAAAGATAGAATAGTTGTATGACTTAATTGTATACGAATATGTATATGTCTATGTCTATTTCTATGTATATTGGTATGTATATGTATATGTGTATGTGTATTTCTATATATATTGGTATGTATATGTGTATACATATGCATACATATACATATGCATATCTATATACATATGCATATACATATACATATCTATATAGATATGAATATGTATATGTATATGTATATCTATATACATATTCATATGTATATGTATATGTATATCTATATGTATATGTATATGTATATGCATATGTATATCTATATACATATGCGTATGTGTATACATATGCATATGTGTATATGTATGCATATACATATGTATATGTATGCATATACATATGTATATGTATGTGTATGTATGCATATATCTATACATATACAATATATGTATGTGGATGTATGTATAAGTATATGTATATGGAACTCATTCATGGCGACGAGGAACCCATTCGTTGCTTGCATGGTGGAAGTGGAGCCACTGGTAACGTTCACTAACTGGCGTGTACCTATCTCTTAATCAGCTTCTACCCAAATACGAACTGGTCTCTGAGCATCGTAGGTTGTGGTGAGACGGCGAAGGTTGCAGACAACGAAATGAGCAAGTACCGGCGAGCAAGTGAAGACAGAATGTTTACTTGCTAAAATGGAAGGCTGAAAACATGGCAAGAAGAGCGAGGCATTGGGGAGCATTCAATGCAGGTTGGCTCGGAAAATATGTATGTATATGTGTATACATATACATACATATACATACATATACATATGTATATGTATATAGATATGTATATACATACGTATATGTATATATATATGTATGTAGATATGTATATACATATGTATATGTATATAGATATGTATATGCATATACATATACATATGTATATGTATGTGTATATGTATATGTATGTGTATATGTATATGTATATGTATATGTATATATATATGTATATGTATGCATATACATATGCATATGTATATGTATATGTATGCATATACATATGCATATGTATATGTATATGTATGCATATACATATGCATATGTATATGCATATACATATGCATATGTATATGCATATATGTCTATGTATATGGATATGTATATGTATAGGTTGGTTGGAATAAAATTGCAGGGTGGCGAGGAGCTTAGGAGAGGTGACAACATTTACACCCGACAGTTGATAGGAATAGGAAGTGGCAGCGAGTGATAAATGCTCAGTAGTGGATTGTTAGGGTGACAGATTAGGAGGAGTTGACGTGGTAAGGCTATCACCTTCAGACGTTGAGCCACACAGGTAGTGGCACCCGAGGTGCGTCTGTATCGGTCGATGGGTCTTTTTTCCATTTTTTTCCAGGTGTGGATAAAGTTGGACCTTCCACGTGGCAAAATATTTGGAAAAAGGACTAGAAAATGACAAAATGTCAATGAAGAAGCAAATATTTGAAATGAAAACAGTGACACATTGCAAATTACATAGAACACACATTGCAATATGATCATAATACATTTAAAATCAAAACAAAAATGATGCATCTGTAAATTTCATATATTTAAAAATGTCAATGAAGAAGCATACATTGCAAATCAAAACAATAATACACATTGCAAATTACATACAACACTTTTTCGAAACTGAACAGATTACTTCACAAAACAAAACTATAACGGTCAATCTGTACTTATAAAAAAATTACAATTGTCCACAATTTTGGTGCATTTTTAAATATCAATACTTCTAAAGTCTATGAAACTAGCATTTGTAATCTAGCTGCTGCTGTTGTGAAAAGGATATTGGCTAGTTGGGGTGCCAATTTCCATGTTCTCGTCCCCTTCCAGTCGATGGGGATTGCTGCATACATGAGTGGGACTTGGAGTGGTAAATTGGGTGCAAGTGACATGCATTGGGGGTGGTGGTGAAGACATCTATACATCCCAAGTGCCAAATTGATATGGATATCGACTGCCCCTGAAGTCATATTGGGAGAGACTTGAATAATTCATTGTTGTGGAGAACTGAGGGATATTAATGTTGAGAATATCATGGAAGACTCCATTACTTTGAGACAATGGATTAGAAGTGTTCCATAACCGCCTCTCTCTCTCTAAAGCCCTTTGTGCCTCCTCAATCTCTTTTTCCTTTCAGTCTTGTTCCTTGTGAAGCCTCTCTTGCTCCTTTTTCGCATCTCTATCCTTTTTCTGTTGTAATTTTTGCTGCTCTTTTTCTTTTCGCAGTATGTCCTTCTCAATTTTGGCATTCTCCTTCAACTCCGCTACCACAATTCTTGCTGCCCTTTTCTTTGCATTTTGTTGTCTCTTTCTTGCTTTTATCTCCTCCACCTCTTTCTTCCTTTGCTCTTGCTGCATTAACAGCCTCATGTAGTAATTTGTTGTCAACAATTGAGACTGTCTACTAATCTGAATTGCACTTGCTTTGGATTTCATTTGATGGACAGTGTGCACAGGAAACTTGAGGAACTTGATGATGTGAGGAATTGTTTGTGTTTCTTGTGTCCCATCTGACTGTGTGCCAATGACCTCCTCGACTACCTGTGAGCCCTGTGGTACATCTTCATTGGCTTGCAAATCTGAATTGCAAGAAGGAGCATAGTAATGGACAACTTGAGAAAGGTCAATTTCTGGTGGTGGTGATGGAAAAGTATACGTATCCTGTTGTTCTAGGACTTCCAAATCAATGCCCAAGTTCATTGCTCCCTCAACTAACTAGGATGGTTGGCTTCATTGTGATGGAAGATCTAAACTTTAACTGAATTGATCAACGACCCTGTCCACCATGGGAGGGGTGTGTTCATTAACCACCACTTGTGCAACTAATTTAGCAGGACATGTATGAGGTGAGTTTTGTGTTTCTGTTGCAGGCTACATGTGTCCATCTGGAAGAGTGGACTACAATATTGTGACATCATCACTTGACATTCCAAGTCCAGAAAAGTTGAGAATGTTTTCAACTGCATCAGCATCCTCACTGACCACAAATGTCTCACTGGGATGCATGTCGTTGACATGTGCATCAGGATTCAGTGGCCATATACCAGTCCTTTTAAACCTTGCTTTGATGTTTTCAACTACCAAAGCTCTTTTCATTTCTTTGGTGCCTAACATTGCAAGTTCTTTCCTCCTCACTTCAATGTTTGGAAACCTTGACAAAAATTCTACACATTCTTATTTGAAGTAAGCTTTGAAAGGTGCAAACACACTCACATCCAACAGTTGTAGCTTATGTGATGTGTGTGATGGCAATATTAACAAATCTATACTAATATCTCTTGCTTCCTAGATGGTTTCAAGTGCTACATGGCTTCCATGGCTATCAAAGATCAGCAAGACCCTGTTCGTGGGTGAGACACCACCTGGAATTGAGGTTTTGAAGTGGTTCAACCAATCTATGAACAATTCTTTGGTAATCCATGCATGTGGTTGGACTGCCATGCAAGCACTTGGTTCACAATCTATGATGTAATTATCTATGTTCACACTCCCCTTGAATAAGTAGAATCTTGGAATGCTCTGCCCGACAGCATTGACACAACATAGAATGGTTATCCATTCACGGCTCTTTGGGATAATGTAAGAGACATTCCTACTACCTTTTCTTGTGAGCACCTTCATGGACCCATTTTTGCCTGCTTGGATGCCAGTTTCATCGCAATTCCATGTGTGATCAGGACCATATGGCATGGCTTTGTATGTTGCAGACAGTGTTTAGTAGAATGCATCTACAACATTAGGTCTAAGATTGAATGCCCTATCTTTTTCTAGGCCTTTAGCAATTCTTAATGCGAGTTGAGGATGTATGCGCTTGAAGCCTGTCCACCAGGACTTCCCTGGGAAGCCATTGGTGAAATGGTTTGGCCTATTTTGACATATTTGAGCAACCTCAGACTTAAGATTGACTATCTCAAGACCATGACCAATATCATCCATTTGCTCGCACCATTCCACAATAATATTTTCTTCCTCTTTTGTGAGGACTATTGGCAGACCTTTCTTGGAAGTTGTTGTTAGACCCCCTAGCCATTTGGGTAGTGTGGTTGTTAGGATTGACCACTTTTTGAAATCCCCCCTTATCAACATGTCATTCTTTTCAACATCATAGAGTGCCCTTTTCATGTCATCCTCAAACCACAACTTATGTATTTTTTTTACCTTCTGTGGTATTTGAGGTGTAGTAACCTCAATTTGCGGTATTTGAGGAGTACAAACCTCATCTACTTGTGCAACATGATCTATTTCAGGGGGAATCTGCATCCCTATTTCTCGACAGGCAACCTTGTCGTGGCTCTTTTCTTTTTTTTGTTCCCAGTATAGATCACCACTGCATTTCCCTTGGCCATCTACACAAAATAATTAGAATCAAAATAGTGATGCTTGAACAGGAAAACAATCACTTTGTAATGTAGAACATGTGAGAATATGATAAGCAGAGTCGATGATAATGCATGACCTATGAAACATAAATGGTAAACTATGAAATACAAATGATTGAACAGTTATCTATATATGTATGAAGAGAGTGTTGTGATGCTTGAACAGAAGAATAATTAGTTTGTGATGCAGAACATATGAGAATATCATAACCAGAGTAAATGATAATGCAGAACCTAGGAAAGATAAATGGTAAACTATGAAACACAAATGCTTTAACAGTTATCTTTATATGTATGAAGAGAGTGATGCTTAAACAGAAGATTATTTAGTTTTTGTATGTGTTATCTTTTTAGTTTCTTGCATTTCAATTGAGATTATCTTTTATAACAGTTTAGAGAGTTACATCTATTATGGAGTGAGCGACATAAGGAAGTAGAGGAGTAAGAAGCACAAAATTACAAAATATGCAAGGGATTTAGAGTTTAAGAACATCTCATATCTCTTAAGCATTTACAACATTAACATTCTCATGCACAGCAAAGTGAAAACCACACTCATGTTTGAACAATACAAAGCTCACATATATTGTCTATGATGAACTCATTGACAGGCATAAATATTTGTCGATAGATGAAGCAAAAACATATGAAAATGATGAAAAAAAAGCCTTCTAGGATTAGAAACTTTAGTGACTGATAATGCATAAGATATGAGAATAAGATATCCAGAGTGAATGAAAATGTAGAAGCTATGAGAATAAGATAACTAGAGTGAATGATAATGCAGAACCTATGAGAATAATATAACTAGAGTGAATGATAATGCAGAACCTATGAGAATAAGATAAGCAGAGTGAATGATAATGCAGGACCATTGAAACAAAAATGGTAGACCATGACCAATATTTAACATATAAATGATAATGCAGAACCTATGAGACTACGATGTGAGACTTTTATAAGTTGAGTGAATGATAATGCAAAACCATTGAGACAAATGAAAAGCAGAGTGAATGATAATGTAGAACCTATCAAACAGAAATGTTAAACTATGAGTGTAATATTTGCAATATAAACCCTACTGAAATAGAAAGGCTAAACTCTGACTGTAACATTTTCAATATAAACCCTAGGGAAATAGAGATGGTAAACTATGACTGTAATATTTGCAATATAAACCCTAGGGAAAGCTTTAAATGGTAAACTGTGACTGTAATATTTGCATTATAAACCCTATGGAAAACATATGCTAACCTATGACTGCAATATTTGCAATATAAACCCTACAGATACATAAAGAAACACCTGTGACTGTAATATTTTCAATATAAACCCTAGGGAAGCATAAACAAAAACCTATGACTGTAATGGGTGTAATGAAGATCAATATGGATGTTGGTAATGGCCGTAATGAAGAACAAGTGTGAAAAGGAAAACCTGGTGCAATATGGATGTTGGTGCACTGGAATCTAAGTTGTTGCCTCCCCTTGATGTTAACTCATTCAATTTTGTGCTTGTCACTCCTCCTTTTCTTATGTCACTCACTGCAAAATAACTAAATACTTGTTGGTTTTCACAGCTATTTGAATTTGATTGATGGTTGTTTGGTGTGGTGAAATAAATTGTTGTCCTCTTTTGAATTTGATTTATGTTTCATATGAATTGGAGATTTGATTGATTTCAACCTTTAATTCTTGACTTGATTGGTTTAGTGGATTGTTTGAAATTGTTTCCATGTTTTTGTTTTGAATAATGGCAGCCTTATAGGAGTGTTAAATGGATGCAGGTGGGATATTTGGATGCAGGTGAGATATTTGTGTTTGGCTCCACTACGTGCGCACCCTACTCGGGAAGATGGGATAGATTAAAGCTGATACATGTTATAGATCTCATGGTAGACGGGACAGGTGAATGCATTTGTGTGTTGGTTTGGTTATGCTACGATGGGAAACATTATTGTAATGGGTTCGCCAATCAGTCAAAGATGGGTCGGATGGGTTTCAAAGTTGTTGACTTGGCACCTTGTTTATATTGTGTAGTTGTGACTAATGTGAAAGTGACGCCTGCATTGGTGTGAAAGTTGGGTTTACCAATTTACGGGGAAGGGTGCATGTCTTAATGTTTGGGCTGTTTAAATTCCATGTCAGAATGGTACTTGTTATATGTCAAATACAAGTTGGATACACTTCATCATGTTTGGCTACCAGCGTGTTCTTGTTAAGTTTTTAAATTAATGCTAACTTGTGTGCATTTTATATCTAATTTATATTTGATGTGATCAAGCCTATCTATGGATTAAATTAAGCTTATGTTGTGGAGGACCGACATATAGCTATGGGCCCCAATGAGCGCATGTCCCATCGCATGTTCGGGCCCCCACTTATGTATCAGCTCCTCTCCCCTATATCAAGATAGGAGTCATTTACTTCCTAATGCCTTTTGGACTGTAAATGGCAACACATATTTGTTAGATGGAAAAGAGTTAGGATTTATGAAACTATGTTGCTACAAAACTACTCTATTTTTTAAAGTATATTTATTGAGTGTTGTATGTTCTTTTTGTTTAACTGGTTGAAAATAAGAGCTAAAGGGGTGTTTCCATTAGTTTGATATCAAAGCATCCAAAGATATTAGGAGTAGAGAATTCAGGGATAGCTTTAGTTGTTATTGAGAAAAGATCTGAATAGCTTAGAGGGGAGTTGTGGTTATGGCTATGGATGCAAAGGTGGCATTGTTCCATAATGTAACAAAGAGAATAACCAAGTTGAAAGAAAACTAAGACAAAAAAGAGACCAATGCAAACAAAATTCAAATAAGGGAAGCTGCAAATATTGAAGTTTGAGTTGGAGGAATTATGTTGGGTGTAGGAGCAGTACCAAGCAAGTAATGATGAGAAAGCAAAGAAGAAGACATATTAATCAAATGCATTCAAGAGTTGTGGGAAGATGAAAAATATTGGTGGAAATAAACATTCAACATGTCACCAAGAGGTCTTTTAAGAATAATATTGACCAAAGGATAGTACAGCTAGAATAGGGAGAGATTAAATCCCTTAAAGAATTGTCAAAATTACAAGTGGATGGAAGGCCCTTAAATGTGCTTTGCAAAGAGTTTGAGAAGCGGGAGGAAATAGTTACTTGGTACGAAGAAGATGAAACAGGTGAAGATGTTGTGCTATGTTAGCTTGATGAAACAAAAAATATTGATGATTATTAGGAAAGAGAAGAAGATTTAGAAGTCTACAATGAAGAAGAAAGCAACCTATCACTACGGGTGGCCAAAGATATTGTAGTTGTAGAAGAAGTACACATTAAAGATGAAGCAACAACAAAGATGGAGATATTTAGAGGGCGTTATGTTGAAGTTATATTGACTTTAGAGAACACACTAAAGAAGGAGCACCTAGAGGGATGCCTCGAAAATCCCATAATTGATGAAAAGAGAGAAAACCAACTCTTAGTTGGAGAATTAATGAGAATGATTGAGGGAAGGTTTGTTTCCCATAGCCTATCATCTAGTATTATTACAAGTGTAAAGGAGGAGTGTGCAACAAAGGATAGTGCAAAGGAAAGAGTTAATTTTGTGAGCAACCAAAGCTTTATAAACATCAGGTAGAGCTAGAAAATGAAGGCATCCTTATAAAAGAGTATAGAGCCGAACAAAATAATGGCAATAGCAGTGTAGCAGCAAAAAATTTCCTTTTAAAAGGAAATAAAAGAAATGAAAACAAATTTAATGGCTTTCATTTGAGAACAAGTGAATGTGGATTTAAGATTGCAAGAAGTTGGGAAAATAGAAATAGAACAATTTGGAAAAGGAGAAAGGTTTATGGTCCAGGAGGTAGTTGGAAATACAAGAAATTTAGTGAAAAATAGTGGAGGAAGGAAATTTCGTGGCCTTATCCTTTGGGTCAAAATGATGGTTCTAAAATCTAGCCCAAATTTGTCCCTGGTTTTCTTGGTTTCTCGATTTCCATGAAATGGATTTTCGGTAAAATTAGCTCTCAACTAGGAAGTTAAGAATTTTAAAAATAAGTGATTGAGGATGAACAAAATATTAGGAAAGGTGATGTGCCACCAATTAGGGAACTAAACATAGTGTTTCGATAGTGTTAGAATAGGGTGAAAATTGTTACTAAAATAGCGGTTGTTTGTAACTGCTCCGTTTTTATGGGATAGGGGGAACAAGTGTAGTTTATCAGCTATTTTTAAATGTAGAGTAGTATTTTACTTACCAATTCCTTTGAGGATGCAAATGGAAAAACATTTTTGTTAGATGGAGAAGAATAGGATTTATGAAACTATCTTGTTATAATACAAATCAGATCCCCTGTAACTGCTTAGTTTTTTAAAGGATATTTATTGAGTGTTGTATGTTCTTTCTGCCTTATTCTTTTCAATCTATTGCATTTATTTTTACTCTAAAGTGATTTTAACAGGTTGCAGATTAGACATAAAGGAGTGTTTACATCACAAGACAGGCACTAAGGAGGAGCTTGAATGGTGGGTGTAGTGGACAGGGATGACAGAACTAGGTGATAGGAGTACAATGTGATCTCTTATTAGTTGAAGGAGGACAAAGACCATGGGAGTTGGACACTTTTATGAGGGGTTTAGGTTCTGACTCATTCACCATCCTCAAAGGTGTTAACAAGTGGACTCAACTCACAAGCTCATCCAAGGATATTAAAATATGAATGTACACCTTAATATCATACATGTGCAAGTATATCCCAGTCACCAAAAATCAAGCAGCATTTTGATTCTCGGCAATTTTCACTAACTAAACTAGTAAACTGTAACTTATATCTCGTTGATTCCAAGCAATTATGCTAATGGAAAATCACATTGTGATCATGGCATGATTATGATATCATAAAGATTTTAATGATGAAACTTGATAAAATCACTACAAACAAGAAGGATTCGTAAATACACAGAGCCTTGATCACTTGATAACCAAGTGCCAATTCTAATATTTCTGGTGCAAAATATATTTGACCAGGAAATCCATCATTATAAGAACAATAAATCACAACATGAAATAACTTTTCATGCCTCATCCCTCTATTCCTTTTTCTTTGGAGAACCGCTTAAGATGTGGTTACATGGAAGAGGCTCTAGTCCCTATTATTATTCTGATGTCAGTCCCATAAAATCAAAAAATTGGAAGAATGACTTGATGCTGGTATGAGTAAAAAATACCAATCATTGCTATGATTCTTTTATGGAGGAAAAACGACCTCGAATCATTGAGAGTTGATAATTCTAGAAAAACATCCAGCATACCTTAGTCAACAAAATGCCAATGTAATCTCCATGCTAGAGAAACTTGGCATGTCTTTATAAATGAGATATGCACTTAGGCAATGCATCTATTATGTAAATATGACTTTTGAGTGCCACGGGGTGGAATGGACACGCATAGTTAAGCCTCCTCCTGATGGTGTTTGTGTTTGATACGGAAGGCCTCTCCTCTAACACAACAATTCTAGTTGCCCCTTAAACAGCTTGCTCTTCTACAGGGGCATTAGTGTCGATACTAACGGGGTGTGCATTAGAATTTCTAGGTTGACTAGTCAAAGCTTCCATCATTCCTTCCATTCTAGCCACTCTTTCTTGTATCGCAGCCAATCTCTCTGAGCTTTCCCTCTCAGATCTATGAAGCCTGTTAAACTCTAGATGTTCCCAAAAGCTATCCCTTTCTCTCTCCCTCTCCCTCTCACCTTCTCTAATTCTAAGAAAAGCTCTTATGCTGAGAAGGTGCCTCATCTATCACCTCTCTTTGTCTCCAACACTAGCACCGGTCCCTACACTTGCTCCGCCTCCAACTCCTGCACCTGCTCTGCCTCTAGTAATTCAACATTTCATCTCAACTCAGTATTGCATCTCTACAATTGCACAAGCCTTAGTCGACTCATAATCCGATCAGCCACAGCTTCGATCAAATTTTCCACACCCTTAGGTCCCTCCTACCTGTTGGCATCAGCATCTCTATCCACATCTACCCTAATGTCATTTGGCTGACCATCCTATCTCCTGGTTAACCTAATTGCTTCCACAAACCTCCTAGAAATAGGCCTGCCAATTCTTTGCCTTAGTCTTTTTGTTCTGTGTGCGTGAGGACGGGGGGAATCTAAATTTTCTCTTTATTTTCTTCGATGTTGCTCTCCCCAAAGTGAGCTTAACTATTGCCCCACCCATAAATTCTCTCCCTCTCCATGTCCCTCTCCCTCTCACCTTCTCTGATTCTAAGAAAGACTCTTCTGCTAAGAAGTTGCCTCATCTACCACATCTCTCTCTCTCCAGCACCAGAACTAGTCCCTGCCCATGCTACGCCTCTAGCTCCTGGTCTTGCTCCTACTTCTGCTCTCTGCAATTCAACATTTCATCTTAAATGGGCATTACGTCTCTGAAACCGCACAAGCCTCAATCGACTCGGAATTTGATCAGCCACTGCTCCAAGAAAATTTTCTACACCCTCAGAGCCTTCCTGCCTGTTGGCATCTACATCCCTATCCCCATCTACCATCATCATAAAATCAAGAATCGCTAGAGTTTTGTGATGTTCTGATTTGCAAGAAAACCTAACTCAATGAAAGAAGTTCTCCTAGATTGAACATACTGAGTTGTCTTCTTATTCATTTCCATCCTACCTATGACTTTTTAGTAAAGGGAAAGCGTCACAGGTGGGCTTAACGAGCACAATGTTAATTTCTTGGGTCCTGTGTCAATTGGGCCCCTCTTCACATTTTTCCCAATTTCCTTAAATCTTATTATTTTCTATGTTTCCTAGCAACTAAGGGAGAGGGACCATTGTTGGGTAGGGCGCTATTGAGGGAGGGGTCCATGTCAGCAGTATTCAAGTCAGCAAAAAAAAATTTGACACGTCCCTTGATAGTCTAGTTGGCACCCCCTCATTTTTATTCTAGCAAAAATTGTGCACATTTATCAATGTTTTTGGAGCATTTTTCAAAAACTGCAAAAAAAGAGCCAAAATGTGTCATTGACCGATTTTGGAAATATGTAATACCCTTCATGGGTTGTCGCCACACTAGTACTGGTTCTCTTTACTCCTAGTAAATGCGCATTAATTTCCCATCATTCCTCTGTTGTCAGACTTAATGCCTACCACCTCGACATGCACACCATTCGCTTAGTCTTGCAATAGCTTCATGAAAAATGCCATTCATGAGAACAATTTGCACTTTGAGTGGTTGCATTCACGACCAATCCTGGTTCGGATGGACGTCGATGATGGTGAGGCCATGGGCCAAAACTGGTGATGCAATTCTTGAACTTTTTGTGTTTTTCAACACCACATTTGGCAAAAGGAAAACATTTACCTTTTGGTTACGAAGGTGAGGTTGTGTTCCAACCTCAAACAGGGAATACCTAGGCATTGCAAGATTTTTTTCATATTTATTTGCAATCTTTTTTTGTGTAAATAGCTTCAGTTTACAAATAATGATATGCTCGTTTAATGAAGCTTTCTTGCAACTATATCATGGTTGCTTCTGTGTGTGTTTGTGTGTGTGTGTATATATATGCAGAAATGGTGAACAAATGTTATTTTGCAGCAATATTGTACCTATATTATGGTCAAATGTGTTTATATGTGTATACACAATATATATACACATATGCACATAGTTGGCCATATATATGCATGTATATCTATATACTCACATATACACACAGTCGGCCATAATATAAGGCGTTCTTTTCATTTTTGTACCTTTGCAATTTGTATTTA
>CM021107.1:377125508-377304041 GCA_007115665.2 Sequoiadendron giganteum | reverse complement strand
TTTTCCAAACTGGTTCTATCCCTTCTCTGCAACTCATGGTAAGTTCATCATACTGTCGTATCATGATTTTCTCCATTTGTTCTGATAAAAAATGGTTTTCTCTGTGATTCCATTCTCTGTGTGGTGTGCTTTTACTCTTCTTGGTCGCTATGAGGGCACCATTTTATGCATTAGTATTTCTTGCTCACTGTGCTTTGTTATTCCTTCATGTTGGCCATGGGTTTTGCATATTTTGGGGTGCTTTTCTCCTCTTCTGCCTTGGCCACCATGAGTATACTGGGCTCGATCTCATGTTATGGTGCTCCAATGAGCCATGGCCATGATTGTTCTTGAAAAATTCTATAGGCATGAATTGGTAAGCCTCCAACTCCATTGTGTTTCTCTGTATCTCTTTGTTGACTTTTTCATTCAGCCACCATGCATGAGCTCGAGTCATGCACCTATAGTTTTATGAATGTTCGGTCGTCATATTGGTAAAAATTTTGCTTCTTCTTTGTTTTAGATTTTCTTTGAAATATTGTTGCACAAAACATTCATAATGGCATGACTTGACTCTTCTTCAACTATGGGACCATTCCCCTTTTGGAATTTTCATGATTACTATTATTGCACATGGCTACTTCTGATTTGCTCAAGTGATGTCACCATCTTGATGCTTATGCAGCTCTACCTTTGAATGTTTCCTTTTACAACCATATTGACTGCCTCCTTTTGATGATGAAACACTTTGCTTGGACTGCATTTACTTGATTACTGAAATTCGCTATCCCTTGTTTCAAACAAAATGTTGATTTACTTGAAAAATTATTACTTCCTTTCGAGTCAAAAACACATATGCAGTAACCCTCATGAACATTTGACTTTGATGTATTGATGACTATCTACCTCTACATGGTTGTCTCTGCACTTATGATCAAGTTGCTTTCTTTATGACTGTCACCATGGCTTCTTGAATATTTCCAACTGTGTATTACGGCAGTGACCTCATTAAGTGTTTCCCAAGTATTTTGACAAAGTGTGAATGATTTGGGATGCTTTGCTCTTCCCCTCTGTGGGTACTCCATACGGCTTTTTTTCAAAATTTTGTAATGTTAGATACATAGCACCGTTTGTTGTGAATGAATTCTTACAACAACATTATTGTTTTAGAATTCATGAATAATTTATGTCATGTATTGAGGTTGTTCTATACTGGTATGGCTCTCTTTTGTTGTATTCAGAACATCCTTGATGGATTCTGCTCTAGCTTGCTTAATTCCATAAATAATTTTATGTTGTGATGTACATGTTCTCACTTCTTGAAACTTTGAAGCTCCATGAACTTTCAGCATATTTTTTTGCTATTAGTAAACGTTGTTCAAACTCTGGCATTTTTGTTGTGATAAGATGTGTTGTAGTTTAAACTGCTATTATTGTAGCTCATAAAAAGCTTTTGAGATTATGAAAACATTTCAATGCATGAAAACTCTGTTTCTCTTCAATTTAAAGAGGCTCCATACTTCATTTAATGTAACGTGAAAATGCAAAGTAGAGCTTGAAACAGACTATCAAAGAAATTTATGAGTTCTTTACACTATTTGATCTTTTCTTGACATGAAAAGCAAAGTTATACTGTATGCTCAAACTTTTTTTCTTGAATCTCTTTGAAATAAAGCTGCTTATTTTAAATATTTCCTTATTTCAGCAGCTCCTTAAATGACTGTTATCCATGTAAATGACTCTCGTGTGTAACCTGAGAGTGTCCTATTTGATATGTCGGGCTCAACCCTTGTGGGAGCCCGTTTTACTCCACATATCTGATGGAATGATCATGAACATAATGAACCTGTTCCTGCACAGTGAACAAACATGTTAACAAAAAATAAAAGAAGTTGAAAGTCTTCTCTTTTCTCCGTATGTTCTTTGAATTTTTGTAATCATCTAATGGATTCCTGAATAGATGTAAATTATATTCCTGCTGGAAATGTAAGTATAGGACTGATTTTGATTCATCATTGCATAGAGTTAATCTCTAACATCATTTTCGTTCATGCTGCAAGACAACTCAAAGAGAGCGAAGTCGAGGAACCTGGAAAGCTTCAACAACACCAATAAAAGACATCAAGCATCACGGGTTCCATCATTATAGGCAATGATGAACCACTCTCCCTTCTATGTTTATTTTGTCAACATTTGTATAGCATACAAACTATTTTTGTACCTATCATTTGATTATGTTAATCAAAATATGCTACTCCCACGGCTTGTGTGGGATTCTGGTTTGCACATTATGAATAAAGCAACAAAAATTATGCAATCTTGTGATATCATTTTTGAAGTGTTTTTGCATAATATCATTGAAATATACATTGTTAAAAAATAATGCACAATATGAGTACTTTAGCAGAAATTTTTAAAACAACTTGTGTACCTTAGCTTGAATTTACAATTCAGCTCTACTTGTTTGAGCTGGTAGTGAAAAATAGGTAACAATATATAATATATATATAACATATATATATAATATAATATATATATATAACTAAATATTGTAGATACAGATAGATGCATAAGTTTCCTATAACCTTCTTCATTTAAATTCAACTTAATTAGATGTATGCCTTGTTGGCTCTTCAATTACAGTAACTCTAATAGTCAATGGTTGTAACATGTAGGAATATGTTGTTTGTATTCAAATCATACTGTTGTTTCAAGTTACAAACCATCAAAAAAAAATTCATACATCATTTGGAATCCATCAAAACCTTCACAACAAAATTTTTTATACATAACATTCTAATCAAGCAAAAAAAGTAAGAAAACTGGAATCTGAAGCGAAGCTTGTTGTGTGTTGTTTGTGGGTTGTGATCGAGTAGGACTCCAAATTTGAACTGGTTGGGTAATGCTTGAGGTAGGTGAGGGTTGATAGGAATCTGACTGAGGACTCCAAATCTGAAATGGTCAGGTAATGCTTGGGGTAGGTGAGGGTGGATATGACTCCAAATGAGGACTCCAAATTTGAAATGGTTGGTTGACACTTGGGGTAGGTGAGGATGGAAAGTATTGGGAGAATAATTTGAATAGACACAAAGTCTATGAATATCCTATGATGGTCAGGCAAGGTATTTAGAGGGTTGTTGAGTTGCCTTTCCCTTGTTGCCTCTTTTTGTGCCCTCTCCAACTCTTTTTCATTTTTTGTGACTTCCTTTTATATCCTTTTCTACTCCCTTTTTTTTCTCTATCTCCTTCTTTTGTAGCTCTTTTTTAACCTCTTCTACTACTCATTGTTGTTCCTTTTCAATTCTCAATAGATCCTTGAGCTCCAATGCTACAATTGTTTCTATCTCACGCTCTTCAATCTGTTCCTTCTAAACCTCTCTTTCAGTTCTTGGAGTTCCTTCTTCCTATCCTCTTACTTAATTAGCAACACCATGTAGTCATCAGCACTCTGGATTTGGGATCCTCTTGGAAGTTTAATCCCATGGTCAGCTACCTTATTAGACTTGTATTTGACTACATGAACAGGTAACTTCAAGAATTGTGATATGTGTGAAGTTGTTTGCCCTCCCAAAGGCTCCATCAAATCCTCATTATTTGTTTATTCCACCTGACTAGTTGTATCATCCAATTCATCTCCTAACTGATCAGCTTCATTGTCTCCCAATCAACATATAAATGAACTATAGTATTTGGACCCATTTTATGTGGGGGAGATGGCATTGTAATACTTTGGTCTGGCTCCACATGCATATCAATACCAAGATTAGCAGCACTCTCTAACAACCAGGTGGGCTCCTTAGGTGGAGTTGGTAGGGAAAGAGAGATGTCTCCAACACTATTTTTCTCTCCCAAAATTGTTGTTGGTGGTGATTGGTGGTCTGAAAAACTTGAAGTTTGTGGTGGACTTTGATGGTTTGCACATTCGGTTGCTTCAAGTGGGCTTTGTTGATCTCCAAGTTTTTTTGTTCCATCTGTACAATCACCCTCATTTACTGGATTGAACCATTTTTGGATAGGCATAGGATGTTTTTAGTAGTTGATGCTTCCTCAAGGGTAGCAAACTGAAAAGTCTCACTAACCCTCATGTCGGTGTCCAATTCATTTTGATCAAGAAGCCAAATACCTATCCTCTTGAACCCATTTTTTATGTTCTTAACTGTCAATTCCTTTTGAAAAACAAGGTTTCCAAGTGTAGCCAATTATACCCTTGTTATTTCCTTTTTGAAATGAGATTTGAAAGAGGAGAAAACACTCACATCAAGTGGCTGCAACCTATGTGATGTGTGGGTTGGTAGGGTGAGAAAATAAATACTAAGTTACCTTGGTTTGGAAATGATAGAAAAGGCTATGTGGCTTCCATGCCCATCAAATATGAGAAGGTTTCTATGGCTGGGTGAGCAACCCCCAGGTACTTGCATAGCAAAAAAAATCAGCCATTTCACAAAAAGCTCTTTGGTCATTAATGCATGAAGCTAAACAACCATTAATGCTCCTACCTCATAGTTGCTTATGTAGTTTTGCACATGATTTTTTATTTTGAACAAGTAAAAGAATAGAATTTTCTAACCTGCAGTGTTTGCACATGCCAAAATTGTGATCCACTCCCGACTCTTTGGGATAATATATTCAACACTTATGCTGCCCTTTTTGGAAAACACCTTCATATTACTGTTTCGCCCAACTTACAGCCCTATCTCATTGTAGTTCCAAATCCTTTGGGGTCCATAATTCCCAGTTGTGTATACCTTCTCCATTGTTTCATAGAATGTAGATACAATTGCAAGACTAAGATTCATAGCACAGTCTTTATCTTTCCCTTGGGCTATTCTCAAACACAGATTGAGATGCCTTCTTTTGAACCCTGTCCACCAAGACTTGTTGAGAAGCCCATCTTTGAATGGATTAGGCATCAACTAACATATTTGGTCCTTCTAATATGAGATTGACAATCTCCAAACTGTGGCCAACAATAGCCTTCTCCTTGCACCATTGGACAACCATTGCCTCTTCGTAGTCATTTAGGACTGTTGGGGGCCCTTTCCTTTTTGCAATGGTAACACCACCCAACCAATTTGACAATGTTGTAGTTGGAAGGCCTAACTTTTTGGCTGCCCCTCTTTTTGGCATGTCATTTTCTTCGACATCTTCAATGGCATGATCCATGTTATCCATGGTCCATTCCTACAGCATTAAAAACCCTTTTAGTTGTTACAGGTAAGTTAACTTGGACTACAGGTTCAGTTGGCTACTCCACAAAAATTACTACGTCCTCATCACTACTTGGATATTCACTTGGATGCTTAATAGGAATAACAATAATCAGATGTATGGTTTTTTTGTTCTTCAATTACACTCACATGTTCAAATATGTTGTTTCACTTTGTCTGATTTTTTATTGTCAATACATTCATATATATAATCAATTAAAATATTCACCTAAGGGTTATAAGAGTTACAATTGGGGATATGGTAATATAACATGCATTACTTGTTTCATTGCACACACATCCTTGATCATTTGCAATCAACTCAATTAGATGCATGGTTAGTTTGTTCTTCAATTACTCTCAATCTTACATGTATGAATTTGTTGTTTCAATTTGTATCATTATTTTATTTGTAAGAGTTAGAATTGGGGATATGATAGTATAACATGCATTTTTTGTTTCATTGCACACACACACCCTTGATCATTTGCAATCAACTCAATTATATGCATGGTTAGTTTGTTCTTCAATTACTCTCAATCTTACATTAATGAATTTGTTGTTTCAGTTTGTATCATTCTTTTATTTGTAAGAGTTAGAATTGGGGATGTGATAGTATAACATGCATTTTTTGTTTCATTGCAAACACACCCTTGATCATTTTCAATCAACTCAATTAGATGCATGGTTAGTTTGTTCTTCAATTACTCTCAATCTTACATGTATGAATTTATTGTTTTAGTTTGTATCATTCTTTTTTTGTAAGAGTTAGAATTGGGGATGTGATAGTATAACACACATTTCTTGTTTCATTGCACACATACCCTTGATCATTTGCAATCAACTCAATTAGATGCATGGTTAGTTTTTTCTTCACTCACACTCACTCTTACATGTATGAATTTTTTGTTTCAGTTTGTATCATTCTTTTTGTTGTAAGAGTTAAAATTGGGGATATGAATTTAGGGGATTTGTTTTTTTGAAGGGATTTCATGGTAATCTATGTTGCAATTCACAATTGAATGGGAACTGTGGACAACTGCAACCTAGATTTCCATTAGAAGGGCATTTGAAATATCAATTCTCCCTAAATAATTGTTGAATAGATACAGTTAAATAATCATATGTATGCTTTGGTTGTTCTTCAATTACACTCACATGTTCGAATATGTTGTTTCACTTTGTTTGATTTTTGATTGTCAATACATTCATATATTGTCACAACAAATATCATGGGAATAGAGCATATCAAAAACATCATTGCATTTCTTGTTTCATTGCACACACATCCTTGATCATTTACAGTCAACTCTATTAGATGCATGATTAGTTTGTTCTTTAATTATCATATAATCATACATATGTATATGTATAGGTATGTACATATGTATATGTATATGTATATGTATGTACATATGTTTAATGGTAATGGACCACTGGTGGGTAGTGTGATGTTGATAGTATAACATGCATTTCTTGTTCCATTGGACACATATCCTTGATCATTTGCAATCAACTCAATTAGATGCATGGTTAGTTTTTTCTTCGATCACACTCACTCTTAGTGTGATTTTTTTGTTTCAGTTTGTATCATTCTTTTATTTTTAGGAGTTAGAATTGGGGATGTGATAGTATAACATGCATTTTTTGTTTCATTGCAAACATACCCTTGATCACTTAAGGGTTATAAGAGTTAAAATTGGGGATATACATTGAAAGAAGTCTAATCTGTTCAAGATTTACATGATCTACCATGGATTTTTTGATCTGTGGACATTATGTATATCTTGAATAGATAATACTTATATGTATGTATATCATTGTTCATCTTATTACAAAAGAAGGGCTCATTCCTATTAACTTAAGACTCCTTTCAATGTATATCAAGGTATATCACTTGCATATAAATAGAGACAAAGTGTTGCACAATAATTCACATTGCATATTGTTATTTATATATTTTTTTTTTCCAAAATATGAAAATGGTTTCACTAGTTTTCATGAAATTATATATATATATAGATATATGTTGCACGGTCGGTGTCGCTCTTGGTCTCTTCGGCATGGGCTAGTGCGGCACTCGAGCTTTGTGACATGGTTTAACCACCTCTTGTGGATCTTGGATCTTGTATAATTCCAACGGTTTTATCAGGCATTAATAGGTCAATCTTTTGGTGCAACGACAATTGCCTGTGCAACAATTGGTATCAGAGCCAAGGTCACAAATTTGAACCCCTCGCTTGCGCTAGGGGGGATTTTAGCAAGATGTTTCCCTTAGTCTACTCGGAATGGTCCAGTGCAATTCTCGAGCTTCATGGCATGGTTTAACCACCTCTTGTGGATCTTGGATCTTATATAAATCCAGTGGCTATATCAAGCATTAATAGGTTGATCTTTTGGTGCAACGAAAATCATGTGTGTGTGTATGTATATATATGTATATGTATATGCATATGTATATGTATATGTATATGTATGTACATATGTATATGTATATGTATATGTATATGTATATGTACATATGTGTGTGTATATGTATGTACATATGTGTATGTATATGCATGTGCATATGTATATGTATATGCATATGCATATGTATATGTATATGTAAATGTATATGTATATGTATATGTATATGGATATATATTGCAGAGATAGATAGATATGTAAGTTTCATATAACCTTCTTCATTTACATTCAACTCAATTAGATGTATGCTTTGTTTGTTCTTCAATTATAGTGACTGTAATTATTGGTCCCTCTCCCTTACAGCTAACTGTGATAATGGTTGACTCCTACTTATATTATAACCATTTTTTAAAAAACATATTAAAAATTATATATAACTTCATACAACACTATCGTACAAATATTTCAAATAGATTCAGATATAACATTATGAAATGTATATATAACTTCAAACAACATTATGTTAGAAATATTACCAACACTTTCTAATACAACATTATGAAATTTATATATAGTTTCAAACATCATTATGCTTTAAATACTTCCAACCCTTTGTGATGCAACATACTGAAATTTTTATATAACTTCTAACAACAGTATGATACAACATTATGATACATATATGTGCACAGTTAGATAGATATGTATGTTTCCTATAGCGTTTTTCATTTTCATTCAACTTAATTATATGTATAGATACATATGTTTCCTATAGTTGTATATATATATATATATATATATATATATATATATATATATATATGTATGTATGTATGTATGTATGTATGTATGTATATGTATATGTATAAAAATATGTATATATAATATATATATATACAACTAAATATTGTAGATATAGATAGATACATAAGTTTCCTATAGCCTTCTTCATTTACATTCAACTTAATTAGATGTATGTCTTGTTGGCTCTTCAATTACCATAACTCTAACAGTCAGTGACTATAACATGTAGGAATATGTTGTTTGTATTCAAATCATACTATTGTTTCAATTTACAAACCATCAAAACAAAAAAAATCATACATCATTTGGAATCCATCAAAACCTTCACAACAAAAATGTTTATACATAACATTCTAATCAAGCAAAAAAGTAGGAAAACTGAAAAATTGAAGTGAAGCTATGTTGTGTGTTGTTTGTGGGTTGTGATCGATATGTACTCCAAATTTGAATCGATTGGGTAATGCTTGGGGAGGTGAGGGTTGATAGGACTCTAAATGAGCACTCCAACTCTAAAATGGTCGAGTAATGCTTGGGGTAGGTGAGGGTGGATAGGATTCCAAATGAGAAGGACTCCAACTCTGAAATGGTTCGCTGATACTTGGGGTAGGTGAGGGTGAAAAATATTGGGGTCATTAAATAGACACAAATTTTTTGAATATCCTATGATGGTCAGTCAAGGGATTTAGAGGGTTGTTGAGTCACCTTTCCTTTTCTGCCTCTTCTTGTGCCCTCTCCAATTATTTTTCCTTTTTTTCAGCTTCCTTTTCTATCCTTTGTATCTCCCTTTTTTTCTCTCTCTCCTTCTTTTGCAACTCTTTTCTAACCTCTTCTACTACTCATTGTTCCTTTTCAATTATCAATAGAGCCTTGAGCTCCAATGTTGCAATTCTTTCTATCTCGCACTCTTTAATTTGTTCCTTCTCCCTCTCTTTCAATTCTTGGAGTTCCTTCTTCCTATCCTCTTGCTCAATTAGCAACATCATGTAGTCATTAGCAGTTAGGAGTTGGGATCCTCTTGGCAATTTAATCCCACAGTCAACTACCTTATTAGACTTGTCTTTGACTACATGAACTGGTAGCTTCAAGAATTGTGAGATGTGTGAAGTTGTTTGGCCTCCCAAATGCTCCATCAAATCCTCATTATTTGTTTTCTACACTTGACTAGTTGTATCATCTAATTCATCTCCTAACTGATCAGCTTCACTGTCTCCCCAATCAGCATAGAAATGAACTATAGTATTTGGACCCATGTTGTGTGGTGGATATGGCATTGTAAGACTTTGATCTGGCTCCACATGTAGATCAATACCAAGATTAGAAACACCCTAAAACAACTAGGAGGACTCCTTAGGTGGAGTTAGTAGGGAAAAAAATGTCTCCAACACTATTTTCTCTCCCAAAATTGTTGTTGGTGGTGATTGGAGGTCTAAAAAACTTGAAGTCTGTGGTGGACTTTGGTGGTTTTCACATTTGGTTGCTTCAAGTGGGATTTGTTGATCTCCAATTTTTATTGTTTCATCTATACAATCACCCTCATTTACTAGAAAACCATTATTGGATAGACTTAGGATGTTTTTAGCAACTAATGCTTCCTCAGGGGAAGCAAATTGAAAAGTCTCACTAACCCTCATGTCGTTGTCCAATGCATTTGGATCAACAATCCAAATACTTGTCCTCTTGAACCCACCTATTATATTCTTAACTATCAATGCCTTTTGAAAAGCAAGGTTGCCAAGTGTAGCCAATTCTGCCCTTCTTATTTCATTTTTGAAATGAGATTTGAAAGAGGAGAAAACACTCACATTGAGTGGCTGCAACCTGTGTGATCTATGGGATGGTAGGGTGATCAAGTCAATACCAAGTTCCCTTGCTTCGAAAATGGTAGAAAAGGCTACGTGGCTTCCATGGCCATCAAATATGAGGTGTTTATGGCTGGGTGAGCAACCCCCAAGTACTTGCATAGCAAAATATTTCAGCCATTTCACAAAAATCTCTTTGGTCATTAATTCATGAGGCTAAACAACCATTAATGCTCCTACCTCATAGTTGCTTATGTAGTTATGCACATGATTTTTTCTTTTGAACAAGTAAAAGCCTAGAATTTTCTAACTTACAGTGTTTGTACATGCCAAAATTGTGATCCACTCCTAGCTCTTTGGGATAATATATGCAACACTTATGTTTCCCTTTTTGGAAAACACCTTCATATTACCATTTTTCCCAACTTTCAGCCCTATCTCATCATAGTTCCAAATCCTTTGGGGTCCATAATTCTTGGTTGTGTATTCCTTCTCCAATGTTTCATAGAATGCAAATACAATTGCAAGCCTAAGATTCATAGCACGGTCTCTATCTTTCCCTTGGGCTATTCTCAAACATAGATCAAGATGTCTTCTTTTGAACCCCATCCACCAAGACTTGCTAGGAATCCTATCTTTGAAGGGATTAGGCCTCAATTGGCATATTTGGGCCCCTTCTAATTTGAGATTGACAATCTCCAAACCATGCCCAACAATAGCCATCTCTTTGCACCATTGGATTACCATTGCCTCTTCTTCGCCATTTAGGACTATTAAGGGCCCTTTCCTTTTTATAGTGGTAACACCACCTAACCAATTTGACAATGTTGTAGTTGGAAGACCCCACTTTTTGGCTGCCCCTATTTTTGACATGCCATTGTCTTCGACATCTTCAATGGCATGTTCCATGTTATCCATGGTCCATTCCCACTGCACTAAAACCTTTTTAGTTATTACAGTTGGGTTAACTTGGACTACAGGTTTAGTTGGTTGCTCCACAATAATTACTACATCCTCATCACTACTTGGCTATTCAGTTGGTTGCTCAATAGGAATTACTATTTCCTTGTTATCGCTATGTGGCAGCCTCACACCTTTCTTGTGTGCAGGCACACTTGTCTGCCTCTGCTTTGTTACAAGTCACTTTGTTACAGGTCGTGTGGTATTTTTTGTCACTTTATTCTTCCTCTACATTGAACCAAGTGTAAGATTAGTAAACAACATACAATTCTAACTCTTAAAATTAAAATAATGATACAAACTAAAACAAAAAATTCATACATGTAAGAGTGAGTGTAATTGAAGAACAAACTAACCATGCATCCAATTGAGTTGATTGCAAATGATCAAGTGTATGTATACAATGAAACAAGAAATGCATGGTGTACTATCATATCCCCAATTCTAACTCTTATAAACCCTTGGGTGATCATGTTAAACCCTTTCTCAAACATCATAATGATACAAATATATATATAAACTTGAAACAACAATATGATACAAATATGTATAACTTGAAAGGCTAGTATGATATAGATAAATCTTAAAAAAACAATATGAAATAACTTGAAAGAGTGGTATGATATAGGAAGGGTTTGAAATATTTCTATCATACTGTTGTTTCAAGTTATGTAAATTTTTCATAATGTTGTTTCAAAAATGGTTACCATACATGTTACAATAATTGAAAAACAAACAAAGCATACATCTAATGAAGTTGAATGTAAATGAAGAATTGTATAGGAAACTTATGTATCTATCTCTGCAATATTATATATAATACTGTTGTTTCAAGTTATATATGTTGTTTAAAAAATGGTTATAACATAAGTAGGAGTCAACCATCATCATAGTTGGTTGTAAGGGAGAGGGGCCGATATTTATAGTCATTTTAATTAAAGAACAAACAAATAATACATCTAATTAAGTTGAATGCAAATAAAGAATAATATGGGTCACTTATGTATCTATTTATCCTTACAATATATATATATATATATATATATATATTGCAGGGATAGATAGATAAGTTAAATGTAAATGAACAAGGTTATAGGTAACTTATGTATCTTTGTATATTTATATGTATCATAATTTTGTATCAAAAAGGGTTGGAAATGTTTGTACCATACTATTGAACAATAGGGAAAATGGGAAAGGGTGGATTGCTTCCCCACTTTACCTAGTTCATTCAAATATGTCCTAAGAACCCTAATAGGATTGAATATCAACCTCTCAAGGTGAGTCAATACACAACTGGGAGGACTTAGGAGGGGGTTTTCTATCAGATTAAGGGGTTCACCACCAAGCAAACGCTTGGAAAAGATAATGTTTGAAAACACACTATGATATGTAAAACACTTAAAATGAGAAAACGAAGCTTACTAATACTGACAATGAACAACTCCAAGTTAGGGTATGTGTACTTGGGAAACTTGGAGATGCCAAAAGGATTTTGGAAATGCAAATAGAACGTCAAAATATGCCTTGGAGGACTAAGACGCCTTTACTCTTGTCTTAGTCTTGCTTTTATTTTTCGGGGCAGACTCAATCTTCGGATAACAAAATAAAATTCTTAAAAATCACTAAAAGATTCCACCTAGAGGACTAAGACACATTTACTCTCATCTTAGTCCCGATCTAAATTTCTAAAAAGTATGAATGTGGTCTTGAGCTCCCATATCTGCAATTGCTTCTCCTCGGATCTGAGGTTCTGAAATAGTTGGATCTGACATATAGGTGAGTTTATGTGAAGATGACAACTTTGGCAATGCAACTTTGATAACTTTGCACTCTAAGTGATCTTCAAGTCTTCAACCTAGATCTACAAACCCAAATGGACAAGATGGAAAAACTTGTCGATTGTTAGTGAATGGGGGTTTTCCTTTGTCAAACCCCTTGTTGGTAATTAAACCTTGAAATGAAATAGAAATGATGAAGGAAATGGTGAACGAACAACATGCAATGCTACAACTCACCAAACCCTTGCAAAAGCTGCAAACTTGTGTGCAATGGTTGCAATGGATATAGATCTTGAAATGCTTGATAGATATGGACTTGAAATGTTTGCTTAGATCAAAACCCTACATCACAAATGTTAGTACAACAACACACATGATGCAAGAACAATCTTTGGCATGATGCTTGAAACTTGATGATGGCTCCAATTTCCTGATGAATTGCTTTTGAATGCTCTTGATCTCATAAATTTTCTTTGAGAATGAATGCTCAAGTTGCTAGGATGATCTCATGAATGCTTAGGATGAAAATGAATGAATGAAATTTTTATTTATACTTGTTTATGCTTAATATCCTGAAATTATATCACACCAAGCTGACATGTGAATTTAAAGAATAAAGGAGGTTAAATCACCAAGATTTGAAATTAAATCTCAAAAATGACTCAAGGAGGACTAAGATGCCCTACGTGGCATCTGAGTCCCAAGTGATGAAACTTGGGGCATAGACACCTTGAAAAGGGGCCCAAAATAGATGCCTCAAAATTAGGGTCCCAAGACCTCGGGGGCACAAAGACGCCCTTAGTGGCGTCTTAGTCTTGACCAGAAATCAGGGACATGCCAATCAGAGTCATTAGGGGATAAGATATGCTTTGGAGAATGTCAAGATTAAACAAAAAATATGTCATTCATAGGGCTTGTGGACATAAAATAGGGCCAATTAAGCCATAAAGAAGGATAAATAAAGCAAGACGAGCCCAAACAAGTGTGAAAATGCAAGGGTATGCATTTTACTACACTACAACTACTATTGAACTTTAAAGTATTATAAAAAAATTAGTATGCAGTTTCAGTATTAGGCATCATACTAATATAGCAATATATATATATATATATTGATGTAGGAGCATCCTAGGTGAATGAACAATCAACATCAACCAAAAAAAAGGAGGTTTAGTTTTTTTTATGAATTTTTGAATTTTGGTGTGATGGGATTTTATATTTTTGGATTTTGAATTTCATTTCCATGAGCATTTGAATGTCAAGGCATTTGAAGAATTAGAATTTTCATTTTGATATGTAATAATGCTTCTCGGATAAGTGAAAATGGACAATAATGATTTTTTAATTGCAAAACTCTTGAAAAAGAAAAGGTGGGCATTGATTTTGACTTGGGAATCATTTTTCTTGTATATTTTGAAAATCACTAAAAAATAGGGAAGTGGATAGGGATTGGAAATTGCTTTAAAAATCAAAAAAGCAAGCAATGGATAAATATCCCACTTTCTTTGTGTAACATGCCATAAATTTAATTGGTTAAATTTGGCATATCATTTATTAATTTTTTTGCATTGTAACTCTCCCAATAATGGACGTGCAAGTTGGGAATCTTCATTAAATGCCAAGAAATTAAATTGAAATGAAATGGCATTTCATTTCACTTCATGGGTAAGGCATAAAAAGATTGGATTTTTCATTGTCATTTCAGTTTTCCTGTAGCTTGGGTGGGAAGACTCAAGGAGGGTGTGGAATACCTCCAAGGAGGGTTTTAGGAATGATGTTTTGCAGGTTTTATGGTTGTGTTGCAGCCATTGAGACTCCAAAATTTGTTGGTGCAAATGGGCATAGTTATTTGTGTTGAATTTATGTTGTTGTAGAGCTAAAAGGAGTGGTTTTACAAGCCATTGGATTTTCTATTGCAAATTATTTTGTATTTTATTTTTGAAAGCTTTGTAAGGGGTTTTCATATTGAGAAATTTCAAGTTGAAGGCATGGAAATGAAGCTACAATAGTGTTTGATCATCGGAGATTGTTGATTGCAAGTTGCCTATGCTTTGTTTATGCATTATTTGCAGGAGAGGGTTTTAATAATGTATGGGAAGATTTAATTTATTGATGTAGCTGTTATTTTTCTATTGTTTGGGATTTCATATGGGCCATGTTTCAGCCCTTGAGTCCCTTGAGGACTGATGTAAACATTGAGAAATAGTTTGTAATGAAATTGGTGATTTGATTACAAGTAGCAACCTGGTTTTTATGATATTATTGCAGCAATGTGTGAATGAATATTTTATGTTTATTTTATATTCAAGGAAGGGTTTTGTGTTGTGAGGGTATGTGTGGTTCCCTCTTTCATCATATATAATAATAATAATACTATATCAGAAAGGGTTGGAAATATTTGTACCATACTACAGTTTGAAGGTATATAAACATATCATAGTTAGCTTTAATGGAGAGTGGCCGATATTGGGTTGGGTTTGTGTCATGGGAATAGATTGTGACAACAAAAAAATGGGCTATGAAACAACAAATTTGATTCATTTAAATGTAAATGGACAAGGCATATGAAGTAACGAATTCATACATCAATTCATAAGTAATACTGAAGGCAGGTTTGAGACTTACCATAGAAGCTAAAGGAGGAGACTACATCACTTTGGAGGAGCTCATTATTGATCAGGTGTATCCAACACAAACTCAAAAATTTGAATTTGTGAATAGGTAGCTTGCATCACACAATTGAGGTCTCTTGTATAAATAAATAGGTTGATATAATTTGAGTTGTGGCATTGAAGGAATTAATGGTAGAAGTGATATGAATTGGTGTGTAAGAATTATGGTTGGTGATTTGAAAGGATATTAAAAAAATTGCAATTCTAACCAGTTTTAATTTTATGTTTATTTGTAAATAATACTTTAATAATTATGTGTTTTATTGAAAAATTGCATTGCATAGTGAGATTGAGAGTTTGTTTTGTCATTTTTGCAGGTAAATTCACAAAACGATTGGTGTATATGGACATGGTGGAACCAGTAGTTTGTAAAAAAAATATGAGAAATGGAACATGTTTTATTGTATTTTGTTAAAATATATTTACAACTTATTCAGTTGGCAATGGCTTCTATACATGTCAACTCACTTTGAATGCATGTCAACTCACTTTTAATACAATAAGACATATATTTTGGATAAAAATATATCCATTTGCAATAACCTTTTATTGGGAAGGTGGCAAATAAATATCAATTTGCATTCACCTAATATTGAGAAGGTGACAAATAAATAGTCTACCTATGATAGGAAATATTGTGAATTTTACATGAACCTTTCCTATCATATTAAAAAGGATGTTTGAATTTTTTGTTGGCCATTTTATTGCCCAAAAGTGGGCCCCAGGCTGCCACATACTATACCCACCATATGTCCTATTCCCACGATCAACTCCTCTCCCTTATATGAGGTCAATTAGGAAAAAAATGGTCTATTTTTTTTGCTTCGTCCTCATGTAAAATTTATTATGCATCATTTATAGACGTTACAAAGTTCAAACGTTAGTCGTTACTCAAGATTTTATCATCAAGTGCATGTCATTTCAATGTCAACTTAAATGCAAAGAATAAAAATGTACTCAGGTTTTACAATCCATTATGTGATTGTAGAACACCTCTCAACATAAATAGCATATTTATATTATTTATTAATAATACGTTGAAAAGGGATAAGGTTTCAAAGACACATTATTAAATAATTTTTATATCCCTACATCACATCATCATATACAAACTGTATGCTCAAGCTTGCATAAATTTATCTGATAAGACGGTACATTGGGGACTAGAACCCATCCCCTATCAGACCATTGTTCAATAGCAGCAAAGCACAAGATGGGGAAATACATATTAGATTGGAAAAATTATGAAAAACGATAAAAAAATATGAGCAAACAAGATGTGTTCTATCGTCTTGCATATTTAAAAGAGAATTTTCAACCATTGAATTGAAAAAATGGGTCACCTCTTTCAAATAGGGAACGCCTTCAATGTAATTAATTGTACAGATTCATCAATAAGTATTAAATAAATTTCATTTAAAAAATCACAATTTTTTATTAGATAAGTAGGGAAAGGGCACTGATCCCATGGTTACAGCCACAACAACAAAAAGGAAAAATAGGGTGGGAAACAACACCACTAGCTAGCATAAAAAATCAACATCCAGGGTGGCATGCAGGCCGTATATCATAACCATAACCATAGAGCAACCAAAATTAATCAAAAAAATAAAGTTACTCATAGAGTATTTAAAGGTATGCAGACCATTAATCAAATCCACCATCTACCAACTAGCCCTAAACCATAACAAAACTATTATGAAATAGCAGTCTAGAATCCAGAAGTAAAAAGACAAAAAAAGGAGAGCAGACATCAAACAACAACAAAAAAGAGAAATCCATTACTCATATTTTCCCAACAGGTCCCCAAATTCACCAATTAGGGAGATGTACACCCTCCAGTCAGGTCCCTCTGAATCATCCAGTACCTTCAATTCATCAAACTTCCCTAGCTTTTTCAACCTCCTAGTAATTTTTGTTTGTCCAAAAACTGCACCAATCATCGCTCTTTGCATCATCCTATTTGTCACCTTCATCAACGTGACCAAGTTTTTCTCCATGTCATCCATTTGAACCTACAAATAATTTAGTCTACTTTTCATATAATCCATGCTAGAATCATCAACAATATTATTGTTGCTAGTATTCCCAGTATCCAAAACAAACAAAGTATCATTATTTTGGTCATCCTCCTTTTTAGTTTTCTCCTCTTCATCATCTTCATTTTCCTCATCTGAATCCTCTCCACCTATATCATAAGCAGTATCCTCAAACTCCATTTCATCAGTATATTCATCTATCTAGGCTTCAAATTCTTCAATTTCCAATTCTTCCTCTTCATTCACAAATATTTTTGTTTTCCTTTCCTATCCTTGGATGCAGCCTTTGCTAGGCATCTTGACCTACGACCACCACTTCCAACACTTCCTTGACCCTACTTCATATCTTTCAAATCCTCATCTCGCATGCCCTATTTCTCTTCACTGATTGTAATAACTTCATTTTGATATTTCAAGTCTTTTTTTATCTTCTTAGACTTGGGTAAATCCAGGAGAAGAGAATTTCGTCTCTTCTCCAGAGTCGCTTTCACAAGCTTAGACTCAATAGAACTTCTAACAACAATTTTCTGAGCCACGGGGGTAGATGGATTCACACATATATTAATAGGGGAAGGGCTATTTGTAGGGGTTATCAGCTTTCAAGCAACAACAATGGGAGGTGGACAAGGAATAGGTTCCTCAACAAGGTTAGCATCTATGGGGGGTTCATCATTATCACCATCATTGCGGTTTTGGTTATCAATTATGGTAGCATGAGGGTTTCCATGAGGGTTTAGCATAAGAGCATGCTTGTATATATCAAGCATCAAACCTTGAGGTAGGGGAGGGCTATCACCTTTCTCAATGTTAATTTGTAGGGAAGACAATAAGTAGAAGGGTAAATTAATTCTTTCACCATGCCTAATAAGATTTAGCAACGAAAAATGATACACATGTACAAACATGTATCTTCCTTCCAGCGTAAAATACCTCATAAAGAAAAAACTCACCAGGACATAGGGAGGCAGAAGCTCTAACCTTGCATACCCATTTTGGAAGCGTTTTAGATTCTCCTCATCATGCAAAAACTTGTCCACAAACTTTTGGTAGTTCACCCCACTCTTCTTAGCCACCTTTATACCTTGAATCTATAATCCAATAGCTTCCGCAATGAACCTCGCCATCACCTCAAACTTGACAACACCAATAGAAAAATTTCCCTTCCTCCATGACTTAGTGAATTTGGCAATAAGACTCTCAATGTAGCCCTTCATAGACTCAAAGAAAGGAAACATGTCCACATTGTCAAACAATCTCCATAAATTTGTATTTTGTTTTAGTGCCTGTTAATTTGGAGGCTCCATGTGCTTCCTTGGCCTACCTATCTTAGCACTCTATAGATTTTTTGAATGCTTCAAGCTATTCTTCATAACCACACACCTCTTTGGCTCTCTACTAGACTTGCAGAAAACTCTTTTCCTCAAAGTTTCAAAACAAAGTTTCAAAATAAGCCCATAAAGAATTAGGAATCGAGAACTTTCTTTTAGGTGAAGTGAAAGACATAATTCCCAAAGCCACGATCTCATAATTATTATTGAAAATAATTAAAGTCTCACTAATATTCATACCTTACAAATCTTCACAAATACAGGAGGAGCTTGCATTAAGCATATCAACACATTTGGATTTAACGTCCCTCCACAACTTAAAAAAATCCATGTGAGACTTGATCGCCTCGGGAAGGAGATAATAATTATTTTTCCTCCGAAGAAGATCAACAAGCTCGAAACCATACCACAAAACTCATAATTAATATGCATTCCCATAATATCACAAGATCTCTCATGCTTCCCTTGCCACTTCCAACCCTCATCTTTGTAAGTTGTAATCATTTTCATTTTTTCTTTTAAAATCATGTCCCTTAGAGGCCTCAACATATTATTATTAACCCAATGGGTCCACCCCATACACCTCAGTGCTTCGTTGGTAGCACAAGCAGTAGACATATTCCCTTCTCTAAACACTGTTGCACCTTGCAGTTAGTAAAAAAAATCTTAAGGGACAAATACTTATCAATGATATTTTTACCTCCCAGGGGGCGTAGTCACTCCATTCAAAATATCAACTATTAGTTTAGAATATCCTTCCAGAATAACATTTTTAAATCCTACATACTCCTTAAGAGCCTTAAAGCCCTCTAAAACAGCCATAGCCTCGGCTTTTTTATTTGAAAAAATACCCAAGTTAACCTTGTAGCTCACAATGCAATCTCCTTTGTGGTTTCTCAACAATCCCCCTTCCCTAACCATACCCGGGTTGCCTTTAGAGCACCCATCAAAATTATACTTAATCCAATCTCTTTGAGGAGGATCCCACATAGTTGACTTTCTGGTTAAAATCTTTGTCCAATTTAGGTTAGCAAGATCCTTTCTTATACCCCATATCTACTTTATTCTCATCTCTTTGTAATTCGACCAAACTTTGGAGAAACTGTATCTTCCAACCTTCATATTTTCCTTAACTTGTGCTTTTATTATCATATAAACCTCATAGTTGCTTCTCTCAAATTCCTTGAAGATCCTATTATTCCTTTCCTTCCATATTCCCTAGGTAACAAAGGGGGAACTTAGTTCCAAAGATCAACAATGACTTTGTGGGAAAAGGGATAATTTGACCAACTTTCTATAATAGACTTCATAGTGTGAGGAAACACCCAGCCAGTGAATACCAATGGAAGGAAGAAGGACCAAACCTCTCTAGAGAACTGGAAGTGAAATAAAATGTGCATTTTAGACTCTTCATATTGCTTGCAGAGGGAGCATTTGTTAACCAACTGGAACCCTCTTCTGACCAGGTTGTCAATAGTAAAAAAAATTTCATGTGAGGCAGCCCACCAGAAATAGTTAATTTTAGGAACCATATTCTTTAGCCACACTTCTTCCTAGTGGAGATCTTTGTTGTCTATCAAGGTCTTTACCATTTCCTCATTGGCGTGTTTTATAGAGAAATAGCTTGAAGATCTCCCCTTCCAAACCCATTCATCTTCCCTTCAATAGAAAACCACTTCGCCTCCCTTAGAAGATTGTGAATCCTTAGCAGGGATAGATCCCAATTAATCTATCTCTAGCATCTTAAATTATCCCTCCTCAAAAGCATATTGAACTGCTTCCACTTAGGTTCATCCATCTCCCAATTAAAATAGTCCAACGCTTTTTTGCCACATATCTTGGTTAAGCTTTGCTTGAGGGGATTCAAGCCATCAGTTGAAGACAGAGTAGAAGTCTCAATCCATGGGTCCTTTCAAAAATCAATGTTTTCACCATTTCCAATTCTCTTTCCAACCCCCAATTTCAACACATTTTTGATTGGATTAGTAAGGTGATTCCATAAGACATAACTACTAGGAAGGTCATTCATAAAGAGAAAACAACCAAGGTTCTTGTTCTTCAAGTAATTGGCTTGGAAAATCTTCATCTAATCCTTAGACCCTTCCAAGAGGTTCCATCCCACTTTAGCAGTTAGCGATTTATTAAGCAATTTGATTCTCATTACCCCCAATCCACCCACACTTTTAGGAGTACAAAATTTCTCCCAACTAACCAAAGATAGTTTGTTTTTCCTTGGTTGTAGACCACATGAATCTTCTTTGAATCTGTTCTATTTTATACCCTATAAAGGTAGGAATTTTGAAGAGAGACAAGTAGTAAATAAGAATATTCTGTAAGGAGGCTTTTAGTAGTTGGATCTTCCTGGCTAAGGTAATAATTTTCCCCTTCCACCCTACCATCTTTTTTTGAAATCTCTCAATCAGTTGATTCCAATAGTTATTTTCCAACTTTCTAGAAATTAGAGGTAACCTAAGATAGGCAGCAGGTAGGACAACTTCTTGACATCCCAAAATCTTCACCACTCTTTCCTTCATAATTTGGCCAATGTTAAAGAAGTATATCTTAATTTTCTTATAGTTGATAAGCTGGCCTAGAACATCTACATAGTCATTTATAATCTCTTTCCAAAGCCCAGATTCCCCCACTGAGGCTTCCCCAAACAAGAGAGAGTTATCAACAAATTTTTGGTGGGAGTCAAACGAAAGAGATGAAGCAACTTTAATACCTTTTAGGGCTTTGTAGTCCACCAAATTTTTAATATTCCTTCTAATAACCTCAACAACTATTATGAAAAGATAGGGTGAGAATGGGTCACTTTGCCTAAGGCCACGACCACAAGAGAAATAGCCTTGGGGGACACCATTAACCAGAAAAAATCACATAGGAGAGGTTACACAGGAAGAGATCAGCTTAAGGAATCTTCCTTCTATCCCAAACTTCCTAAGAACAATAAAGAGAAATGACCAGGATACTCTATCATAGGCCTTAGATATATCAATTTTGAAATCCATCCCAAGATTTTTACTATGGTCCATAGAGGAGAATCTCATGTGTGGAGATGACAACATCAACAATGTTTCTTCCTTGGACAAAACCTTTTTGGTTTGGGGCAGTCATTTTTCCTAACACCTATTTGAGTCTAAGCACAAGAATTTTAGAGAAGATTTTATAAATCGTATTGCAGAGGCTAATAGGTCTATAATCCTTAATTGAAGAGGCATCAAAATTTTTAGGAATAAGGGAAATAAAGGTGGCATTCAGTTGGTTTAAGAGACTACTTGACCTGAAGAAATCTCTAGCAGCATTAAAGAGTTCATTTTTTATAATATCTCAGTAAGTCTAGAAAAAGGGCAAGAGGAAACCCATTTGGGCCAGGGGCTTTAAAACCACCAAAAGAGAACACAACCTTTTTAACTTCTTCCATAGAAACAACATTAGTCATATTCTTTAAATCAAGATCAGAAATAACTTTAGGGATCACCTCAAGAAAGTCATCATGTACCTGATTTGCTTTGCCCAAGGCATTGTGGTGAGAGGATAAGTTAACCACTTCCCCAACAAATTATTTTTCAATGGAGACCATGTTACCATCCTCTTTCACAAGTGATCTAATTTTGTTCCTGCTTTTGTGTTTCAAGGTAGATTGATGAAAGAATTTGGTATTCCAATCCCCTTCAATTAACCATTGAACATGAGACTTTTGTTTCCAAAATATTTCCTCTTTTTTGTTTATCTTAAACCATTGAGATATGAGGTCTCTTTCCTTAGCACATGTCTCATCATCCACAAGACCAACCTCCATTTTATCCTGAAATTCCTTTAAGTTATTTCCTAGGGAATTTTTAATCTCAAACATATTACCAAAGGTCGCCTTATTCCATCCTTTCACTATCTATTTGATTCTAATAAGCTTCTCCACCAGGAAAAATATAGGGGTGCCACTTATAGGTTCCTCCCACCAACTTTTAACAAGAGCAACAAAATATGAGTGAAGGCTCCACATTATTTCAAATATGAAAGGGAAACGTCCCCTGTTATGATCAACATTTCTTTTAAGCACATGAGCATTTTGATCAGAGCCAGATCTTAGGAGGGAAGAAAGAGAGAGGTATTGGGAGATATTCCAATTGGTAGAGATCATAAACCTATCTAACTTGACTTGGATTAGATGGTTTCCATTCCTTCTATCAGACCAAGTGAACTTAGAGCCTTGAATAGGGATATCAATAAGACCAGTTGAGTTAAGGAATTCATCCAACTCCATCATGATATCATAATTGTCATCCAACTTCCCTGACTTTTTTGAAGGTAGAAGGGGGAACTGAAATCCCCTCCTAGCATCCAATGATCATCTTTTCTATTTTTAATAGCATCATTTAGATGCTCCCAAAGCATCAACTTTTCCTTGCTCAAGTTGGGAGCATAGATATTTATTAAATTCTATTTCTCCTAGGAAGCCAGATCTTCCATGGAAACCATCAGACCATTCCTAGTAGTAGAGCACAAAGTTCCTTTTAATTTGGAGGGATTCCAAAGACTAGCAATACCTCTAGAAGCCCCTTCAGCCTCACTAACAAAATAATTCACACCATGCCAGATACTCAAAATTTCCTTATCAAAAGTGTCCTTCATCTTAGTTTATTGGAGGAGAAGAACATCCACTTTATTGTCCAAGATACAAGTTTTAACCAAAAACTATTTATACGAGCTATTTAGGACCCTTATATTCTAGGAGAGATACTTCATAGAGAAAAACAGGGGACAACAACACCAAAACCCCAAAAAGAAATAGCGAAGGTTACTTATTTTTGGTCTTTGATCTTGCGATTGAATCCAAAGTTCTTTGTTTCCCAACAGCCAAATCCTTAATAGTGTCTTTGGTTTTGAAATCCTTTCGGGATGGTCTACCAACCTTATTCCCCCCCCCACTCTCCAACATCCAACTTTTTCTTTTTTGATTTAATTGGGGCGTGTGACCAGTCCTCCTCATCTTCTTTATCACTGGGTTGAGGAGGAAAACCCAACCAAGGCCAGAGAGTCATTCAAGTTACCTGCCTCCTTTTGGGAAAAAAAACATTTCCTCCAAGGACAAGTTGGTGTCAAAATGCACAAGCTCCCCTTCTTCCAAATCAACACCCACTTTAGATTCAGGAACCTTCCCCAGGGATGACTACAAATTGTCCACCATAAGAGAGACCTCCTTAGATTCATCCCCAAAGTTCATATTCACCTCTTTCCCTATATTTGACACCTCTTTTTTTCAGGAAGCTAGGGGTTGGGACACTAGTGATAGGAGTAGTAACCTTGAGGTTCAAACTGTCCAATTCATTATAAATCACAAGAGGTTCAACCGAAAAAACCTCCAAGCCAGAGACTAGGGTTTCCTTCCCTTGGAGGACAATAACCAAAGGAGCAGTAGAATTTTCAGAATATTGAGCCATAGAAGTAGCCACAGGGGGCTTGGGTAACTACTCAAAGAGAGAATTCTCAATAACATAGGGCCCCTCTATAGGTTTTTTCTCACATGTGTCAATGAGGTGACAAAACTTCTTACACAGTTGGTAGAAATGCAGATCATTTTCATATTCCATAGGTTGGGTCCAATTGCCAAATTTTGACTTAAGGAGGATAGAGGTTGGCTAGACCATATTAATAGCCACAATAACATAAATATGAGCATAGACCAATTGAGACTTCTCCTGAGTAAACTTATCAATGACCAAAAGACTACCAAAAGAGTTAGCTATTCCCTTTAAGATACCTATCTCCCAAAACTCGAGGGGTAGCCCTGGAAAGCAAACCCTAGTTGGAGTCATGGAACCTAGGTCAGGCAAAGGATCAAATCTTAGTTTCCATTTGTGAAGGGAAAGAAAGTTCTTAAACCCAAAGTCAAAGGCCCAGGGGCCGCCAGTTAAAACCTTAAGCATATCTTCATAAAAAACAAAGGAGAAAAGGAAGATACCTCTTGGCATAGCATTTATAGTGATGTTGCCTTTGAGATTCCAAGTAGAGTTTTCCCGTTGACGTACCAATTTAGTATTCAGCCGATAGGCCAAAAACTTACCAACCACCACCAATTTAAGACTATCCATAGCCTTTAACATCAGCACTTCAAGGACGTCAACTTCCCATCCAGTCATAGAGTAGGAAGCAGACTCCAACAAACTTTTACCCGAAGCTGGTGAGTCAGTACCCACTAGTTTATCCACATAGGAAACCGGTTCTTCCACAGAGAAGAAAGAGTTAAGCCCAAGAGGAGGGGATAAGGGTGACTTTCCAGAAATACCCTCAGTCCTTCCCCTAGGGGAAAGGATGGAGGTACGAGGAGGAGCAGTCACATGGGGAACAACAAAGTTGGTTTTTGCCACTGTAGGCACAACACCAGACAAGAAAACAATAGCCTTGGAATGGGGAGCCTTCCTGGGTGCCACTCCCAACCATCCGATGAAGCAACCAAATCAAAGTAGGGACACAAATTTCAAAAAAATAGCTAGAGCGGGAAAAGTTGTAGAGTAGAGCCGAGCCTTGTTACTGTCCAATTAAAAAAAAATCAGAGTTAGTGAGTCGTGACCATCACAGTTTTTAATTTAGATACACAAAAAATTATGTGTAACTTAAATGTATTTAAGATTTTGATTTTAATCTCATTCTAGAAGAAAAAGTTTTGAAAGATTCATATTTCTTTAGCGAATTTTTTATGTATATTTATGTTGGAAAACTCAATGGTGGTATTAAGTATAATTTATTATCTATTAAATAAAATAAATAACATTTATTTTCTACTTATTTTTTGTATTTTTTAGTTAAGTAAATAAAACTTATATATATATATATATATATATGTTGGCCCATAGTTGTCGTTGCATCAAAAGATCGACCTGTTAATGCCCGATACAACTGCCAGAGTTAATGGATCCATGAGAGGTGGTTAGTCCATGTAGCAAATCTCGAGGGGAGTGTTGACCATCTTCCAACAAACCCCCCTCAGCGTTACCTGTTGGGATTCAAACCTAGCACCTTTGGCTCTGATACCACTTATTGGCCCACAGTTGTCGTTGCACCAAAAGACTAACCTGTTAATGACCGATACAACTGCCATAGTTAACGGATCCACAGGAGGCAATTAGTCCATGTTACAAATCCCGAGGGGAGAGATGACCATCTGCCAACAATATATATATATATATATATGTTTAGAGATATTTTTCTCGAGGCATTTATTAAATAATCAATTCCTCACATAAAAGTGTAATAGGTGCCTCAAATATTTTATATATATTATTAATATATATATATATATATGATAGTAGAATTCAAAACGCAAAATGGAAGACAAAAAATTTATTATGGTTAGGATTATGATTAGGATCACGATTAGGGTTGCATGTTTAGGGTTAGAGATAAAATCAGGATTAGGATTGGAGTTAGTATTAGGATTAAGGTTAGGGTTAAGGTTAGAGATAGAATTAGTATTAGGGTTGGGATTAATGTTGGAATTAGGGTTAGGGTTATAGTTAGGGTTGGTTTATGGTTAGGGTTGGGGTTAGCATCAAGATTAGGGTTAGGGTAGGATTAGAGATACAATTAGGATCAAGATTAGGGTTAGGGTTGGAGATACAAAATAGGGTTAGAGTTAAGATTAGGATTAGGATCAAGATTAGAGTTATGGTTAGGGTTAGAGATAAAATTAGGAATAAGGTTGGGGTTAGTGTTAAAGTTAGGATTAGGATTAGGGCAGGGTTAGAGATAGAATTAGGATTAGGGTTGGGATTAATGGTAGGATTAGGGTTAGGGTTAGGGTTAAGGTTATGGTTAGGTTTAGGTTTAGGGTTGGAGTTAGCATCAAGATTAGGATTAGGATTACAGTTAGGATAGAGATAGAATTAGGATCAAGGGAAGGGTTAGGGTTAGAGATGGAATTAGGGTTAGGATTGGGATTAGGATTAGGATTAGGGTTGTGGCTAGGGTTAGAGATAGAATTACGATTAGGGTTAGAGTTAGTGTTAGTATTAGGATAAAGATTAGGGTTAGGGTTAGGGTTAGGATTAGCATCAAGAAAGGGGTAGGATTAGAGATGCAATTAGGATTAGGGTTAGAAAGAATTAGGAATAGGGTTTGGTTTAGTGTTAAAACTAGGATTACGATTAGGGTTAGGGTTAGAGATAGAACTAGCGTTAGGTTTATCATTAGTGGTAGGATTAGGTTTAGGGTTAAGGTTGGGGTTAGCATCAAGATTATGGTTACAATTAGGATAGAGATAGAATTAGGATCAAGGGCAAGATTAGGGTTAGAGATAGAATTAAGGTTAGGGTTGGGATTAGGATTTGGATTTGGATTAGGGTTATGGTTAGGGATAGAGATAGAATCAGCAAGGATTAGGGTTAGGGTTAGAGATAAAATTAAGATTAGAGTTGGGGTTAGCATTAAGATTAGGGTTAGGTTTACAATAAAGGTTGGGCTTAGGATTAGATATATAATTAGGATTAGGAGTAGGGTTAGGGTTAGAGATGGAATTATGGTTAGGTTTAGGATTAGGATTATGATTAGTGTTATGGTTAGAGTTAGAGATAGAATTAGGATTATGGTTGGAGTTAGTGTTAGTATTAGGATTAGGGTTAGGGTTAGAATTGAGGTTTACATCATGACTAGGGTTAGGATTGGGATTAGAGATAGATTTAAGATCAAGGGTAGGGTTAGGGTTAGTGTTATGTAAATTTTTCCCCAAGAGAAGAGAAAGTTATGAAATAACCCTTTAAAATTAAAAAGGAGATAGAAAAATAAAGGATATTATGATCCTTTGGTTAAATGAGATATTAATAAGGAATATGTGTAAAAATTATTTTTAGAAATGTGAAAGAATAATTATTTATTTGGTTAAATGAGATATTAATAAGGAATATGTGTAAAAATTATTTTTAGAAATGTGAAAGAATAATTATTTATTTAAATAATTATTAAATGCAACCTTTGTGAAAGGGTGTGATGGTTTGGAAACCACACCCTAAGGATTATATAAGAATTTATGTGAGACTTGGAAAGGGAGAAAAAATTCAAGGATGGAGAACATTCAAGAAAGAAGAACATTCAAGGAAGAAGAAAGTGGTTGGTGAGCTATGGACATTAGGGGAAGGGGGCACAAAGAGTGTGTCCAACCTAGGGTACAGAAGTGCACTTAGGGCTAGCCAGGCTAGGGCTTGGGTATTGCATGGGTGTTGAGCATTGTTCCATTGGAACTAGCACTCGTGTAGAGGGTGAAGTAGACTTATTCCTCCTAGATTGATTAATAGAAAGAGCTACTACCACTGACATCTTTCTAGGTGAGAGTGACTTTTCCAAGTATTATTATTCAGATAAATATTAAAACCATTGAACCTAAAATATATTGAGAACATTAATCATATTCTTTGGTGTTAATGTATATGAATTATATGGATGTTTATTCAATTTATCATGTTAACTATCTATTTTGGAGTTTCTTATTAAACTATCACATATTGTCTTTTGCATTGGTTACTCACATCTATTTTAATAATATTTTATCTTTTAAATGATCTTCACTCTAATATTTAAACCCCTAAATCTATTGCTAACACTTAATAACTTTGGAGAAAAATTAGCATTACATTTGGCATCAGAGTCTAATGATCATGTCTTCCTATCTTTGAATTTTTATTTATGTATATATGCTAGTTTTTTCCTTTATTTGTTCATTAGCATTATTGAAAATCTGTTGTTTCCTTCCACCTGTTGTTCTTTTCATGATGTATTGATTTTCGGTTCAGGGCCCTTTCCCTGCTTAACCCCTAGACCATGTATGTGTGTTCATATTCATATCCATATTCTAGAGTTAATATTGCTTTGAAAGGTTCCTATTTACACTTAAACTTAACTTAAGATACCATATCCATAATTTAATAATAGGATTTCCATATATATGCTTGAATAAGTTATCAATGTAATAACCTATAACCTTCTTTAATTATAATAAATTAACACTATATATATAATTTTTAAATCCTATTCATCTATTCTCTTTCTTAAGAATATATCCTTAAAAAATCATTTGAGATTCGTATCCTTAAAAATTAGTCGAGATTCACTCGTTATCTATATCTTCTTGTACACCACTATGGAATGGGAATCATCCACATTTCTTGGTATCCAAATATTGTACAAGAGTATATAGTATACTAAATCCTAATTGAAATAACATGATTGTAAAGGTTGATACCTCTTGTATTGGGGGTCGTGTCTCTAAAGCATGACTCCTTGTATCCTTCAAACGTTTTTCACTACACACATATTTTCTTGGGTCAACAACACTTATGGTAATTTGTTGTATGGAGAAATCCAATACAATGTTAATGTGTAAAGCATAAATAAATGGTGTCATAATTAGATTTCTTTATTCTTCTCCAATGGTTAATCTCCTCCCATATTTCATTGTCACCAAACAGATCTCACTGTAGAAATATTTTCTGCTCGTAATGAAAATGGTATCCTCTCCACTTAGAATGATTGTTACTATTTCTAAATTTGAATTCAATGTCTTGGATTGTTTCAATGATAGTCCAAGGAATATACAAAACCAAAGACTATTAATTTCCATCTCCATCATACAGATGAAACATAGTTATTATGATTTCTTATTTATATTTTTAATCATAGAACATATCCAATTATGGATATCTGATATGTGTGAAACCTATTGTGATGGGACATTGATCAAGTAATATAGAGACTTGGGTATTTTACTTGTCTCAATTGCATGACAAATAGTTTAAGTGATTAAAATTTAACAAAGAGTTTAACCCTCATGATTCATCCTCTAAACTAAATAGCTTTCATTTATTCAATAGGCCAACTCCATAGATTATAAACTACTTTATGAGTTATTTAATTTTTTATTTTTTTTGCTAATAAAGCTATGTACTTGCTATCTAGTCTTTCTTTACACTATTATGGCTTCTCTTGGTAATGCTACATAAGACTAGTATATGATTTATATTGAGGACTTACATTCAAATAAAATCTCGCCCTATAGTCCTTCCAAGGATGAAAAATACTTAAGTAGATAACAAATGACTTGTAACTATTTTTTACTCATAAAAACAACCCCCTTCCCATTTTAATTATCTGACCTCATTTTCCTTAGTCATTTTACTTAAATTCATGATCAACTTTGGTTCTTCTCGAACTCAAGCGGGGTTTTCATTAATTCTCCTAACTTCCAATTTTACCGCTTGCATTGTTACAACTTTCGTTCGGTGGTGTTTTATGACTTTATTCAAACTTATCATTTCCTTGAAAGGGGGTATATGTGTATGGATAACCCATATGATGATTTTTCATGTGTCAGAAGTGAGTAACTTCCCCCACAAGTTATACCTTTAGGCAGAATTCTTCAAATCATTTCAAACCTAAGCGGTTTTTTTGTTAGGTTATACGAACTACCCGTTTCGCTGCCTGGAAACCTTTCAGTAATTAATGGAATAAAAATAAGATTAATTCACATAACCAATGTAGTATGTGGAGATATAAATCAACATTTTTAGATACTATATGAATAAAATCAAACAAATCCATGCATAAGAGAATACAAAGATACCAAAATGATATTTTATTTATATATAAGATCTTGTGCACATGGTATCGGCACTACAAAAAATTTGTTTCGATTACAAAAGGTTCATATCGGTGATAAAAGAAAAAAAAGGCAATTTCATTCAAGCACACAAGGCAAACATCAAGACTCAAATGCCCTCGCTCATAGTCTGGAGGCATTCAACTTGAGGAGCTAACAATAGGTTCTCATGCGACTGCAGGAACTGCACAAAGAGTCACATATCATTCCTTATGATTCTTGATTGAAGAAGAGCAACACCTTCCTCCAATGTATCATCCTAAAGAGATGACGCTATGCAAATGGAATTAGCTATCAATCCATTCTAAGGATAGTGATTGAGCCCATTGATAGCCACCTTAACACAATGATGGAATTCAGGCTTCACCAAGCATTCCAATGTTCTTACTCCCCACTCGTGGCGGCCGAAAATCCTGACAATTGTGTATATGAAACACTCCAGCATGGTGGTGTTGTGTACATGTGCTTGGCCCAAGAATAATTCTCCTAGAATTTTGTGAAGCACTTCTTCTTCCACCTCGCTTTGTATTGTGAAGATCTCCTTCAACTAATCTGATAGATGCCTGAACAACAAGTTGCATTTGATCTCCTCTAGGACAATGAAAACATTTGTAGAATCACCATCGCTCTAGGTGCTCGCCATGTTAGATGCTTTTGAATTGCAAAGAGTGGTGACTCTGGATGAATTTATAGAAGGTTGATTGGACATTGGTGCTTTCTCCCAAGGAAAATTTAATGAGATAGCAATTTAGTTCAAATAAATGGTTGCTTTGAAACAATATAAATTACATTTCCAATCAAACAGAAGAAATGTGCTATCATATGGTGTCTCCTTGATGTTGCATTAACTATTTGATTATTTGAAATGTCATTTGACGGTCGTTGGTGAGATAAAGATCAGTTTTCTTTCCCAATTCCATTTCATTTTCTAGGTTAATTATTTTGATTGAGCTTTAGTAGTTTTCAAGATGATCGGAAGAAACAAGAATACCTCCAAATTTAGTAACGGCTTTGGTGACTATTTAATGGGGTTGGTTCACTATATATTTTAAAATGAAGATGAAGATAGGGGTTCTCTAGATATACACCTTTTGGTGTTATCAAGAGTGATTGAGGCATTTATTTCAAACTAGAATAATTCATGATTTGGGTGTTATGACTTTAATGATATGCTTAGTATCTTGATCTTGGTGTTACGTGTGCATATGGTTATGCCTTCTTTGTGAGATAGGTTGTTTGGAATTCATTTATTGTAGTTTGATCTTATTTCTTTGATGGGATGGTCATAAGTTTTCAATCTTTGTGTTGATTGATTATGGTTGTGATTTACGCTCTCTCGTTAGTTTCATACTTATGAACTGAAATTGGTTTCCTTTCCTTCTTTCTAGTCAAAACCATACCCCTGTTCATTAGCTTAAGTAAAAAAATTGAAAATCTTGTAAGGGAGTTGTAACTCGAGAAAATTCAAAGGGAAGCCACAAATGCAATTGTGGTCTTTTAAGAGTTGTTAGCGGATTTTTATTAGTGCTAGTTGTGTTGGGAGTCATTTATTTCAAGTTTATTTGTCCAAGATCCATTTCATTTGCTAACATATTTTTGGTGACTCCACTGGGGAAACGAATCAAATTGATTGAAAGTGTGACAATATTTGTCACGTCATGTGGCAAGATGGTACTTGCTCATAATAATGTATTTCTTGTTTTGCAGCCATATTTAGATTGGGTGGGAGCAGAGCAAGAAGACATTATTTCACAATTAAATACGCTTTCCTAGAGATGTAGAAGGAACATAGTGGATTATATGTGAGTGAATCTTGCCTTGGAAGAAGAGGAAGAGTTGGCCCAGTACCTACCTACATCGGTAGTGGAATTCCCTCCGAGGTTGATATTTGTGTACTATGACAACCCTTCTCATCATCCTAATCATCAGCCTAATCGACCATTTCATCATCCAAGGAACCCACTCCTTCCTCAACTTCAGAATCCATCTCCGGCTTGTCCACCACCCAAAAATTAACCCAATAATTCTTCTTTCCCAATCTTTACTCATGTGTGAGTTGGCGACTCTGGTCATCTATGGCCTTGAATATTTGGTGTAATCAAGTTGGCCCCCTTGACTTGTCACAATACTATAATTTTCCCCATGGTTCTCGAAGACGGTTCCCTAAATGTTTTGGTCAAAATGAACAAGACTCTGAGGAAAACATCTTGGCTATGACTATAGTAAGTGGAATTTTAGGAATTCAAGAAGAGGATGTTTTTGTAAGAATTTTCATTAACATTTTGATTGAGAAAGCGAAAGAATGGTATAGGGGACTTGAAAAAGGAAGCATTACGAGATGGAATGTCCTTAAAACAAAGTTTATCCAATGCTATAAAATTTCAATCAACATTGCAGCTACCTTGCATCTTTTTTTTCAGATTATGAAGGACAAGGCGAAAATAATGAGGGATTTTGTTTACTGCTTTATTTGATCTCTTCAACGAATCCCTATTCTAGAAAGACCTAGTGAGGAGATCCAATTTCACATATTCATTTCTGTTATGGAACCTGACATTCAATTAATCCTCCAAAGAGATAAAGTTCAAGGGATTGAGAGAGCTCAATTAGAAGCAGTAAAAGTTGAGGATGATTTTATAGCCATGGGAAAATGGAAACCAGGTGCAAGTGCGAAGTTTGAAGCTAGTCACATGATATCCTTTGAGGTTCGGGTTAAGATTCATGAAGAATCAAAATTACCTCACCTGACTACTGAAAACATCAATCTGACAATTTTTGACAGCATGCAGTAGTGCAATGAGGAATGGGGTCAGCATAGCACTGATCAAATCTTCAGTTTATATACCTCGTCTAAGGTTGAAAGTGATCTTAAATCATCTAGTGATGATGAAGATGATGAGCCACAGAAGAAGACACCAATTATCTCCTTTTCTCCCTTTAAAGTTAAGTCCATTTCTAAAATTGGTCTAAAAGACCCAGTGCCGAATCCCCTTCCTATTCCAGAATACGAAGTTTTCTCCTTTGGAGAAGCAGTGGGTGTGAATACATTTTTTCATCTAGAAGAGAAATGGTCAATTTATCCTAACCCTCTCTTCAATTTTGATAAATTTGAAATATATGGTAATCCTCTCTTTACGAATTTAATTGTTGATCAATTTATATTTGAGGATGGACATTTCTTATAAATGGTAGAAGATGGCCATAATCAAGGAAAAAATGGGTAAAATTCTATTCCTCTATTGGATGGAGGTGAGATTAGTGCATAGTTAACATTTTCTAATGATATGAACATTTGGGATGAAGATGAATCTGTAAGTGATTCAAGTGATGAAGAGGATAGTGTTTCTTCTCATTCAAATGGTAGTAGCCTAACAACTTCTATTATAGCATATGATAAATCTAAAGCATCAAATATTCTTCCAAAGGGTACACAGTTGAAAGATCCTCTACCAAATTGTGAAGATGAACTATAAGGTTAGCAATGATATTATTCTTGAGTCTCCTCTTTTTAAAATTGTTAGAAATGGAAGCAATAAAAAATGACTACAATGATTTTGATAAGAATGTTCAACCTCATATTGCTCACATCTTAAGTGGAGGTTTGAAGATTCCCAAGGATGATTTTACATATAGAAAAGAAGTTGTTCAATCTCATTTGCAAATATTGGAAGAAAAATATTTGAGTAAAAAATATGTAAACACAGAGTTGTTTTCGAGAAAACATGAATTAAGTCAAGGAAGTGAAGGTGAAGGTATCATCAATATTGACAAGGATATTTTTCTTGATATGAGTTCGAGGTCTTTTCCTAAAGAAGTTGTTTCAAATCAAATTTCAGTTAAAGAAACAATTGATGCTCAGGGATTTTCAAAAGAAGATACAAAAGTCTTTGATGAAAGGTGGTTATTTGGAACACCTTTTGGTGAGCTTTCATCCTTCATAAATATTTATTTTGCATTCATGGCCCTTCAAAAGTTGTTGAGTTCATAGGTGCTTCACGGATATATCTCAGTTTTCCAAACTGGCATATACTTCTCACAACCAGCCAATGGCTTTACATAGGTCCTTGGGAAAATTTGGTTTGTTGCACTAAGTCTGGGTGCATGTAGGAGTATTAGGTTGCTTCTCTTTTCTATTCTTTTGGTTTGGTTTGTGTCTCCTTTCTCCCCTCGACTCTGTTGCCCAATGGAAAGAACTGGTCATACATGTTAGGTTCTCTATGTCCTTTAAAGTCCTTCTACCCAATCAGAGATATTGTTACTCATAAACACAAACCCCTTCCCCTTTTAATTATCCTACCTCATTTTCCTTAGTCATTTTACTTAAATTCATGATCAGGAGGTCTTCTATGGTTCTTCTCGAACTCAAGCGGGGTTTTCATTAGTTCTCCTAACTTCTAATTTTACAGATTGCATTATTTTTTTTTCGCAAAATTGGCAAGCCATAGTAGTATATTAGAATATAAAATAAAGTATACAAAGTCCTGGTTCAAAGGGCATACCGGCAGGAAAGAACTAGCAAGAAAACCTTCGGTTATAGCCCAAATCGTTACAAAGTATATGACCCGAGTCTTTCCAATAGATTACAAAATTATCCCATGGAATTTTACAAATTAAATCCTTCACAATTCATTATAACTCACTGTACAACCATCATTCAATCATATGAATATCCATCCTTCTCATTGTACACTTTATAATGTATATCAAATAGCATGGTTGGTTCGAACGATGTAGAAATGGTTCAGTTCGGTTCCCTTTGTAGACCAAGCGTCTATCTTATTAGTCATAGAATAGTCACCACCAACGCCATTCGGTTAAAGGTGTTGAACTCTATACCGGGCCTATCGACAACAAAAAATTCATTGGCAAGAGTTCATAGTATCACATCAAAACCTTAAATCACCCCGATGTCTTTAAACTCAAACATCTTTGGAACCATCTTTTCAGCTTGAGTCACACCGATGAACAACATGAATAGGTCAATCGGGAAGACCAATACTATCGGTGAACATCTAAGATGTCACCTCGATATTCGAGGTCTCACCGATGACCCAACAATAACATCAAGACCATGCATCACCAAGAGTCACACCGAAGTACACCTGATGTCCCTTAAGAACATCAAGACCACAACATCGCCAAGAGTCACACAGAACAAGACTCGGCAAGAACAACACTATCAACAAACGCTTGGGATGTCACAACGATATCCCAAGTCTCCCCAATGTCCCAATAGTTCAACTATAGTTCAAAACACCTCATTGGCAAGAGTCACACCGATGATCAACTAGAACAAACATATCGGTGAAACAATGTGCTTCAGAAGAAGTTCAAAATGTCACATCGAAGATCCACATCTCCCCGAAGACCTAAGTTGGGTGACCTTTCCTTGGATTGGCAAGAGTCACACCGACGAATTACATCGGCATGATCAAAACCATCAAACCAATCCTATGAACTCATCCCGACGGACCATGTCACACTGACCAAGCACCTTCGGCTAGAGATCCACTATCAGTAAGAAGCATTATGAAGTCTCATGTCAACCCAACCAATTGCTCATTGGCCAAACTTACAGCGAACAGACCCATCAGCTAGACCAACACTGTCGATTCAACATTCTTAGATCTAACTGAAGACCAATGTTACCCTGACGATCTGTTCATCAGCCAAAGTCTCCCCAATCACAACCAATTGGTCAGACTAGCACTGTTGATATGATACATACCGAAACCCAGTGTCAGCCTGACAAAGTCCCATCAGCCAAACTCACATCGATATAAATTTTTGGTCAGACTTCTACTGTCGATGTGAGTTCAAAACCTCATTCTGATAGCTCATGGCATGTTGATCACAACCAATTGGTCAGACTAGCACTATTGATATGATACATACCGAAGTCTAGTGTCATCCCGACAAAGTCCCATCGACCAAACTCACACCAATTTAACCTTTTGGCTAGAATTCTATTGTCGATGTGAGTTCAAAACCTCATTATGATAGCTCATGTCACACCGATCCCAACCAATCGATCATACTGGCACTGCTGATATGATACATACCAAAGTCTAGTGTCATCCTGACAAAGTCCCATCAGCCAGACTCACACCGATATAACTTTTCGACTGGACTTCTACTGTCGATGTGAGTTAAAAACCTCATTCCAATAGCTCATGTCATGTCAACCATGTTCATTTCCAGGAAACACCAAAGGTCATACTGATATGTTCAAAGAAGGAATTTCACAAGGAGAACTCAAATCAGGATGAGTCACACCGATCTTGAACTGTCTTAAAAATAAATATTTAGCTTTCCTTGTCAAAGTCATTAGAACTTTAGATTTGACAATATAAATATCATTTCCTTTAGATACGAAAGGTTGTCCCTTACTTAAGGTGGTGAATATCCTAATCAATCATTTCTACTAAATGGGGAAAGTTATCAAGCAGAGAGAGATCCAATAAGATACATATTTCCTTCTTTCAACTGCCCATGTTATCTAGAAGATCTGCTAACTTATTTCCTTCTCTGTAAGTATGGGTTATCCTATAATTTTTAAACTTATCGAGAAGATCCCATGCTATCTGAAGGATATATTGGAGGCTCTAGTTTTGAATTTTATTTTTTGTACTCGCATTAATTATTAGTAAGGAATCACCTTCAATATGGAGGTTTTCAATACCCATCTCTAGGGCCATTTCTAACCCTAATAGTAAAGCTTTATTTTCTTCTAAATTGTTAGACCCTCTATGGATATACTTGGATCATAAATCTAATACCTTTCCCTAAGGGTCGCACATGCAAATCCTTGCTCTTGATTCCCCCAGATTTCCTTTCGATGCGACATCAAAATTCAACTTTGTAAAGCCATCCTGGGGGACCTTCCATTTTAAATACTTTTTTTTACACTTCTCAGATTTTGATTGCATTAAGCTGCCTAGAAAAGGGAGCTTTATATGCTTCCAATTCTACAATATGGTATTATCCAAGCTAGTAAAATAAGAACTTATGTCTTTAGTTTCTTGAATATTCACATTTTCTACCTTAGAGATTGCAATTTGAATTTTTTCACTCACAATATTATTGGAAGAGGATACTGTTCTGAAGATTCACAAGTTTCTTTCCCACCAGAGATTCCATATTACAAGAGCTGGAACAACTCTCCATATGCAACCAAAGAATGATGATTTATAGAGGATTGGCCAACTTTGGAACAAATCCCATAAGGAGTTTGGAAGGAGCATATACAAGTTGAGCTTAGTAAGAATAAACCCCCAGCTTTGTTGAGAAAACTTGCAATTAAAAAATAAATGATCAACATTCTCTAACTCCTCATTGCATAAAGGGCACATAAAAGGATATGTTATTCTTAGCTTAGCTAGTTGATCAGTGGTTAAGATACGCTTCCTCAATGCTAGCCATGCAAAACTTCCTGCCTTGGGGAGGATTTAATTATCCTAGCAGAATGAGTAAGCCCTTTGGGTAAGAAGATGGCCTAAATCCTGATTTAATGCCTTACAACCTTGATTTACTATGTAATTTCCATCCCTTGAAGGAGCCTATATCAATTTGTCTAATTTGGATGAAAGATATACCATTCTAGATTCTAGTATGTTCTATAGAACACTAGACTGATGATTAGATAGAGAGGGATGTGATATTCTCTTCTAGGTTACCTTTCCTGAGCTGGGATCAGCCGAATGAATATAATTCAACAAGTTATCTCCCCAAGAAACTCTTAATATTTCCATTATAGTAAGAAGATCCGGATTATTCTGCAGTGGAAGATTACCATTCGAAGAGTCCATCCAAAAGTTAACATTTTGGTCGTTATTTACCTCCCACGAGATATATGAACTTACTAATTTCCTACAAGAAATTAGAAAGTTCTAAATAGCTGATCCTTTTGGAGGATTAGCAACCATGAAGATCCTTTTGGGGTCATTACTATCTAAGTAATTTCCTTGCAATATCTGACACCACTTATTTTCCAGGCTAATTTTGCACCAAAAGCTTTGTTCCGCTTTGAGAGGCTCAAAATACCCACCCCACCTTGAGATTTTTCTCGAGACATAGCTTCAAGGGATATTAAAGGCACCTTCTTGTGGTCATCCATATTACCTTTCCATATGAAACTTCTGATCACTCTCTCAGTTTCTACAATAACAAATTTTGGGGCCTTTAAGACTGCAAGAAAGTCATTAGGAATTCAGGAGAGCACAACTTTAACTAGTAAGATTCTACCAGCTAAAGACAACCATCTTGCCTTCCATATTGGTATCCTTGATTTGATCCTTTCAATTACTTTTTCCCAGTAAGTAGTTTTGTTTGGGCCTGCAAAGAAGGGTATCCCTAGATATGAGCATGAAAGAGCTACTTTTTGAAAGCCTAGTATATTGAGAATCTTTTTCTCATTGGCCTCACTTGTATTAAAAATGTGGATTTTGGACTTTGAGGCATTTATCCACTGACCTGAGGCTGAAGAGTATTTATTTGGAACTTCATTGATTTGGTTGGCTTCCGCTAATGTTGCTTCCCCAAATAAATTTGTATCATCTATAAATAGGGAATGAGTGACTGCTAGATCTGTGTTTTCAATTTGGATTTATTTCCATAAGCCAAGAGAATGTTTCTTGATAATATATCTGCTTAAAGCCTCTTCCATAATGATAAATAGGAAAGGCGAAAGAGGATCCCCTTGCCTTACATCTTGAGAAGCACTGAAAAATCCTGTAGGTGAACCATTAAGAATCACTAAAAATTTGGCTCCTGATAGGTATGCAATAATCCATCTGCACCATCTTGCTGAAAAACCAAATTTAAGCACTACTTTTCTCAAAAATCTCCAATTAACCTTATCATATGCCTTCATCATATCAAGCTTGATGATGATAGAAGGTATTTTATTCACTATTATTGAGTGAAAGGTCTCATGAGCCACAATAGCCCCTTCATATGTTTCTTTTCTTGGAACAAAACCCCCCTGTTCTTGTGAAATTATCCTCAGAATAATAGGTTGTAACCTCAAGTATACTGCCTTGGAAAAGATCTTATAGATTGTGTTACACAAAGATATAGGTTTGTGTTCTGCAAAGGAAGAGGGGTCACTTACTTTAGGTGATGACAGTATTGGTTACATTAAACTGTTTAATCAAAGATCTGGTTCTTCTTGATTCTTCTAATTCCCATAAGAGATCATAACACATAATTTCCCAACATTTCTAGAAGAAAAGAGCAGTAAAGCCATTAAGTCTAGGGGCTTTATCAGGAGGAAAAGAGAAGACTACCTTTTTAAGTTCCTCGATTTTGAATGGCTTCAATAATTCTTCATTCTCCTTTACAGATATCAGTGCCGAAATTGATTACAATATTTCTTCCTCATCCTTCTCATTTTTCTCTTTTCTATCATTTGGGATAGTTAAAAGATCCAAAAAAAATCTGACACATTCTCTTCTTATATCTTCTTCTTTTGTGAGCCAATTACCCGTAGGAAGCTCTTTGACAACTTGAACAACCTTAGTCGCTCTTTTAATCTGGGTAGAAGCATGAAAAAACTTAGTTTTTCTATCACCTTCTCTTAGCCACAGTTCCCTTGATTTTTTCCTCCAGTATGCTTCCTCTCTAGCACTTTTCTCCTCCCAATCCACTTGCAACTTTTTTTGTTTCTCATACAGTGATTCATCAAGCCCCTATTGAATAATTTTTGCATGAATATCTTCTAATTCTTTTTGGATCAACTCTGTCTATTGAAATATGTTCTTAAATGTCTCCTTGTTCTATTGTATGAGTTGTTGTTTAATGTATATTAGTTTTTTGCACAACTGGAACATCATTGTTCCAGGCTCAAAAGGGGCAGAAATCCACCATTGGTGAATCATATCCACAAATTTAGGGTGTCTAAACCACATGCTTTCAAACTTAAATGATGATTTGAAAGAGGGGAGAGATATATTTGATACAGTAAGAGATATTGCATAATGGTCAGATTCAAGAAAAGGCAATATCTCATATGTAAATTGATAAAGCAAATTGAACCAGTTTGAAGATAGCAGGTATCTATCCAATATTACTGCAATTTGAAGGAATCCTTATCTTTGGTTCATCCAAGTGAACTTACCCTTAACTGGAAAAATATCCTGCAAAGCATTCATATTAATGAAGGAACTAAAATCAACCATTATTTTGGGTGGAGGGCTTATACCCCCAATATTGTCTTGGAGGGATGGAATGGCATTAAAGTATCCTTCCAGAATAACTTTTTCCTCCCCCAAACTCAATATCGCTTGTGAGAGGTGATCCCAGAGATACTTCTTATCCACTGTAGACGATGGACCATAAATGTTGAATAGCCAAAATTTTGTATCAAATTTAGTTACTTCCAACAGTTACCAATTATTTTCATTCTTATGCAAAACCATAGAAATTTGTTTTGGATTCCATAATTTTTCTAAACCCCGTGAAGCCCCTTGTGCAGGGGAGTATTCAGACTTCCACATGTGCCACTTTTGAATTATCAATTTATAAGTATCATCTAAAAATTTAGTTTCATGAAGGACTATGTCAGCTGCGCATCCACCAATTTGACGTTTGATGTGAGCATGTTTGTCAAGGGAATTAATGCCTCTAAAATTCCATGAAAGGATCTTCATTGTACCCGAGGAGAGCAGCATGCTCTCCTCATACACTTATTTGCTGGAGATATCAAAGAGTCATTCAATGTAGCTTGCCTCCCTGCATCTATTTCCTCTTGTATTTTTATATATTCTGACTTACGGCCTCTTTACCTGGAGACTTCTTTATAGGAGGTTGATAAGGAGTCTGGGAGATGGAGAGATATTGTGAATAATCAAAATCAGAATAAGTTTTTAATTCTTCTCCTTCAACTTCTCTCTCTTCTTGTAATTGTGAATCCTTGATTACCTTTTCCTTTTGTGGTTGCATCTGATTGTGGGACAACTCAAGAGGCTCTTGATTATTCTAGGCATTTTGATTGTAGAAAATAATTTCCCCTTTAGCAACATTGTTGTCCCAATCCCAAAAAGAACCTTCCTCCAAAACTTCATCTATTATTTCATCAATAATTTTCGAACCCACTGTGACCAAACTCTTCTCTGCTAATAACTCTACATCTGCCTCTTCAATTTTGATTTCCTTTAAATATTGTAATGAACCTTGTGCTTCAACTATAGAGTCGGCTAATAGAGGTATGTTTCTACCCTACTTGACCAATTGCCTAAATCGGATGAACATTTTTGAGTCTTGAAACATTAGATTTTTGACTATTTCTTCTAGTTGAAACTCATTAATTTGGAAAGATGGAGAGTATAGATTTAGACTTTGGCTAGTATGCCTTTTCTATAACTACTCATAGACCAGAGAAACATTAACAAATTTTGAAGGTTTACAGCGTCCCTAAGAATATGTTTTTTCCATTTAATCCTCGATTTGCAAGAGTCCTGATAATCTAATTTCTATGTTCTTTCATGATCCCATTAGCCATAGAACCATGCAAACCCATGGTTGAATGTAACTAGTCCCCATCAGTGGGAATAACATGCTTATCCCCTTGAATAAATTTTGTTGATTATCTTTTTCTTTGAGACAACTGTGAATGTGGTAAATCCTTCCCCTTGTTTATCTTGGAAGAAATATGATTCAGGTTGAGAGATTGTGATGAACAATCTGATAAAGAATGACCAAATGTGTGACACTGAGCACATATATCCTATAGGGTTACCCATCTTATTTCTTGTAAGCAAGTACCAAACTTGGTTTTTAACTCAATATGTGTTGGAATCTTTTTAGTTGCATCATATAATACTAGCATCCTAACTGGTTTAGCAGGATTATTAAAAAATAGAAAGTCATTCTTTTGATAGACTCCTATCTAATTAGCCATGATTTCCAATAAATATAGCTCCCTATATTCCAAGGGAAGGGCAGAAAGTTGTAACCAAATGGGAGCAAATTGAATCACAAAATCGTCAGACTTGAAATTAGGAGTCCAATATTGCATGTATAAACTAGATCCTTGATAATTCCAAGATTTAATTATGTATACCTCATCTTTAGATGACTTATTTGAGAATAAAACAACAAAAATACCTTTACTCTCATCTAAATAGAAAAACTTAATGGCTCCTTCCCATTCTTGGAAAATAATATTTTTTAAAGACCCCAGATCCAAATTGAGATTCCAGAACTTACAGATGAGCGCTTTTTCCCTAAGATCTGTGATTTGTGGCTGGACCATATGATCTGGGAAAGTTACCTGAATGACTTCATGGTTATTTGTAGGCTGAAGGAAATTTGCATGCTTGTCAGATCCATTCCCTTTATTTTTCATGACAATCTCTTGTTGGTTTTCTTTCTGTCTCCATACTTTCTTTTGCTTACTCTTACTTTGTTTTGCTGAAGATTTTTATTTTTTCCTTTTCCTCCTATTCCCCTAAAAACCCTTGTCACCTTTTGAATCTTTCTTCTTCTGACATTTCATGCGATGGGTTTTCAGGTGACTTTTCTTAGGCACATCAACACTTTGTTGGCTTGTACTCACATTATTTTCAACATTTTGGGATTTTTCTTTCTGCAGGCTTTGATCATAACCCTTTTCTGGAGAATTTTCTTTATTAGGGTTATCATTTTCTATCCCAAAGGCTAAGGATAGAAATAAATGATCATTATCAAGTTTGTTTGGATTGAGGGGGTCTCCTGAAGGTTGAGGAACCCTTTGCGAATGGGCAGTCCTCAGATATTTTTTGCTATCTTCATATCTACGTTGTAGATGATTTATGCCTTCTGATGGTAACTCCCTGTCTTCATAGATATCTAGAATTGGCTGCTTGGTTCTATCAAGGCATCTTGGATACCTGAAGGATTTTTGAGTAGGCCTTGCAAACCTATTCCTAACTTGGGGGTTCTGTGAAATCGCTTGATGCCTTGTTCCTCCCATAGGCCCTTGATGTTGATGTTGATTAGATTGTCGAGGATGTTGGTGGGGATGATATTAATGAGATTTATTAATATCTACATCCTGATCCCTCCACTGTTGATGACTTGTCACTATGTTCATTGATCTCGCATGATATTGATCTTGATTCCGCATAGGATCATGATGATGAGTAGATCTTCTAACTGGACTACGATACCTCTGCCTTCCAAGAGACCTGTCATTTTTTGTTGGTCCTCTTATAGGACTTCGATACCTTTGCCTTCCCCGATATCTATAATTTTTTGAAGTTCATCTCACAGGACTTCGATACCTTCACTATCCCAGAGATCTATCATTTTCTGCGTATTGATCGTTGGGCGACCATTGTCGTCATGACCATTGCAGAGCCATTGTTCTCAATCATCGCTTGCATTGTTATAACTTTTATTGGGTAGTGTTTTATGACTTTATTCAAACTTACCGTTTCATTGAAAGAGGGTGTATGTGTACGAATAACCTATATGATGAGTTTTCATGTGTCATAAGTGAGTAACTTCCCCTGCAAGTTATACCTTTGGTCAGAATTCTTCAAATTGTTTCAAACCTAAGTGGTGTTTTGTTAGGTTATACAAACTACCTATTTCGCCACCTGGAAAACTTTTAGTAATTAATGGAATAACAGTAAGCTTAATTCACATAACCAATGTATTATAAAGAAATATAAATCATCATTTTCAAATATGATATGAACATAAGCAAAAAAATCCATGCATAAGAGAATACAGAGATACCAAAATGATATTTTATTAATATATAAGATCATGTGTACATGGTATTGACACTACAAAGTTGTTGTTTTGATTACAAAAGGTTCATATCGGTGATAAACGACAAAAAGAGACAATTTCATTCAAGCACACTGGGAAAACATCAGGACTTGAATGCCCTCGCTCATAGTCTGGAGGAGTTCAACTTGAGTAGGTAACAAAAGGTTCTCATGTGACTGCAGGAACTGCATGAAGAGTCCCATACTATTCTTTACGATTCCTGAGTGAAGAAGAGCAACACCTTCCTCCAATGTCTCATCTTGAAGAGTTGATGCTATGAAAACTCCATCAGCTATCAGTCCATTGTAATGATATTGACTGAGCCCATTGATAGCCACCTTGACACAATGATGGAATTCAGGCTTCACCAGGCATTCCAATGCTTTTACTCGCCACTCATGGTGGTCAAAATTCTTGAAAATTATGTATATGAAATGATCCAGCATGGTGGTGTTGTGCACGTGTGCTTGGCCCAGGAATACCTCGCCTAGAATTTTGTGAAGCACTTCTTATTCCACTTCACTTTATATTGTGAAGACCTCCTTCAGCTGATTTGGTAGATACCTAAATAATAGGGTGCATTCGATCTCCTCCATGACAATGAATTCATTTGTAAAATCACCATCGCTTTGGGTGCTCACCATGTTAGATGCTTTTGAATGGCAAAGAGTGGTGACTCTGGATGAATTAATAGAAGGTTGATTGGACATTGGTGCTTTCTCCCAAGAAAAATTTAATGACATAGCAATTTAGTTCAAATAAATGGTCGAGTTGAAAAAATTTAAATTACATTTCCAATCAAACAGTAGACATGTGCTATTGTATGGTGCCTCCTTGATGTTGCATTAATTATTTGATTATGTGAAAGGTCATTTGACGGCCGTTGGTGAGATAAAGATCAGTTTTCTTGCCTAATTCCATTTCATTTTCTAGGTTAATTATTTTGATTGAGCTTTAGCAGTTTCCAAGATGATGGGAAGAAACAAGAATACCTCCAACTTTAGTAATAGCTTTGGCAACCGTTCAATTGGGTTAGTTCACTATATATTTGAAAATGAAGATGAAGATAAGGTTTCTCCATATATACACCTTGTGGTGTTATCGAGAGGGATTGAGGCATTTATTTTAGACTGTAATAATTCATGATCTAGGTGTTATGAATTTGACTATATGTTTAGTACGTTGATCTTGGTGTTATGTGTGCATATGATTATGTCTTCTTTGTGAGATAGGCTATTTGGCATTCATTTATTATATTTTGATCTTATTTCTTTGATGGGATGGTCATAAGTTTTCAATCTTTGTGTTTATTGATTATTGTTGTGGTTTACACTCTCGTGTTAGTTTCATACTTATGAACTGACATTGGTTGCCTTTCCTACTTTTTGTTCAAAAGCATACCCATGTTCATTAGCTTAAGTAAATTCTTTGAAAATCTTGTAAGTGATCTGTACCTTGAGAAAATTCAGAGGAAATCCACAAATGCAATTGTGGTCTTTTCAAAGTTGTTAGCAGATTTTTACTAGCGCTAGTTAGGCTGGGAGTCATTTATTTCAAGTTTATTTGTCCAAGATCCATTTCATTTGCTAACACTATCATACATAAACTATAAGTTTAACCATTATTTTAAGGCACTAGAAAATTGACATGTGTGCATTATAAATCAATATGTGCCTATGAAAATTAAATTGTGATACACTATATATTCAAATAGAATTATATTGTAGTGTAGAAAAATGTATCCCTTTTACATTTTCACACTTGTTTGAGCCCTCCTAGTTAATTTGGACTTAATTGTGCCTTATTTTAGTGTTGTAAAGTGCATCCCTTTACACTTTCACACTTATTTAGGGATCCCTTAATTAATTGAGCTTAATTATGCCTTAGTTCGCCCCTTAATTCATTTACCAAGCCTATTTTATTATATTTCCCGAAAAGGAAACCCGACATTCATTAATGCCTTAACATAACACTTCTCATTGAGCAATGCGTGTCCTAGGTTTAGGGACCTAAGACCCATTTTCCCATGAGTGAGTGAGTCCTCCCTTAGACCTAGGACCTAAATTTAAATTATGTTTTTAGTGGAATTCTAACATATTCAAATCTATATTTCAACATTGGCTTGTGATATTTGAATTTTGGGAAATTAAGCATACATATCTATAAATATAAGGTTATTTCACTATGTTTCACCTAGATTTTCAAGTGTTCAATTAAAAAACCTAAAGTGGTGATCAAAGGCATTCAAGAGAATATTTATCAGAGTTTTATTGCAGCATTCAAGATCCAATTGTCATGTCAAAGTCTTCTTGCATCATGCATGTTTTTGGAGCTAATATTGTGATGTAGGTTTCAAGATCTAATCCAAGTATTCAATTCAAAGATTCACAACAAGATTCAAGTATCAAGATCCACATCCATCGAAGCTATTTCATGCAAGATTCACATCAAGATTTTAGATTTTCAAATATTATCTAAGGGTTTGGTGAAATGCAACATTGAGGTGTTCATTCATCATTCCTTCCCTGCTATTTCATTTCATTTCAAGGTTTAATTACCAAAACGGTGTTTGATCAAGGAAAACCCCCATTCACCCAAAAAAAAATTCCCCTCTTTGTGTGTTGCAGATTTGTAGGTTGAAAAAAATTTCAAGATCTCAAAAGTGGAGAATTGAAAAGTTGCATTTGTTGTTACCTTTATTGTCATCTCACGGAAACTCGGATCCTAGATTTATTTTCAACTATCCAAATGTGAAACTAGAGAATCTAGAAGTGCAGACATAGGAGTATAGGACCCAAAAATCAATTTTGAAAATCCCTACAAAAGGACCCATTTTCCATAGGGTGAATGAGTCCTCAGACAACTTCTAAAAAACAATGTTTTGTGATAGGTGCACAACATTTATCCCTTCCATATTTTCTAGAAACTTTGTTGGTTACTTCATTTGTATGCTTAATCTACTAAATCCAAGTGATAGATTACATTTTGGATTTGATTTTCTATTTTGAATCTTTCTCCCCAAATTTTTGTTTGACCTAGACCCCCACCTGACACAAAAAGGAAATTTGTAGATTACTCCATAGAATTGATTCTCCTTAGGGTAGTTAGTCAATTATTTGTGGGGGTCTCATTTCCTAATGAAATTAGAGAAGTATGACCCCATTTTCTCTCTTTGGATCCACTCTTCCATTTTGGGAAACCCTAACATCCTATTTTTCTATTTTCATTTTGGTGAACCTGACATTGTACAACAAAATTTTGAAAATTGGAGTCCTTTTAACCCTAAATCTGAGTTTTACACTAGATTGCATTAGGTTTGCATTAGTTGCATTAAATTTAGGTTTATTTAATCTTTCATTAGTGAAAATTGTATTTAGAGTTAAATTTTCATGTTTGCATCACTTAAAATCATCAAAAATCAGAAAAATTGCATTAGATCTAAATTTATTTTGTATAGTACTTACATTAAGATCATCATTCAATCATTTAGATTCAGATTTAGATTCATATTGAATACTAATAATAGTCACATATCTCATCATTTTACCTTAGTGAAACTTGCATTTAGAGACATTAATCTAGAAAAAATCTATTACATAAATTTTTGTTATAGATCAAAAGCTGAAATCACATAAGATACACTCAAATTCTGAAAATTCAAATTTTAAAAACCCTGACTTGGGACCCATTCGCCCATGGGTGAATGATTCCCTATATAGACATTTTTGACAAATTTTCGAGTGCTTTTTGCATTTTTGTTACTATTTTCTAATCTGAGAATTAACTTTCTAAAACAACTTGTTTGTGCATTCAAAGTATTGATCATTTAGTTAGATTTTGCAACATTGTGGAAAACATTTCTTGCATATTTTAACAAAAGATAGTTTTAGTTATCTGCACATTTCTTTCATTTCAACATCATTGCATCATTAGGTAGATTAGTTTACATTTTTCAATCATTAGAAAACAACAACAAAAACCAAAAACATCAAACAAAACAAACAAAAAACTAAATGGTTAACCTTGCAGAAAGAATGCCAAGTTCAAACCCTTTATTTGTGATGACTTTGACATGATAGATGAATCCCTTGAGGAATTCATCTCACCTATATCACGCACTAAATATTTGGTACAAGAGGATGCAAGTATAGACAATCATGACAATCATAGTTTCTCTTCTCCCAATACATCTCCTACTTGTGACAACGGTATTTTGGTGTTAGAAGACTGAGTTATTGAGCATCATGAGAATCTTGTTTTTCCCTCTTCTAATGCTAAATTTGTATCAACAAACACTAATATGGATGGCATAGATTAATATCTTAAGTTCACATTATATTCCTCCTCACTAGAAGGTCATGTAGGTATCTCAATTGAGGTTATGATTGCACAAATTGGATCTCCTTTAATTAGTGAGCCTCCTAAGTCACCTCCCATCATAGAACCACCTAAAATTAAACTACTCAGCCCAGGAGATATCTTGAAATTTACAATGCAACCTGATAGTAACAATGTTTTGTAGTAACTGAGTTATAATACCGTTGCTCACCCATACAATACATGGAACAATATGCAACTACAAACCACTCATGCTTCACTACCATTGTCCCGACCTATTTTGCCTAGTGCTCCTCATTTTCCTTTACATGGTGGAAAGGAGTATGATTTTGTTGAAGAACTTGAAAATACTCCGGCTAAGATATCCTTATGGGATCTTGTTCACACATCACCTACATACAATAGGATACTCCAAGAAATGTTGCAGATTAACAATATCCAATTTTCTATGAAATTGAATGATGTAGCACCCTCCATTGATTGTATGCAAGTGACAAAGTTAGAAATCACATTCCCTAAACATGAATTACCCTTGATTGAGATACAAAATAATAATTAGGCCTTAATGATAAAGGTGATCATTAATGAAATCGTAGTTAGGTGCACTCTCATAGAGAATGGAGCAGGTCTTAATTTTTGTAGCATTGATCTCCTAGATAAAATTGGTGTGGACAAGAGGCTTATTCAACTTAATGATGATAATATTCATCGCTTTGAAAATGTTAATAGGCAACCATTAGGAATGATCACATTACCTATTGAGGTCAGACCTATAGTTTTGCCTACCCCTATCCATTTAATGCTAGGAACTCTTTCATACAACCTTATCCTAGAGAGACCATGGATTCATGCTATGAAAGGATCCCTCTATACTCTTCACCATGAGATAAAATTTGAATACAAAAACAAGATATACACAGTTGAAGCAGATGAATGAAGCTATAAATCACAAGTTCAACATGATTATAACACATCCAAATCCCCTAATACTTTCATTCCAACCTCAAAAGTAGAATCTATATAATTTTATGTTAATCCTAATTGTCTTTCACCTACAACAAAACTCTTTAGTGATGATTGGGGATCGCTAGATTTTATGCCTCATTTCAACAAAGAGTCCAAAATCTCACCTTCAAAGTCCAAAGAGTCATATACAAATGATTCATCTTTAAACACATATTTTAGTGATGATTGGGGATCATTAGATTTTACACCCTTCTTTATGGGAGAGCTCACAGTCTACACCTATAGAATCTTGTGTTTCATTTTCTCAACTTGGTTCTGCGTCAACAAAATCACCCCATGGTGGTGATGGGGGATGTTTAACTCCCATCCCTCATGAGAGGAATATGCATAAATTTAAGAAACTTAAAAAGGATTTGTGTTCTTGTGAAGAAACCAGTCCTTCTTAGCAACATAAAACCTTCTCATCTGAGTTGGAAGAATATTATGGTCTTGGATACAAACTCCTTTCTAAATATGGAAATAATGAAAATATGGAACAAAATGATAAAGAACAAGTGAAGTATATATCGTACTCTTCCAAGAAAGATCTAGGTTTACCACCTTTATCTTCATCTTCATATAAGGCCTTATCATCTACTATATGTATGATGTATCTTGTGCTAAGAAAGAAATATCCCCTATTGTTGATCAAGAGAGTATCTTGTCAAGGATTCTCAAATCCCACCTGATTCTTCTTCCTCCAAAAACATGAAAGAGATTTTACAAAAATAGTTCATTTTTTACATATCATAGAGTTCATGGTCATTCTACTAATGAATGTAAGGATTTAAGTGATAAAATTTAACACTTCAAGGATTGTGGTGCTCTTCCTTGTGTTGATGCACCTACTTCCTCTAATTGATATTGATTTTCATCCTATCATGTTGCTCATCATTGTGTGGAATTATTAGCTTTATGTCTCTTTCTCATTTCCATTCATGGTGGTAAAATCTCAAGTGCAACCATATCTTGACAGCAACATGATAGTTCTTGTTGGTTGTCTGTGTCTCTACGATTGGGGGCAAGGATAACTAGTTCTTCAAGGTGTGTATTATTTTCAAGGATCCCCTCTTCCTCTCTTTCTACTTAAAATACCAACATAGAAAGTATGTTGAAATTTTAATTGTGGGGCATATTGTCCCCCGTTCATTGTTCACTACGACATTTTTCAATGTCAGCTTGTGATATTTAAATTTTGAGAAATTAAGGATACATATCTATAAATATAAGGTTATTTCACTATAGTTCACCTATATTTCAAGTGTTCAATTACAAGAGCTAAAGTGATGATCAAAGGCATTCAAGAGAATATTTATTACAGTTTTATTACAACATTCTGGATCTAATTTTGATGTCAAAGTCTTCTTGCACCATGCATGTTTTTGGAGCTAATATTGTGATGTAGGTTTCAAGATCTAATCCAAGTATTCAATTCAAAGATTCAAGTATCAATATCCACATCCATTGAAGTCATTTCATGCAAGATCCACATCAAGATTTTATATTTCCAAAGATTCATCTAAGGGTTTGGTGAATTGCAACATTGAGGTGTTTATTCATCATTCTTTCCATGCTATTTAATTTTGTTTCAAGGTTTAATTACCAAAATGGGGTTTGACCAAGGAAAACTCCCATTCACCTAAAAAAAACATGTTTCCCCTCTCTTTGTGTGTTGTATATTTGTAGGTTGAAGAAAATTTGAAGATCTCAAAAGTGCAAAATTGCAAAGTTGCATTTGTTTTCACCTTTGCTATCATCTCACAGAAACTCAGATCTGGGATTTATTTCTAACTATTTGACTATGAAACACGAGAATCTAGAAGTGTAGACACAAGAGCAGAGGACTTAAAAACCAATTTTTAAAATCCCTACAAAGGACCCATTCACCATAGGGTGAATGAGTCCTCAAACAATTTTTTGAAAATAGTGTTTTGTGATAGGTGCAAAATATTTAAATCCCTTCCAGATTTGCCAGAAAAATTGTCGATTCCTTTAGTTGTATGCTTAATCTACTAAATCCAAGTGATATATTTCATTTTTGAGTTGATTTTCTATTTTTAATCTTTCTCCCCAAAGTGTTGTCTAACCTAGACCCCCATCCTGACACAAAAAGGAAATCTAAAGATTCCTCCATAGAATTGATTCTCCTAAGGGTAGTTAGTCAATTTTTTATGGGGATCTCATTTCCTAATGAAATTAGAGAAGTAGGACCCCCTTTTCCCTCTTTTGATCCACTCTTCCATTTCTAGAAACCCTAGCATCCAATTTTTCTATGTTTTATATACAAATATAACCATTAGGCTATATAACATGATATACACATTATATGTTTGTGCCAAACATTTTAAAACTTGTGTTCTCTTATATGTCAAAATTCTTTATTTTCCATTTAATGATAATTGACCTAATTAATAAAATTCAATTGAAACCTTTAAGTTTTTGGAGCTCTAATAACACATTATAATCTATGTTCTAGTCCCTATGTGTATTCATGCATGTCTTTCATTATATTTATCTTTGTAGTTCTAATCATAGTGACTTAAGTTGATCTTATCATTATATGAGATATTAAAATGTTAAAACCATTGTATTATGTACTTATAGATTGATCTTTGATCCTATGATAACATGTGTTATGGTGTTGGGAGCAGGTGATTTATGTTCTATGAGTTTAAGAGATCTATATATTAGACCTCATGGTTTAAAAGCATATTGATTCAAGGATGTGCTATAGATTTCATATATTGTTGGGAGCGCATTAGTCATTGGTCTCCTTTTGTTTGTATGGCTTCCATATTTCCTCATGGTGTTATTTCTCTTACAATTACCTAGGTTGTCGCAAGCCTCTAATCTTGATTTTGACCTATGACTATTATACATCCTTAATTAGGTTGTGCACTTATTTGAATTCCTGTTGACTAGTTAGTTCATAGCCAAGTTCATTGTAGACTTTACGTGTCTTTCTTAGGTGGTACAATGTGTATTATTATGTTATTCAATTAGGTGGGCTTGGGATGTAGGCTTGGTAGTTTTTGAGTGGTAGAATTAATATGCGGGAGGAATTGAAAAGAGAACATTCAACATGGAAAAGTTAAAAAGTAGTTATTTAAGAATTGGTTATAAAAGAAAATGCATATAGCTATCAGGTTGTAAGGAATAAGACAACTACCACAATGCATCTATTAAATATTATACTATAATACATGGGCCATCAAGTCACATAAATAATTTAGGTTGATAATGATTATGGATATTGACAAATGTTTGTGACTTTGAAATAAGTGCCTTTTGGATCTATATTTGACATTAATAGTTGATATAACTAGGAGCTTCATTGAGAAATCATTGGCCAAATGACAAATTAACATTTAAAAAAAAACTTAACATTATCTATATTAATTGCATTGACTTATTTGAGCTACAATGAAATCTTAAACTTATGATTGGTATGAGAATTTTTAAACTTATGATTGGTATGGGGATTTTTGAGCTTATGGTCCACGTGGAAACTAGTGTTGATGATAGACCTAGATATATCACATTTGGGAAATAAATTTTCTCAAGATTGTAGGTGTTTAGTTTCTATCACTTTTCATAGAAAACCAAAAATCTTAATCATTAATAGAAGGTGAGTGTCATTTCAACAATTAGAACTAATGCTACTATATGCATCCTTGACAACAACTTTATGTTTGGTCAATCATTTCATCATGTGAAATAAAGTATGGGAGTTCTTAACATCAATACAAGAGGATATAGAAATAAATTTCTATATAGAAATTTATTATGGATAAATTTCATGGGAATTAGTGGAGATGTTGATATTTATCTAGTACCTTTATCACTTGATTCACTTGATTTACTTGATATTTATCTTACCTTAATGATTTGAACTAGTAAATATAGATTAATGTGTATGTGAATTCAAGATTTAAATCTAAGATATGATTTATATAAAATTACCATTCATGTCCATATCACCTAATATGATTGATGATATTAATTATAAGCTCATTATAATTCTCAATAAGTGACCTAGTTAATGTATGGGGAGAGTTTGAGTGGTATTAATTTCAAGTCTTGCTTAAATATAAGGAAGTTGGTTTTTCCAATAAGCATTATTGATTTAGTTATTATAATGGTAGAATTTGTATATTCATGCTAATATCAATTTGGTTTGTTTCTATGATAGTTATAAATGCATGTAGATTAAGAACGATTCTATATTGAAGGCGATTCTATGATAGTTATAAATGCATGTAGATTAAGAACAATTCAAATTGGAATTTGAATTATATTCTACAAAAATCATGGGCACTAATCAACAAATTTAAAGCCTTCATAATCACCCAAACTTATAGGGAAGGTAACGGAATTACATATTTTCTTGCAAACCTAGGTTGTGAGCAAATAGAGTTAAAGGCTCTACAAGACGTAAGTCAATTAAATGCTTTTCATCAATTGATTGATCTATTCAAACAAGAAGCTAATAGTAATGAATGAGGTAAGCTCGCATCACAATTCTGGTTACAAGTAAATCTTTGGTGTTAACATAGTTTGGAGGGACTTCCACCGTGGTCATCATATATCACGATAGCAATGATCTGGAATTTAAACATATGCCCGGGGTCATTCAGAGTAATGATGGCTAATAAAGTTATATGTAATCATGCCTCAACCTTTGAGGATGGCTTGAATCAGCTCCAAAGGACTACTAGTAATCACCCGATGATGTCATATTATGTCCATTTGTGTTGCATCACTCCAAATTTGTTAGCTGCCAAAGATATTTTATCCCCTCATTTTACCATTTAATCATGTTTTTAAGTGTGAAGCTAGCCACCTCTCTTCTCAGCTTTTGCTCAAACACGAGATAGTTTTTAAATGTTACAGAGTAATAATAAATGATCAGTCCTTGACATTTCCTTTCATCATTTTTTCGCATCCATATTAGGAGAAATTTGATGTTAAAAAGGCTCCAAAGGAATTTATTTTCACATTTCAACTTGGTAAGCGAAGGGTTGTTGAAAGTAAAGTAGTTTGCAGAGGTTTGGAATACGTTCTCCACCATTAAATTTGCAGATAAATGGCTCTTCATCCACAGAATATGAGGGTGTCATTGCCAGTTAGGCCGTGGGAGCGACTAGTGGAAGAATATATCACTCGAGATGCCCTTAAATCGATGTTTAAGTTATATAATGGAAGGGTTGAAGACAACATTCGTATCATTTTGGGGCTTGAAGTCACCAGCCTATGTGCACGTCGAATCATTTTCCCTTCATAGGTATGCCCTTAAATCGATGTTTAAGTTATATAATGGAAGGGTTGAAGACAACATTCGTATCATTTTGGGGCTTGAAGTCACCAGCCTATGTGCACGTCGAATCATTTTCCCTTCATAGGTAATCTCCATATTTCTATCCAATGTACTTGATTTAATTCAATCTTTGAGTGAATTGGAGGAATTAGCTAGAAAGTTCACCAATTATCAATACATGCTAGACAATGAAATCCTTTGAGTAATGCAACAATACAACTTCTTCTCTAGAGAAGGGCTTATCAATGGTTTGTTCCTAAGGGCATTCATACAAAGATGACAAGGTTTTGAAGAGATCTTCGATGCTTTAAGACTTGCTCTGCAATTCAACAACGACAACATTCTACAGTGAGCATTAAGGAAAAACCAACATTTTATATGCTCTGTAATAGAGCTTAAGATCAAGGAAAAATATTTTTCCCTGGTATTCCTTCGTGCATATATACCACCTCCTCCAGATAATGGTTTACACCTTGACTTGCAACTTTGAGTAAATTTTGGGGTTGGGGCCCTAGCTCGGTTGGCTAAATCTTTCCTGTTGCAGGAGGTTGGTCACGAGGTCTAGTCTCCCCCCACCTCGTGGTACCGAAGGGCGTGTCATGCTAGCATCACCAATCATGTTAAAAATTTTACCAGGCGCACTGCAGTTTATAGGGGGTCGTGCTACCCGATTCCTGCAGTCTAATAAATAAATTAAAAAAACTTTGAGTAAATTCTCTTGTTCGGAGTTCGCTTCATGCTACAAATGCCTTGAGCTAGTCTACTAGCAAAGTTTGGGTGAATCAGAATTTGGGGAATTCAAGGCCAGCTTCTTCTATGCAATTCAATAGAGCTCCAGCTTGTAGTAGAAGGGTTTTTGAGTGAGGGCTTTAGCTAGAAGAGGGTTTAGAATTGCAACATGAAAATTCAGTTATGGGGGAGTCAATGAAATAGTAAAAATTGCATTTGTGGGGGTTTTGCTCAAAATTACTGGGTATTTTTTGTATGTTGTAATGGGTTTTGATCCTCAGTTTAGTTTCACAGGTTAGTCTATGGGGTACAATTTTAGGATTAAGATGGCCGAATTTTGAACTATCAGCTCGTTTTCTTTATGCTTCGAAATTGATCAAAATTGTAATCTTTTTGGGCTATAATTCGAGGTTTTCTTACTGGTTCTTTCCTACCAGTATGCCCTTTAGAACCAATTTTTATACATATCTATCTATTTATAAACTAATATTATTGTGGCTTGCCACCTTCACTTAAAAAAAAAATGGTTTATTTCTATTTTAAGATAATAATTCTACTATTATTCAAAATCAACATCTAGATTTGTTTAAACTTACGTTACATTGTGGGCCCATAACCCATGCTAGAGTAATCATTCATTAGCTAATAATTAATTAATCTTTAATTGATTATTAGTATAATTTATTTTCATGCACTTAAGTTAAACTTAGGAGTTATTTATTCAGTTAACTAAGTGCTTTTTTATGTTAACTGAAGTGAGCTATTATTAGATCATTATGTCTCACTGCATGTGATGTTGACACTTGTTTACAATTTAGGGTTTCTCCTATATAGCACTCAACCATCATTATATTATCACTCTGATATTTCTCTTCTGATCTCTCAAAATCTCAACCTTTGAGGACTCTTGTTTTCCTTAAAGATTCTTGAGGTTCTTCTGTAGCTTTTTTATTGTTGAGGAATATTGCATATATTGTTTGCAAATCTTTTGCATGGAAGGTGTCTTTGTTCATTGTTTGATCTTGTGGCTCATATTTTTTATAATTCTAACATGGTATTAGAGCATGGATTCAACAAACCCCTTCTCGATTTATGAGGTTTTTTTCTTCAACAAGGGTTACAAGCTTCAAATCTGGAATCCCCTTTGTTTTTTTTGCAAATTTTGGAGGTGGGTATTTTTTGGTGCATTTTCACGTGAAAAGGATCTCACTGTTGAATTTAGAGTTATTGACAAAGTCGGATTTGGTTTTTTTTTGGCCTAATTTGGACTCCTGAGGCCAGATCTGCGAGGGTTTGAAGCGGTTGTTTTTTCTCCAAATATGGAGGGTAGCTGTGATTTTTGTGCATTTTGGCATTGAAAGGACCTTGATGTTGGATTAAGGAGGTTGATTCCATGAATTTTGACTATAAATTTGACCTATTTTCTCGTCGAGAGCTTCTAAGGCATATTATTTTTGTACAAGGGCCTATATAGCCCCTATATGACTGTCTACACAGAGATTTAAAAAAAGGTTCAACGTTTTGTCTTTTTAAATTTCAATTTTTGAAATTTAAAAAAATAAAAAAATATTAAAAAAAACTTCAGAGGTTTTAAAAATTAAAAAAAGGGAGCAGAATTTTAATTTTATAAAGGGAGCATTTATGAGGGGTACCCGTAGGGTACCTCCCATACCCCTGCAGGCCCCACGTTCCATGTTGTCGACCTTGGTAGGCTCGCCAATGACATCCATAGCCGGCCAGTGCCCTTGCTAAGCCGATCGACAACCCTCAAAACTAATGGTCCATTTTTTTGTCCTCTTAGCGGCATTTAAAACTTCACTAGCAAACCCAATTTATCGAAGATTTTTTTATTTTCTCCATCTTCAAATTTTTGCGGCACTTCAAAATTTTATGATAGATTCATAATTATTCCTAGCCCTCTCTGAATTTTCGGCAATATTTATTGGCACCTGGCGAAGGTCAAAATGGAATATTTTGTGTCGTTGAAGAGCATATTCCGTTAAATTTTTTCGTAGGGAGTCATATTTTTTCAACATGACATCATTAGTACAACCAGCTAGCAAGGGCCCCTTCAAGACCCCTTTGTGCCCTAAAATGAGTCTTTTTTTCTTTTGGTTATAATTTGGGCATACAATGTCGGATTTTGACAAACAAGATATCATTCGAAAGTTGGTTTCGTCAACTTTGCAGTGGTGTGGGTATCATCACCTTTTTTCTACTAGTGCATTCTATAGCTTGTTGAAGTCAGAGATGCTATTTTTCAATCCCAAGCTCATAAATTTTGACCAGCTTCTCTATTTTTTCATGATTCTAGCAGCATTGGGGCCATCTTTCAGATCTCTTCAGAACTATGCATGCACTTTTTCTAGATTTCACTTCAGTTACATTTTATTCAAGTTTTTATGTTTTCACATTTTGGTGAATTACTTGGACATCTTAGCTCCTAGAAAAATTTTATTTATGTGGGATGACTCATTTTTGGTTATTCTATATGTACTTCTAGTATTCTGTCCTATTTGGGCATTGTGGACATCTTTTCATGCACATTATCTTTTGTAGATGCATTGAGATAAAGTGCCATTCTAGTGTATACTTTTTGGGGTTTTGCACATCTTGGTATGCCTTTTATACTCACCCTATGATATAAAGTGCCATGGGGGGTTGATGTTTTCCTTTGGTTTTCCATAACACCTTTGTCTAATGAATTTTTTTCCACAACAATAGTGAATCCCAGTGATTATTTCCTCATGTGTGTGTTCCTTAGTTTCACACCCTTTTATTTGCAAGTTGTTTCTCCTACATGCACTTCTTAATTTCACACAGTTTTAGTGTATTTGTCTTAGCTCTCCCTTTTCAACATTATGGGGGGGTTTCTACTATTGGTGCTAATGCTTCCTTGGTTTTGTGTTGTATGTACTTTCAAATGTAGTGTACATCAGCGGCTAGTTACCTTGCATTTCGGTGAGATAGAGCACTTACCATATCGACACTCTTGCATTCCTATTTTCTAGAGGTGACCTTTCATTTTCATTTGATCAGAGACTGTTGGTACAAATATTTTCATCTTGCATCTTGCATGTTGAGTAGTTTCATTGGGGTCACTCATACAAATTCATGTATCATTTGTATATTCGAGTTTCAAATGTTTGAATTTGTTTGCCATCTGACTTGAGTAGTTTCATTGGGGGCACTCATGCAGATTATTTTCTCTCTCATGATTAGTGTTTCTTAAACTATTGGTACCTATATTTTCAACTTACATCTTGCATGTTGAGTATTGTCATTGGGGTCACTCGTGCAGATTCATGTACCACTAGTATCTTTGACTTCCATATGTTTTATTTTGTTTTCCATCCGATTCAAGTAGTGTCATTGGAGGCACTCTTGCATATTATAGTCTCCTTGTATCTTGACATTTGTATCTTTGATTTCCAGATGTTTGCCTTTGTTTTCCATCTAACTCGAGTAGTGTCATTTAGAGGCACTCATACAGATTCTTGTTATCTTGATCATGATCATCATTTTTTCCATAGGAGGTTCTTCATTTCAGCACCATATCAATCATCATTTGACAACAATCTACAATTTTGTGCTTCAGTGATGTTCTGCATGTTCTTCTTTTTTGGGACATCATTTTGGCTGGAGGCTTCTCAATCTTTCACACCTTCATTTTGAGGCTTTTTCAATCCTTCATTCACCTTTCTCTCTTTTGAATAGGATTTTTCTCCCACAATGGTTTTCTCCTTTTCTCTAGTTTTGATAGATCTTTTGTATGTACATGGGTACCTCACAAGGCCTTATTTTTTGGGACCCATCATGCATTCTTTTTAGGTTTTTTAGCTACTCCCTAAGTTCATCTTAAGGGGGGATGTTAGAGTAATCATGTATTATCTAATTATTAATTACTCTTTAATTGATTATTAATCTAATTTATTCTCATGCACTTAAGATAAACTTAGGAGTGCTTTATTCAGATAACTAAGTTTTTTTCTATCTTAACTGAAGTGAGCTATTATTAGATCATTATCTCTCATCACATATGATGTTGACACTTGTCCTGATCTAATCCCTTTATCATTTAGATTTTCTCCTATATAACACTCAACCCTCATTGTATTATCACTCTAAGATTTCTCTCTTGATCTCTTGAACTCAACCTTTGAGGACTCTTGTTTTCCTTGAAGAATCCTAAGGTTATTCTGTAGATTTTTCTTATTGAGTAATATTGCATATATTTTTTGTAGATCTCTTGTGTGGAAAGTGTTTTTGTTCATTGTTTGATCCTCTGGCTCATGTTTTTCACAATTCTAACAACCCACAAGTCCTTGGATTCACATTTTAAACCTAGACAAATGATAATATGTTTGGAATGAATTGTTGAGAATAACATATTTATAGGATATAACTTATAGGGGCATGCTATTTCCACATCTTAAATGTTGAAAAATATTGTGGTGTTTAAATGCATTGGCTAGAATGAAATAATGTTTTATCAATTGCACAATACCATAAATTTGTGTAGGATGAGACATGGGGACATGTTGAATTTTATAGGGGGAGACAACTTCTAAGAAAAATAAAATTATAAATTTATACTAACTATTTTCATAGACAATCTAATAATATCATATATCAATATGTGTCCAAGCATAGGGATATTTTTATGGAATGACATAATATTTCCTCTCCTTATGTACCCTTACTGAGTATTTAATTTTAAGATGAGATCCACAAAAAAGGTTGTGTTCTACTTTACTATTAGGTTTACAACATGGTTTTCAATGTGAGGTATCCTCATTGGTATATCCAAAACTTCATCCAAAAACATAATTGAAAAAATCTTCGGACCTAGAAGTAAATTGAAAGTTTATTAACCTAGTTTCTTAAAGGGAGATTTATGCTCATCAATTTTTTTACTAAAAATAAGAATGTCATCTATATATACACAAATAAATTCTTGGAAGCCACTAAATATCTTATCCATTCATTTTTGGAAGTAATCCAAGGTGTTCATCAATCCAAATGGCATATCGGTCCATTTGAAGTGTCCAAAAGGAAAAATGAAGGCCATTTTATATTGATCTTCTTGTTTCCCCCTGATTTGGTAAAATCCTTATTTACAATAACAATAAGGAATGATAAATCATTTCAAGAAAGAATAATTTTTCTAAGAGTTCAACTTTAAGTTGATCAAATAGCTTTTACACAGTGGGGGGAAGGAAGAGAGTGGATTGACTCAGATAAAGTACCCCACCCAACAAAAATCATAAATATATTTTTGGTTTGGAAGAACTTTTGGCTTCATCGTAAGATATGATTTCAATTCAAGCCATATATTTCATGACCACTAGAATAAAGTATTGGAATTATTGGAAGATTATGAAAAGGTCAAGGATTATGACCAATGAGAAAGGAATATTATCTCTCCATACTTTATATATATGTTTGATTGAAGGACCAAATGTTATTATGAATGCCTTAGAAAAGGATAGAAAAATTACTTGATCATGAAAGGGAAGATCATTTCCTAAGGAATAGGTAAGGAAAGATCTAGATTACTCATGATTTGGAGTTATTAAGGAAACATTCATGCTTGGTAAATAGGTATGAAATTAAATTTGATATCTTTTAGGAACCAACCTGATTGAAAGAGGATTATTACTTGAAATTGGTACTGATACTCATCAGGAAAGATAATTGAGCTGAAAATCAAAATACAATTTTGAAAATTATTTAAGTATGGAATAAATATAAGGTATTGGTGTCCTAAGATGGAGGAGAGTTATCTCCACAAAACATATAACCATTATTACTTGGAATTAAATGTGGCATGATACCATGAAATAGGTTTTCACTTACTATAAATAGACTATTATGGGATGTAAAAGAACCTATGTACCAAAATTTTGGAGATTAAGGAATAAAATAAGAGATTTGATGTCATTCTTAGGACATTGGAATGAAAAAATTATTTTTTAGATGAGGAACCACTATAATCTGAGAAAACATGGAGTAATATGTTGCAAGGTATGTAGCAATTTATTGTCCAGTGTGCCAAGAAATGAAGACAGGATGGCATCGTCAATGAGACATGTGTACTCTCTTGAGATTCCAGTGAGGAAGTGGTAGACCATTGGAGATAGTTTAATCTCTCTATGTTAATAGAACTGGCATAATGTTATGGTGGACAGACTCACCAAGGTAACCAACGTTGGTTGGAATTTTGATTTTGGGATTTCGGTCCTAAATAATATATTGTGTGAGTAGATGCTTAGTATTATTGAGAAGATTATCTCATTTGTGAACAAGAAAATAATGATAGGATTTTGTAAACCATGATCATTTTAAGATAAATTCAATTGAATGAATGCTTAATATATTATTGTACCCAAACAAGAAAAAGTGATAAACCAAATCTTGAATGATTTGTAGAATGCTTATAAACTTCTACTATTGAGGTTTGAACCATTATATTGGAAGGAAGGTTGAAAACTTATAGGGATGAAATAGGCTAAGAAACAGGGTTAACCTTAGACTAGAATATTTTCAAAAAGGAATAATAGATTGAAATGATCGAAGAAACCTTTATTGATACTAAGCTTGAAATATGAAACAATATTGTTATGTTCAGAATTGGCAGGTGTCCAAGAGCAATGTTATGCTCAAGATGGACAAGAAGTCAAGAGCATTAATTTATGGTTAAGGAAAATGTATGTGTAAGTGATGGACGGACTTGGCCTATGAGTTATCTATAGGTGTAAATATCAAAGGGAAAGATGGGACCCACAGTGTAGTGTAAAATACACCAACATTCCTTATCTATTTGGGTTACACTAAGGATAAATTCATTGGCCAGTGAGAACGTGTTTTCCAGTCACTGTGACATAGGTTTCATGTGGTAAATAGTTACTGTTGTAATTATGATGTACATATGATGTAATATGATTATAATGCATAAGCTCTTGAAAGAGAAAGTGTGTGAGAAGCACACAAGTTTCCCTATGCATTAACAAAGAGTCATTGAATGCAAAGTCCAAGAAGGACAAGATTGCAAAGAGTGGTGGTGTTATGAGGGAGGATTATTTAATAATTCTTACATTAATTGGAAAAGGTAAGTAAAACCTTTATTTGACTTTATCTATATGTTAAAGTGCTTTAAATCATTGGGGATGATGATTCACAAGGGGGGAAGTATGTCACACCCTGTCTTGTTGTTACTAATTTACTTTTACCTTCATAGGTAAATAGGATGGTAAATGCAATCATGATTTTGATATGTTTGTAAAATGAATGGAATACTGAAATAGGTATTAAGGTAATATTGTCTTGGAAGAGTAATTATGTTTAAATTTATGTTGAACATGTATTACTATATGAATATTCTTAATTTTTATGATGCATATGGATTTATTGTGAATGTCTAACTACCATTGAAAATGTGTTGAGCTAGTTGCAGGGACAGGTTCAATCCTCTGAAAGTGAGGGGAAGTATCAATCAGGAGAATTGATTGGTTAGATAACCTTTATGAAACCTATATGAGCTTATACACACACTCACAGTAGAATGTTTGAGTCTAGACATAGTGTTGGGAATTGATAAGTTGACATGAAGTGTGTGCATTAGTAAGGGTCATGATTACCATTTTTTATATGATAAGAAGCATTTATAGGGTGTCGTACCCTTTACACATTGAGCCTCAAGGTCCAAAAAAGATCAATTCCCAAAAAAGACAAAAAAACACTAACCAAAAATAACCACAAACACAGCGGACCAACAACAGACAGGAACACTAACTAGCATTCTCCCAATTCTGAGAGAGGAGATTAACAACATCCTCCCCAACCCATTCAGGACCATCATCTGTAGCCTTATCCATATCGTCCTTAAGCACAACAGAGAGGGTGCTAGTCACACAGTGGACCAACTTGACAGTGAATTGGGTCAAGCCACTAAACTTCTTCTCAAGCTTCGCCATCTGCTCAAGAAGAATATTGTGATCAACCTCTTTATCTATAGTCTTTTCCATGTCAGCACACTCTGCATCCAAAGGGTTAGAGGATTGGGAAGCCAAGTTGTCATTAAGAATTTTGTTGAAGTCTAAAAAGTTGCTAGGCCCTTCAACAAACTCCTCCTCCTCTTCCTCAGAATCTTCCTCATTCCTATTAACTTTGTTGTTAGACCACTCCTCATCAAAATAAATTTCCATAATCTTCACTTTCTTATTACTATTTTCCAACCTTCCAGTTCTCCTAATGTTGTTATTTTCAACCTCAATCTCCACTGTAGCAACAACCATGGTATCCCCCTTGAAATATTTTCCCACCACATTCTTCCCTCTGCTTTTAGTGGTTGATGGCTTTGCCAAACCCTTCTCCTCATCCTTCACTTTCTTCTTTGTAGTAGGTTTTTTGTCAGTCTTAGCAGGGGTAGAATTAAGCTCGCAAAGACCAGCTAAAACATTAGACTAAGCATTCCCTGCATTCCCCTTCAACTTTTTAGCAATCAATTTAGGTTTAGGGGTATCAATAGTCACAATAGGGGTTTTTCTTTTGGGACCCTTAGACTCAGCCGGGGAGATATTGGCCTAAGCAGGTAGTTCAATTTTCTTAATGCAAATAGTGGAAATGGGTTTAGGAAAGTAGAGTATGAGGTGAAAATGATAAAGCCTCAAGATGAGGCCTTGGTGGAGCAGCAAGGGAGGAGATTCCTCAATATTTTGGGCAGCAGTTTCAATGCACTTTTCAACAGAGCTTTCCAAATCAGTAAGAAAAACAAAAATCTTAACAATATTTTATGGCAAAGGTGGTTCAGGAGAGGAAAATTATGGAAATAGAAAGTTTTTTACCTACCTTCTAAGGTGGCATACTTCATGAGAGCAAGACAGACCTAGTCCCAAGGCCACAGGAGAGCCTCTCTTTCAAAGCCAGACTGCAAGTGAATATTTTTTTCATTACCCACAAAGAAAGCGTTAAGGATTTCATTGTCTTGAGAATTTGTGTGCTTAGGGTACTTATTCCTGATGCATGACATCCATGTTGCCTGAGAAATCACCTCTTCATTCACCTTGAAGGAGATACCACCCATGTAACCCTTCGTTCTTTCCAAGAACTCACAAATTACGTAGACAACTTCAGATCGTGACCCACCAAGCTTTCCATCAAAGGTGCCAATCCACCTTCAACACAGATGTGCAAAACCAACAGGTCCTTGTGAAATTCCCAAAAAAAAATTGGCTTCGTTCATGCCCTATCGCCACTCTGCACACTGAAAAAACAGGAACTCTATGAGAAAAAAAGGTTGGAATTTTTGACAAAGTGAGAGGTTACCCAATCACTAATATTTTTAAGCCAAATTAGAATTCCATGGGAAATCAAGACCGTGTATCAGACACACGCTTGAAGAGTAAAATCCAAAAAGGAAATCCTCACAATCTCATTAATGAATATCTCCAAACACTTATGGCCAGGTATGCATAAAATGATGGAATTAATCGATTTTCCAACCACATTACCTTTGCACAAGTATCGATGAAAATTGGTGGTGGGCCAGATTTAGAGTTCCCTAAATTCCTATCTTTTCTCCATAGGAATAAATTAGCCGAAATAATAGGACAAATCAAAAGCTTCACATCATAATTATTAATCACATCAAATTTGAAATAAAAAATCTGCAAGGATATGTGAAAGCTGAGATAAGGCCTCAACAAAGGATTGCATAAGGCCTAACCAAACTTAGTTATAACTTCAATGTAATACCCATTACTCCTCATAATTAGCTCTTTGATATTGATTTCCACCCCAATATTCAAAATTTTCCACTTGTTTGATACCTCAACAATTGAACCCGTCCACAACACCCAATAGACAAGAATGTGGACCCCCCAAAAGGCCATAGAAAAAAAATTCCACATGTTTGACACCTTAGCAATCAAACCCATCCACAACACCCAATAGACAAGAATTTGGACCCCCAAAAGGCCATAGCAATCGCATAATTAAGTATCATCATGACAAATACATGTGCCCTACTCCTTAAGGATTAAACCTTGTATACCTAGCGGTAGGTTCCCCATGTTTCTCCAACTCTTAGAATATCTCCAATGGGTGCCTAAATTAGCCAAAGCATCTGCAACTTGATTACCCTCTCAAAAAATATGGGTAGCAACCTTCATATTCAGCTTAGACATCAAATGATTTAAATCTAACAAAATATCCTTAATAATCCATCCCACCAATCTGCCCATATTAAGAGCATCAATCAAAGACTTAGAATCCCATTCAATATGAAGATTCTCAATCCCCATTGTGATGGCCAACTAAATGCCCTTTAGCAATGCCCTAGCTTCCACAATCATGGAGGACTAGATCCCTATTCCCCCCGAGTAACCAACCATGAACTTACCCCTCTAATATATGATTATGCCTCTCATACTTGCCCTACCCGGGTTACCCTTGGCAACACCATCAAAATTGAGTTTATGTCAGCCACGATATGGGGGTTTCCAAATAGTGTCTCATCTAGCCTGGGACCTGGAATTGTCAAAATAATTTTCCTCAAGATTCAAATGCCAAGCTTTAGCCATTTTAATTTCCCACTTAGTAGGGGCTTTGTATGAGGTTTTCCCCTTGAAAATCAAGATGTTTTCAGAAATTAGCATTGAACCTATTTCAAAGACCTCCTTAAGGCTCATCTGAAAATTCTTGAATATCAGTTATTCCTATCTTTCCACAAGCGCCAACGTATAATGGGGGGAACCTGGTTCCAAATCTCCCATGGTAAGGGATGATGGAAGGGCCCAGACCATCCCAAACTAAAGTATTTGATATCCTTGCTCATAGTCCACTGAATGCCCAAACACTCCAGGGCCAGCTCCCACACACTAGTGGAAAACGAGTAGTGCAAAAGTAAGTGATCCATAGATTCTTCATTGCACTTGTATAACAAGCACCTATTAGGGATCTAGAATCCCCTTTTCCTTAGATTATCTTAGGTAAGGATTTTGTTACGGTAGGTTGTCCACCAATGTTTATTTTTGGGATCATGAGTTTATTCCAAACCTATTTCCAAGGTCCATGTTCAATCCCCTAGTCCAACAACAGATTGTAAGCCGACTTAACAAAATTATTACCTTGTCGATCATTAGTTTAGTATAAATTATCCTCCATGTTGATTAACGATAATCTAGTAAGGGAGAGGAGGTCCTACAGAGACTTAGCCAAAGAGCATAATTCAGGTGACGAAGGGAAGCAAAGGATCTAATCTTTCCACCTCCTAGCACCAAGTTGGCCAAGCAGGTAATCACTAATATAAAATCCAAATAAGATTTGTGTCGGTCTCATAAGGTTCCTAAAGTTGGAGAGAACAAGGGGGGTGTCTAAAAACCAAGGGTCTTCCAAGAATCTGATACCATTACCATTCCCAATCTTCCATCTCATCCCAGTCCTGAGCAACCCCCCCCTGCAATCTACAAATTTTCTTCCAAGCCAAATAACCTTAAGGATGATCATTAGAGAGGCAATTAATCAAAGGTCTATTTTAAAGATACTTAGCATTCATAATCTTGCACCAAGCCTTATTATTCCTCGGCTGGTCCCAACCCACCTTAACCATCAAGGACTTATTGGTGAAAAGGATATTCTTGATCCCAAGCCCACCACAAAGTTTAGGTTTACAGACTTTTTCCCATCTAACCAGAGAAAACTTTTTCTTTTCTGCGGTCCTTGACCATACGAAATTCCTTTGAATTTTTTCAAACTTCTCTGCAATATATCTGGGGATCTGAAGATGGAGAGGAAGTAAACAGGGATCCCTTGGAGAGTAGCAAAGAGAAGCTACAGTTTTCCAACATGACTAAGAATGGAGCCTTTCCAGCCTGCCAATTTCCTTTGGATCCTTTCAAGAATTGAGTTCCAGAAGGCAAGAGTAACTTCCTTGATAGTAAGGGGTAAGCCAATATACACCAATGGGAGAGAGCCACCCATATAGCCTAGAACAGCAGTCACCCGACTTGGAGAGCAGGAGTGTTGTTGAAGTAAATCATGATTTTATTATAATAATACATTGTCCAAAATAAGCAGCATAGTTATTGAGACAACTTTTCCATTTCCTAGGTTCAATCACAGAGGCTTTTCAAAAGAGAAATGTATCATCCACAAATTGTTGTATAAGAGTTGGATCCAAAGAGGAGGAATCCTTTACACCCCTAATAGACCCCTCTGACAATATTTTAGTTATGTTCCTGCTCAAGACATCTGCAACCATGATAAATAAATAAGGTGAGAGGGGGTCCCCTTGTTTGATACCTCTACCAACCTTAAAGAAACCAAAAGGTGCCCCATTAACTAGAACATAGTACTTCACTGTGGTAATGCATTCCATCAAAAGGTTGACCACAACTTGGTTGAAATGAAACTTTGCTAGGACTTTGGGTATAAATTCCCATTACACCTTGTCATACATTTTTGAAATATCTGATTTGAGGGCCATACTGGAATTCTTGCTTCTATCCATTGAGTGAAGTAATTCATGAGTAGTTATAGTGGCATCCACAATATGATGACCACGAACAAAACCCTTTTGGGTAGGGCTAATAATTTTGTCTAGAATGGGTTTAAGATGATTCACCAAAATTTTAGAAAAGATTTTATAAATGGTATTGCATAGACTGATGGGACTAAAGCCAGTCATTAACTGGGGTTTAGCAACCTTGGGAATCAAGGCTATGAAATTTTGGTTCAGTTATTTGAGGATCTTACCAAAGTTGAAGAAATCTCTAGCGGCCAAGACAAGGTCCATACCAACAATATCTCAAAAAATTTGAAAGGTCGGGGGAAACCATCTGGACTAGGTGCCTTATAGGAACCCATGCTAAAAGTTTCCAAATGGACTTCCTCAAGAGTGATAGTACAGAGGATGCTAAGGTTATCATCCTTGGAAATGGTGGTCGGAAGAGGATCCAGCAATAGATTGTCCATAGCCGAATTAAGAGCCTCAACAAGAGCTAAATAAGCCCTTTGGAAATAGTCCACTGCCAAAAGACCAATCTGGGAAGACATACTGACCACATTCCCCTGCTCATTTTTCAGCTTAGTTATATGATTCCTTTTCTTTTGTTTTAGAGAAAAAATATGAAAAAAGAGCTATTTATGTCCCCTTCTTGCAGCCATTGAACTCTAGATTTTTGTTTCCAAAAAAATTCCTCTTTCCTTAAAATTTATTCCCACTCCCTACGACTCTCTCTTTCCTGATTACAGGTTGGCAGGATGACATCCCCTTCTTCCATTTTTTTTGGATGGTCTTCAAATTGTTCCCAAGGGTTCTTTTTTCCTGAAAGACATTCCCAAAAACTCTTTTATTCCAACCCTTCACCATATTTTTGATATGTTAAAGTTTATGAAAGACCCTAAATATAGGGGAGCCACGTACATGAATGTTCCACCAATCAACAATTTTATTCCTAAAATCAAGATAGGAGTTCCACATTAACTCGAACTGAAAAAGGAAAGGTCTGACAGTAGATCGCTCATTCATGACCAACAATAGAGGGTTATGGTCAGAAACAGTCCTGGGTAGGGCAAGAAGATTAGCACTAAGCAGGGTTGACCGGTTGTGGGAACAAAGAAATCTATCCAAACTGACTTGAATCAAACCATCCCCAAAACAACGATTTCTCCAAGTAGAGGATTGACCCGACAAGTCAATGTCAACAAGCCAGTAACACTCAAAAAAATTGCCAGATCAACCATGTTGTCAGTATAGTCCACTAGACCACCACTTTTCTCTTATGGGTATAGGGAGAGTTGAAATCCCCGACCACCAACCAACGAGACCCCCTATTATTGTTAATCCAATTAGAGATAACCTTCCAAAGGGAATTCTTGGCATTCCTCTGGTTAGGGGAATATACATTTATAAGTGGCCATGAGCCACCCAAGTAAGAAAAAAAGACTCCCACGCTACTTCAATAGTGAAAAAATTTAGACCCATTGACCCAGTGACAACAAGCCCACCGTACACACCCTCAACATCACTACAAGAGTAAAGGGAATGCGACCAAATATACTAAGCAATAATATCAAAACTGGATTTCTTCATTTTAGTTTCCTATAAGAGTAAAATATCAATCTTATGCTCTAAAACATAGTTTTTCAATGCAAGTTGTTTATGAGAGTTATTCAGCCCTCGCATATTGCAGGACAAGACCTTCATTTATGGCCCTTCTTTGAGGACACTTCCAATGTCCTCTATTTACCAATGGCTATCTCTTTCGTTGTATCCCTCTTCTTGTTCTATCATTGGTTGGGCCTTCAAGATTTAGAGTCGCCACCCACATCTGCTTTCCTCTATTTCCCTTTTTTCTTTGGGCTTGACCAAAACTCTTCCTCCATAGTTTTCTCCTGATTCAAGCCCATCGGGTCCATATCAACCATCTCATTTTTAACTCCAGCAATCTCTTCCTCCATGATTTCACCTCTAGTCACATTTGGCCCGCACAAAGGTTAAACCCATCAACCTTCAGGGAATCAACAAAATCAACATCCTCCCAAAGAACCCGGCTAGGGGAGGGATCCTTAACCCCATGAACTCAAAAACCAAGTAGAGCCTTGAACAAGGTAGGACTAACAGGAATGAGAACCAAATCCCCATGGGATGCATCCTTCCCAATAGATTGACACACAACACTAAATAAGGGGTCAACCATATTGGGCGAGATAGGTTTGGTCGGGGAGTCAACAATCTTCAGAATATCATCTTCAAAGGGGTAGTGGTCTTCAACGATAGACTCACTAGGGTTGGGCACACAATTAAAAGAAGATTTGTAGTCAGATATTAAGTGGCCAGGTTTAGCACATTTATGGAAAAAAATAATAATGTTCTCATAATAAACTTGTTGGTTCCAGGTCCCAAACTTAGAGCATAGCCTCACCGAGGTGGGTAGAGATTTATGGACTTCAATATTAACACAAAAATGGGAAAAAATTAGCCTAGATTTGGACCGGGTTATGGATTCCAAGGTTATGAATTGGCCCATAGAATCCCCAATGTATCTGAAAATAGATTCATCCCAGTACTCCAGAGGCAGACCAGGTAGGCGAACCCAAATCGGTGTCAATTTATTGAGATCCACTAAAGGGTCGAAACCTGGCTTCCAATGGCATAAAGCTAGACTATGCTTTCCATACACCCAAGAGTCAGAAGAGAGGACCATGATCAAGTCTTCCAAAGCCATGAACTTAAAAATGAAATCCCACCTGTCATAGCACAAATGTCCACACTTCCTTTGAGGCATCATTTAGTAGCAGCCATCTTCAAACCATATTTATAGAAGGTTTGAAGGAGAGGAAACAACCCACCACCGCATTTTCCATAGAGGAAACAATCATATCACTAATTGAATTAGGTATAGCAAAGTCAGTACCCATAGCAATAACTTCTTCAGGGTGAGGAGAGGGGCCTTGCACACTCTGACTACCATTCGTCAGCACATTCTTCCAATTTTTAACTTTTGGTAAGATAGAGACCGTCGGCACTTCCTCATCAGATGGGACTGGAATCACAGGTGACTGGGGCTGACCCGGAATCATGGGGACAAACAAACTATACAAGCTAGGAGTGGCTCCCAAAGGACATGAGCCCACATGCGATTGGGTGAGGCTCAAGGTAGAGGAGGACAAAGGGGGACCATGGGGTACCCCCAACACAGAATCCACCATGCGCGCAGGTAGTTCAAACGCAGGCAAAGGAGAGAGAAGCGAGATTTGATGTAATATTTTTCAATATAAAAACATGTTGAATGCACTCATTCGGGTCATGATTACTATTGAATGCATGCTTGGATGATATTTATTTGTTTAGAGCTTATGAGTTCTTCCTTATATCACTATGCTTTAAGTAATGAGGGGAACACACATGGAATGTATGTATACAATTATAAATATATCGCACGTATATCTCATATTAATGGGATAGTAATTGTGTATGTACTTGATTGTGCAATTGAAGGTGTGTGTATATATATAAGATATATACGTATATCCATATATATACATGTGTCAATACATACGTATGTTTGACAGACAAAAATATCCATACAGATGTATCAACATATGTATAGGTACATATACATGTACATAGAGGAATATATACATATATATATATACAGTCAATATTTTTATTATATGAATGTTAACTTGTTTGTACTCATTTGTATATCGAATGTATACATACTTGGTTGACATGGGATATATATATATATATATACATATATATACATATATATATATATACATATATATATATATATACATATATATATATGTGTGTGTGTGTGTGTTTGTGGTATAGTGTTAATGCTATTTATTGGCATATATATATATAAAAATTTGTATACGTACATATATAAATATATATATGTGTGTGTGTGTGTGATGCTTGGAGGCTGATTTATATATATGAAACATAGGCTGATTTGTATATAAGATATGTAAGGTATTTAAATATTGAATAATACATATGTTGACATCGGATATGTAGAGAAGGGGGATTCGCTACTCATGAGTTCTCTTCACTTAGAGAGCCTCAGGGGGAAAACTTCCCTAAACTACCTCAAAGAATAGTGGGGAAGTTCTAGAATCCGAAAGAGCAAGTCTTACATATTCTCTAGACAAACTGACAGGCTCTCGACCAAAGGATGAGAGCACGGAATATGGATGACAGCATGAAACGTTGGCATCCCCGAGGTGCACTTGCATCTCGTACGGACTAGAGAGCAGGTTTATCTCAGAGAATGGAAAAGCGACTACTTCTACTCTAATTGCTGAGAACTTCTAGAATGTGATAAAGAAATAGAATGTAATAGAATTGAGATAAAGTGAAATAGATAGTAAAGAGAAATGATAAATACAAGGAGAAGAAGGGAAATGAAATGCTTACAACCATTTGAATGATGAAGCTTCTAGTCTAAGAATGTCTTCAATACATGCACATAAGAGAGGGAGAAATTATTGGGGTTGTATAGGGGTTTGCCTTAGTCAAACCCCTGTTTTGGTGTTCCCACCTCCACGGACAGCCAAATAGATAGAGAGAAAATTATGAAATGAAGTAAAGAGCACTAAAGCACTACAAAACAGTGTTATGCTACTCAACCAAATAATAGAGGAGAGGAGTGAAATCTTACCACCTCCGCACAAAGCGCTCAAGGCTAGTGAGGAAAAAATGAGAGGAACTCAAGCCTCTGTTGTCACTGTGTTTCGTTCCATACTTTCTCTATTGAAGTGATGGAGTGTTGGTGTTGTTGCTATGAAGTGTAAAGTGTTGCTTAAGATTGAAGAGATAGTGAACAAGCTGCTTGGAGCTTGTGAAGAAATGTGAAGAAAAAGTGAATGAAGAATAGTCTAGAGATCCTCAAAGGATAGGAGATAGCCAAATGAAGGAAGGAGAGGTGAATTTGAAGGGAAGAGAGAAGAAAATGGCCATATTCGTGTTGGTCGACCGAAGAGGGCATTACAACTCAACTCCCAATGGGAAATGTAACACCTCTGCAGGATCCAGCCACACGAATCTGTCAGGGATGTAAGTGCATCATGCGGGCATCCCTGATAGAAACGCCTCCACTGACACACAAAGTAGGTGCCAAGTGTGATGTGGATAGTGGGCTTAAGTGGAATTAAGCCTCTGAGTTTTGTTTTTCTAAAGTGTAAGTGGGTAAAGGAGAATTTGTATTAGGGGTGAAAATTCACACCTATACATTTGCCCCCACTTTAGCGAGCAAGAGTACTCATGAGTGATTCGATAAATTAGAGTAGTAAGAAGTAACAAGGTAAGATATTTATACCTGAACTGGCGAGGAAGCAGAGCACGGTCTAGCGAACTCCAAAGTGCAGGAGAGGACTTCATAATTCTATGGAACTATAAAGCTGAAGTACAAAAGCACCTCACAGGCCCACGGTCCTGCAAGGGAGGTATCCTTCAAGAACTCTCACATGAAGGAGACCAAGCAAAGGGGACTCCATAGAGTTAGAGATGGTGACATGTTTACACGCAGATAGAACATGCTAGGAGGTGACTGCACGGGCCTGTGAATGGACAGTCATGCATACCATCGCCAAGTTGTAAGAATTTCAAAGGGGTCCCTCAGGAACCCTTCAAAAGGAAGAAGGGTCCACTCAAGGGACGCGTCATTTGAAAATTGAGGTCTAGTCAGGCTATCCCCAAGATAGATGCCAAGATATGAAATAGCTTTGGTCAGGTTGCCCCCAAACTAGAAACAAAGATAGGAAACAGGTCTAGTCGTGCTACCCTCAAGCTAGACACAAGGATGTGAGAAAGGTCTAGTCGGGTTGTCCCCAAGCTAGACGCAAAGAGAGGAAACAGGTCTAGTCGGGCTGCCCCCAAGCTAGATGTAAGGGTGTGAAATAGGTCTAGTCAGGTTGCCCCCAAGCTAGACGCAATGGAATTCATAAAAGCTTTCAGAGGGGGTCCCTCGGGAACCCTTCAAAATAAGAGATTCCACTCAAGGGACGCTTCATTTAAAATCCATAGAGAAGAAGAGGAGGTCCTTGAGAAGGACACACATCTCCAGAACAAGTTATCATTGCCCCAACATAAAAGGGGGGGAACCATGCAAGATACTTAGATCATACATGATAGAGGTAAAACTCGATATCGCTTGTCATTTTGAAGAAGAGATAGGTGCATCAGCAATCAAATGAGTGATGGCACCTGAATCATGAAGTCATTGTATTTTATCCTTCAAGGCCTTACATTCACTAGTGGAATGGCCAGGCACTCGATGGTATGCATAAAAAGAATGTTTTCCTTTATCGTGTTTATGAGACTTCTTACATGCAGGAGGAGGAAGATTAAGTGGGATTTTAGAAGCCGCAGAAAAATACGCTCTTGCTCAGATAAATAATGAGGAGCAACAAGCAACCCTTTCTCTTGCGGAGAAAAGCTTGACTACTTAGAAGAAGAAGATATGAAGACAAGACAGAGGAGGAGGATCTCCATAGAGAGCATTGTTCCAATGATGGGGATTACACTCCTCTATGGGATCACCATTAGCCTTCTTGATAGGACTGTTAGCATTATCCTTCATAGTAGAAGCATAATCATCTTCTTCAGAAGGAGGATCAACACTAAGAACTTTACAATTTGCATTCACATTATCCCATGATACAGAGAAATAACCATCTTTGATAGCAGGTGTGAATGATGTTTCGGAAGGTCTAAGCGGATCGGGTCAACTTTATATTCCTGAACGAAGGAATTTGTAAAGTCTAAGGGACCCCAATTGTCACCAAGACATGCATTCCTTTGAGAAGAGGTAGAAGGAGCAAACTTAAGATTTTTCGCTTTAGAAGGATCTTCTTCAGGGACATTTATCTCAAGAGTACCCTTTGTAGTAGGTATTGCTGGAGTAAACATCGACACATTGGAAGACATTGAAGGAATAAGAGTAGGCACAACCGAAGCTTGACCAACAGCTGCCATCTCACACAAGTGCATAGCATCAGGGTCAACCTTGACTGTCACTACTTTATTACTACAAATGAACTTAATTAATTTATGCAAGGTAGATGGGACTGCACCCATAGTGTGAATCCATGGTCTACCAAGGAGAAGGTTACAAGGTAAATTTTCTGCCATAACATATACAAGGGTAGGTACGGTAATGGGTCCCAACCTCAAAGGCAAGACTATCCTACCTAAAGGTTTTCGATTGACATTATCAAACCCATGAATGTCAACAAAAGAAGAATTAAGGGAAGATAGATCGATATTAATCTTACGTAATAGATCAATGCTACATATGTTAAGCATCAAACCGGCATCAATGAGAGTATGTCTAATACAAATCTTATTAATATTAACTATAATCATTAGAGGATTTGTTTGCTTCTATACTTACAAAGGCGAGAGTTCCTATGGATAGAATGTAATATTCAACGAATCCGCACGAATATAAGCTATCAACACATTAGCATCTGTCGGCCTAGCGGAAGAAGGCAAGAGGATCTTTTGCAAGGCTTCTTGAAGCATACCTTGGTAAACTGGAGCAGACTGAAGCAAGTCCCACAGTGAGATCTTAGCCAGAGTAACATGAGGTTCCTCGACAAGATCATAATCAGTAGATGCTTTAGTTTTAGTTTTAGGTGCTTGAGGAAGTCTTAGTTAATGCAATTAGATTTCCACAATCCATATGAAATAGTTTTGATGCTTCTGGATTCGATTGTGTTGGAGTTTTTCATCAACACAATCGAATCCAGAAGCATCAAAATGAAGTCTTAGTTGTTTATTCATTCTCGTATCATAGGTATAGGTTATCGCTCTATAAGAAGGAGCCTTAGACAGATCAAAGGAATCACTATCAAATAGAACACCATCAATAGAATAAAACCTTTTAGGAGAAGGACTAGCTAGAGCCACATAAATGATCGGTGTCTTAGGCTTGTTGTCACGAGGATTGCACCCATATGTAGAAGCAAGAAAGCTTTGCAATCTTGTGAAACATGTGAATACTTTCAGGATGTGGGTACCCTATGTTGAAACTAAACCTCTGAATTCTAGGTTGGCTTCCTATGTGATTTTCTGATTATAGACTAAAAATTTGATTGGAAAAGGGAAAAGGATTAAATCTAATGTAAAACTAGAATCTGAACTATGGTGATGCACCAAAAGAAACTAATGTGCATACTTAATCACAATCAATATTCTCATAATCTGTTAATACAACTTAATTTGGGCACCTTAATCACAAAAAAAATCAGTAAAAGGCCCTATTTAAACTCTCCCTCACTAAGGAAAATAGGGTTTTCACAAATTAAGAGGAAAGATGAACTTCACAAGCACAATTAATGACCTGTAATAAGCTACTATCATGCACATGTATCAATAGGTGAGACAAAAATTTAAAGGTTTCTGAACAAAACACATCAAATTTGCATCTAATCACTGCATAATACAAAGCACCAAAAACTAAATAGGAAAACACTGATTCAAGTAAATACTTGAAGGAAATTTTGCAATTCGATAATTTCCAATAACCTATAAGAGCCTGCTGAATGTATTAATCTAGAAAATAAATCAAGTTACAAGAAGTCTTCTTTGCGAGAATTGCAAAGGCAAAAGAAATCGAGAATTAGTGAAAAATGACTAATTCATTTCACTTTTATACCAAAACCTCTCCAAAAGAGGACTCAGAAAGAACTGAAAATAACTCTCAAGTGAAAATATCATCAACCTCGAAATGATCCACGAGCAAGAACAAAAATCCATGAAAAGAGGGGCTCAAACTCATGCAAAATGAGTGAACTCTGGCTCAAACTCAAAGTCAGCCCATAGTTGACCCATAGGGCACTCAAACTGAACTGAAAACTCCTGAAAACACGAGCTAAACCATTAGTGAACTGCCTCGTTTTTATCAATTCGCCCAAGCATGATCAAAGGTCAATTCATAATTGTGTTTGCATTTAAAATAGTCTCATTAATTAAATAATGTATCATTTAATTAATGGACTTCACATATGCATGATGCAAAAACTTACACAATTTAACTTTATCTTATATCTAATACTCATGCATGATTCGGAAATAACTTTGTGTTTATGTTTGCATTTTTAAAAAATAGTTTAATTAATTAAATGATTTATAATTTATCATTTAATTAATCAGCTTTACAAAAACAATGCAAACATATATTGGATCAATAAATACTAATTTCCCACCCAGTACCTAATGCATGATGCTTGCACACCTATATCTCTTCAGTTTAGCCATGCAAAAATCAATGAGTGATAAACACTCAAGTTCTTGGGTAACTCCTACCATAGCATGTACAAAGGGTTTACATGGATCACATGGCCTTCATTAAGAGGCATAGAAACTATAGCCTTATAGACTTTGGCATCAATAATTTTCAAAAATAAAGGCATGCAAATATGACCCGCGGGCAACTAGCATGGAAATATGCTTTGAATAAGGAAAGGCAAAGGTAATGAGAAACTAGGGTCATGTTTTAACCACGAGCCCAAACTGTAATGATTTTGTTTGATAAAAAAAAGGCAAAAAGAAGGTAATGATGCCCTGTCGGTCAAAACCATAATGAGAAAACCCTAAGAAAGGAAACAAAGACTAGATTTCACTTGTCTACAAGCTTCATGAGGAAGCTTGGCCACTGATCTAGGGTTTGAGCTCTATTGTATTTCCACCATTTTCACTGTTTTCTCTAGGCTTCTTAAGGATTTTTCGAAGACAAATAGATGTAAGTATGTGTATTTGGTGATTGACTCCATTTTTCCCCTTTTGTTATGTATTTTTTGGCCACACTGGCCGCAGCTATGAAGCCTTTTCTGATCAAATCCATGCTTTGTATTATTTTCTTTTGTTTCTCCTCTTTGTGAGCTACCATTTGGGACTCTTAGAAACGTGTTTGCAAAGAAAGAAAAAGTAAGAACAAGCTGCCATGATGAGGTATGTTGTGGTATATGGTTTTTCCTTGAATTTTGTTCATCATCATGTAGCTTCACTGTCGGCCTTTGCTTGCGCATGTATTTTTTTTTTTAAATGACAATTGTCGCAGGTCATATGCATTGTGAACTCCATCTTCATGCTTTTATTATTCTGGAAATGTTTATTTTCATTCTGGAAATGGTTCTTCAGAAAATAAATGGACCAAAATGGTTGCGGGATTTGCATTTTGTTGGTGCTTTCCTGTATTAGATAAAAATTTAACCTTGGCATATTTCCATTCTCTGAGTTTATTCTTCGAAATGATATCCAGAAACACTATGAAAGGCTCCATTTTATTCTGTATAAACTGCACTTTCAATATCTTGAAGCATTGAACCTAACCATGTTTTTTGTAGCTTTCATGAACCTGAAATAAGTCATTCCTTTCAATTTTTTAGCCTCCAAATGTAATGACTTCAAAGTCACAAGGAAAAAGACAATATTTCCTTTCATTTTTGGTGATTTATGAGCTTGAAGCTTCAGTCCTGAAGTTAAACTCATAACCCTTATCTGGGTTCTTTTGCATTTGAGGGTTTCTTTCTTGTATTTCATTGTATTTTTGGCTCAATGATAGTGATAATAACAGTGATATGTAGACCACTCCCTGAGAAATTATTTGACCTTTGTTGTGATTTCATTCTCCCCTTCACATTCTACCCTTAGAATAACTGTCACCCATATTCATGTTACCCTTGCATTCTTCTCTTACATGAGCCACTGCATATACCTAGAACTTGGTCTTTTATCTCCATCTTTACCTGATCCTGAGCCTAAGTTTGATTTTGAACCTTGAGTATGAATCTAAGCCTGATTTTGAATTTGAAATTGCACTTTCTTCACTGGACCTCGGGGAGCCACCATTATTTTGTGATTGGGAAGCCTTGGAAAATTCACTGCTTCCTAATAGTTGTACTCCTTCTTGACTATGATGGAATGTTCTTTCAAACTGTTATGTGCAATCCGATGTTTATCTTCATGGATATATTGTTTTAAATTGAAATTGATATTGTTGTTCATAAAAACATGACATTGCACATTGAAAACATCAGTATGACAGCACATGTCAATGAATTTGTTGTCATCATCTTGCCTTAACGACAACTCATTTATGATTGTCTTGACCTTCCCATTGCATATTTTCCTAATGAATGTGATATACTTGTCTCACTGTAATCTTCATTTATCCCATGGTAGTATGTAAATGTAAACTCTTGACAAGAGACAGTTACCATATTAGGGGAACGTTTGTCTTAGGATTTGACTCCATGCTCTAGGCTTGTGTAAACCTTTTCCTTGCCTAGTAGTTGTCCTTGTCAAGATTTACCCTTTGTGATGTTCTCATGAAATAGATTTAGATGAAGCAACTTTTTATTGTTTCCTATCTTTTTCCTCCTAAAATAGCATGTTGGGCTCTACCCTTGTGGGAGCCACATTTTACACCACATGCTAAAACTTGAATAATGAATCGGCTACATGAATTTTCCTATACCTGCACAGTGAACAAACATGTTAGCAAAATAATTGAAGTTGAAAGCTTCCATTAAACTTTGTGCTCTTTGAATACTTGTCTCTCTGATGACTTAATCATCTGATGAATTCCTAATTGAATGTGTATTACATCTCTGTTGGTAATATAGGCATGAGGTAGGATGTGATTTTTCATTTCTCTAACATGACCTTTCTCAAATCTTGCAAATGCATTTGGAACTCGGAGCTGCTACAACTTGGAGATATGACAACTGAAGGCTTCAAGTGTTACAACGATTCGTCATTCCAAGAAATGACGAATCACCTTCACCCTTATATCTATATTATCTTTAGTTGTGTAGTATACTTTTCTTTCTTGTATTCATTATTTGATTATAAAAATCAAATTAAGCTATTCCCACGGCTTGTGTGGGAATTTGGTTTTTACAATATGAATAAAAACAACATTACTTATGCAATCTTATGAGTTCTTTTGTTACAAACATTTACACAATAGAGATTCACAAGTAATCAAATTCTGGAACATAATGAATAGTTAAGCAGAAATATTTTTTTGTACCTTTCTTTGATGAATGCAATTCGGCTCTACCTATTTTGAGTTGTAGCTAAAAATAGGTAACAATTTGGCAACCTCTACGGAGTGTTTTCATGCTAAACACCATAGACCATTTTCCTTGTATATCTATTGGGAATGGAGTCCATTTTTCCCTTTCTCAAACTCTGAATTCCATTGTAACTCAGTTGTCGGGAAACAAATAGCAACAACAAACAAAACTGAAAGAATCTAATCATGATTATGTTTAAGACAAAGGTCAGAAAATAGGTGCAACAACTTCACTTTATTGAAAGGAAAACAATACTAAAATTAAATGTGCCATGGGGCACTTATTCAAAACAAAATTCAAACCGAAACTACTCTACTATGTACAACTGCAAACTTTGATGCTTAGTAGCACTGTTTGAGGTGAATCTCGTTGATAGGGATTGGAAACACCTCTCCATCCAGCCTTGAGAGTTGGAATGTGTTATGTTGTTTTCATTTAGTGATAACATACGAGCTATCCCACATAGCATCAAACTTTGTCTATTTACCAAGTCTACTCTTGAGCTCATCCCACCTAAAAACTAGATCTCCCTCTTTGAAAATCCTTGGAGTAGCTTTCCTGTCAAATTTTCTCTTCATTTGGGCTTGATCGATTTCCAGATTTCTTAAGGCTTCCTTCCTGTTTTCCTCCAACTCCATTAATTGTGCTAGTATGATCTGCATAGGCTCCTCTTCAAGCAAGTCTAATTCCTTGATCAAACTCAAAGTAGGCAGCTCAACTAAGATAGGTACCTTAGCCTCTTTTCCATATGTCAGAACGTAAGGTGAATTACTTGTTGCTCTCTTTGGTGTAACCCTATCAGCCCAGAGGGCTAGTTTCAGCTTCTCGTGTCATGTTCTTTGATTGTCCTGAATTGTTTTTTTGATGATCTTTATTAAGTTTTTATTCATGGACTCTGCCTGTTCATTACCCTATGGGTAATAGTTTGAAGAAGTGTTCAGATAAATATTGTTCTTCACTGACCAATCTAAAACTCTTGATCCTATGAATGCCAAAGCGTTATCAAAGATTATTGAATTCGATGTACCAAATCTAGAAACCAAATCCTGATAAAAGTTCAGAATAGATGTTTTGTTTGCATCTTTTAATGCAACTGCTTGAGTCCACTTCGTGAAGTAGTCTGTGGTGGTCAAGATCCACTTATGCCCAATACTTGAAGGTGTATTAATGGGACCAATGAAATTGAGTCCCCACTTGCCAAAAAGATTCTCCACTTGAATTGGATGAAGAGGCAGAGCTGCAAGCTTCTATTTTCTTGCAAACATTGCACATTTATTACATTTTATGACCCAAGTATGAGCATCCTTAAAAAAATTAGGCCAGTAGTAATCGGCTTTCATTATCTTTAGAGCCATTGTTCTTGATGCAAAGTGGCCTCCAATTGGCCCATCATGAAACTCTTCCAAAACTTTCTGAATCTGTTATGGCTCCACACACGTGAGCAAGACACCATTATAATCCTTCTTGTACAAGATACAATCAATCACTACATAAGGGATTTTCTGAAGTCTATAATATGTACATTTTGACCTATCCAAACCTTCAAGACAATCACAAGTATGCAAATAATAAATCATTTGTTGTATCCAATTTGTTGCAATGACTGGAGCAGTAAATTCATCTTCATTATTAAAGGTTGTTTCAACTTGTTGTTCGACTGTTGTGACATTTTCTAAATTTCCAGCAAGCTACTCGCAAAGACCTTTTCCTCTAATGAGCTTGGTAACCTTTATTTTAATTTTGTATTCCATCGCTTTCATGATCCAGTCTGCTCTCTTGTCGTTAATATCTTTGCTGAGAAGAAATACTTTGACTGTTGGATGAGCTACCAACAGATGTATCTTATTATTAGACAGCATATGTCTAAACTTCTTGAGACTTCTCACTGCAACAAGCACATGTTTTTCAACAAATGAATACCTTGTTTCATAATCATGCAATACCTGACTAAAAAATGCAATGCATTGTTCAAGTCCTTCATTTTGTTGACATAACATGACAGAAATTGTATCAACACTACCAAACGCATACAATATAAAATCTTTATCAAATTTTGGATTAATGAGTGTTGGGGCTGTTGCAAGTGCCTCTTTGATTTGCTCAAAAACTATTCTTACCCTCTTTTGTCCAGCTGAAAATAGTGTTCTTTTTTAACATGGTTGTAAGAGGCTACAACAAAGCTACAATGTTAGGGATAAATCTCCTAACAAAGTTAATTCTTCTGAAAAAACTTTATAAACCTTTTTTGTGAGTAGGAAGTGGCAATTCCAGAATGGCTACAATACGTTCTAGGTCAATAGAAATGCCATCTATAGAAACAATGTAACCCAAAAGTTTACCTTCGTGAATAGAAAAAATGCTCTTTTTTGGATTCAAAGAAACTCCATACTCTCAGCATCTCTCAAAAATCTGTCTAAGATGACCAAAATGTTCATTAGCATTTCATGAGAAAATAATGATTTCATCCAAATAAACAAGAACAAACTTGTTTATCAAACCTTGGAGACCCATATTCATAGCTCTCTAAAAGGTTGCTCCTACGTTTGACAATCCAAATGGAACTTTTTTGTAAGCCATAGTACCCCACTTGGTGATAAAGGTTGTCTTATACTGGTCTTCCTCTTTAACCAAGATTTGATTATACCCTGAATAGCCATCTAGCAACGAGAACCTCTTTGAACCTAAAACAACCTACAATATTGGCTCCATTGAAGGCAGTGGATAGTGATCTTTGAGTGAAGCTCTATTTAGATCATGGAAATCAATGCACAATCTTATCTCTCCATTATTTTTCCTAATAGGCACCAGGTTGAAACCCAAGAGGTGTGCTTAATCAGAAAGATGATGCCACCTTCAACCAATTTGTTCAGCTCTATCTTCATCAAGTGCTCCAGCTTAGGATTCAGGGGCCTCTGCTTTTGTCTGACTAGTTTCGCATTGGTTTCAAGCTCAATTGTATGTTGATCCAACTCAGGGTTAAAACCCTTGAGGTCTCCATACTCCCAAGCGAAGATATCACTGAATTCTTGGCAGAGCAAAACAAAAGCATGTTGTTCTGCTCTGGTACAAACTTTTTCAAGCTTAAGAAGCTTGTCTCTAAAAATTTCTATCGGCTCGTAATGCTCTTCCTTAACCGTAATACTGGATTTATCCTTTCTGACCTAATCCTCAATATTGAAGATTGATTCAAGGGTAACCAACCCCTTAGGCAGTTTATTTGTCTTCAACTGTAGAATCTGGTCCTCATATTGTTGTTCAAGTTTTTCCTGATTAGCAACAAAATATTTTACTTCTTCGATCAGAAATTTAACTATCTGTTGATCGTTGTCAAAAATTTGCAAACTGATAGTATTATCAGGTACAGATGGTCTTACTACCACCTTGACATATTTTTTTACCTCAATATTATGTATATCAGTAGGTATATCATACTGTGAACCTATGGTAGCTAATCTATCTACTTCCTTATTCTAATTTCTAAGAATTGACAACAAATTAAAAGCAATAAAATATTCAATTAAATCCCAGGTTCTGTGTTTATATAACTTCAGTAAATTATTCTTGGTTACACTCTGATTTCTTACCTGATTTGTAATCAATTCTAAGCCACCATAAGCCTATAAGCACTTAATACCTCTTTTCCTGGTTCATTCCAAGCCATGAATTAGTGCTTCGTACTAAGCCACATTGTTCATGCAACTGAAAGAAAAACAGAGTGTTGAATAATATTTATCTCCTTCAGGTGAAATGAGCACTACTCCTCCACCAACACCTATCTTACTCCTTGGACCATCAAAAAATAGCTTCCAAAGTTGGTTATCTTGATGATCAAGTTGTACCCCATTTTTAACCAGGTTTGGAATCATGACATCAAGCTCTTGAATCATATAAACACCTAAACCTACCTCATCCATGCAACTGAAAGGATCAGTCTGATGATCTTTGTCTACCCACTCATCAAGATTCATGACAGGTATTCATCCAATTGGTGTACTAGAATCTAAGGTCATGGATTGATCTTCCTGACCATGGACAACTAGGTTGGCGTTTATTGCACTAGGTAGATACGACTCTATATGGTCCTTAGCCTAGATTTCTGACTTAATGGTCACCTTTGTACCATGTCTAGTTCTAAAAAATATGTGAAACCAGTCAGAAGAAAAATACCCCCCTAACTTAGTAGTGAAATCTCTGGATAGGCACATGCCAAAGAATGGCAGCAAGTCTATAACATATATGTCCTGTGAAACTGAGAAACTAGGGCAAGCGTGCAGGGTTAGAGGCAGATTCTTGATCATTCCTACAAACTGAATGGTTGTACCATCTATTTGTATGACTCCTTTTGAAAGGGGCTCATATGCTAGACCTAACTTATCTACTAAACTCTTTGGCATTACAGAACTGCTTGTGCCATAATCAATCATGAAATTATGGACTAGGTTGTTACCTGTAATCAAAGTGACATAGAAGGGTGGTGGTTTTACCTCCTAAATTCGCTGCTCTTTCTTAACTTTTAAACTATTGGCTAAAACCCTAGGCTGCTCTTATGTAGGTTCATCGGAAATTGAGATTTTGGCTAAAGCCTCCTACAGGCTTTCTTTCTATCTAGGAAGATGCAAAGCATCTAACGTGGCCATGCAGATAGTGGCTTTCTTCATATGATCAAAAAAATTGAAAGTCAGAGTACTAACCTTATGCTGCACTTTTGCAACAGTAGGCTCTGCTTGTGTTGTTTAAGGCTGAGGTTGTTCTTTATGCTACTCCTTTATTGTTGCGGTCTACTGTCTTGGCATAATTTGAATGTTTTGTGTTGAAGCATGTTGATTTTTCCCCTGTTGTGCTGTAGGAATCTTGTATTTTTCCTGAACAGCTTTCTGTTTACCTTTATCAGCCTATTGTTTATCTTTTTCTGTTGGTTGTTCATTCTTATCAACTTGTTGTCTTAGGTCGATAGCTCAATGTTTCGATCTTGTATTGGCTGAAATAGAGGTATCTGACTGATTCTTCCCTTGTGCATGATTAACTACACAATTTTTTTTACCTTTCCAGTTCATCACGGAAACGTCAAGATCTTTTTGTTGTGTTTGATCATCTTGTTGATCACTTGCCTCCTTAACCATCTTCTCAGAAGTAGCATAACTGCTTTGCACCATAAGGGCCTGATTAACCACCTCATTCATACAAGTAGCCTAGTTATGAGGCTGATTACAGGGATAGTTTTGGACTCAAGGGAGCATTGAGAGGGGGGTGAATCAGTGTTCAGCAAAACTTAGCTTTATTAATTAGAAACTTAAACCATTTTGACATTACATTGAAAGAAATATGTAAGCATTCAAAGGAAACATTAAAAAAACCATAACAAAAGGATTTTTGTGTGGAAACCTATTAGGGGAAAAACCATGGTGGAGGTTAATCCACAATTTGAGTACTCAAATAAAAAATTTACAAAAGAGAATGCACTTGCATTCAGGCACACTACCTAGAGCTCACTGCTCAAAAGGGAAGGCTCCCTGCCTTACAAAATTTTAGATTAAAACCATCTAAAGAATGAACTGAGATAGTAGCATCTATTCATGCTAGGTTACAGTTCCGGTGAAGCTCATAGATTAGATTCTGGATCCTTTTTCTGACTCAGCACTTTTCTCTGCTTTGCTCTGGTCTATTCTTTTCTGCTCTTCGCATCACACATAGACAAATTCTCACTATTACTCTACTGGATTTCACACCAAACATTCGCTATGTTCTCTCACTTATGTATCTCCATCTCAAAATGATAAAATCGATATCATATATATATCTGCTACCAAAGATTTGAGCATTCACATGTCGGCTTCATAAAACATTAAGTTCTTTTCAAATGTCGGCTAGATCCACCACAAATTCTTTATGTGCATCCTCTAAATTTGGTTACGACAAAGAGAGGACCTAAACAATCATAATTGAGCATAGAAACATTTAATTAATTACTCATTATACATCCTTAATTACTAAATTCACCAAGTCGGCCTTCTAGCACAGATAACCAACAGACTAGTGCACTGGATCTCTTAGATCATGTACTAGTGAATGTGCATCAGTATACTTCTCAAATTAGGCAATAAAAACATCAACAAACCTTCCTCAGATATCCACAACTCAAAATAATAGTCTGGTGAGGTATTCAGATCAACTTTTATGCCTATAATCGAATGCCTTGTTCTTCACTCTGTTCTGCTGGTGTAAACCAAAACTATATTGTAGATCGGATGCATGACTTAGGTTGCCATCAATGAAAAACTTACAAGACATAATCCAACAGATAGCACCATACATAATCTTGTACCAAGTTGTTTTGGATAGGTACAAGCTCTTTAGAAGAGCTGGTAGCATTCTGATTGAAAGGTTGATTAGGCCTAGGATTGAAATTTATTCGTTGTCCTTGGTAGTCAGTCTGATAAGGTGGCCTATTTGGTTGAAAGGGGGGTTGATAAGGTCTTTAATTCTAGCCTTGCTAGTTTTTAAGCCTTACTAAATCATTATTGACAGTTTATAGCAATTTATCCATCTGTTGTTGGGTACCTCTAAGCTCCTACAGCTCGGAATTGACCGGAACAACAATACTTTGAGCAACTATTTGGAAACCAAAAGCTGGGACAACAGGTAATGGAGCTATTGGAGGAACTTGTATTGGAATTAATGGCTAAATATCTAGGGAAAATGGCATGGGAGGCCTTGGTGCAATTTTACCAGCCTATATTAAATTGTTTTTAGCTCTAATAGCTATATCATAGGCCGTTGGCAGGGTTACTCCACCCATAGATTGAATAAAAAGTGCAATATCACTATTTATTTCTCTAAGGTAATATAAAAATGCATGATCTACTGAAGGTCTTACCGTGGCCGGGATTCTATCCCAAGTCCTTTGAAATCTAAAATTAAAGTCAGCTAATTGCTCCTGCGGGGCTCTTTTGATGGTCGTCATTTTCTCCACCAAAGAAAGATTATCTGACTTGTCTAAAAACTGCTTGCTTAACTTATCTCCCATATCATCCCATGTTGCAATAGAATTCACCGGTAAGCCTCAGAACCACTGAAGCACTTTACCTTTGAATGAAGTTGCTAATAGCCTCAACGCCACATTCTCTTGAGTCACGTGATGAACTCCACAAAGTGAAGCTACGTCTTGGATATGTTCTATTGGCGTAGTCTGCACTTCACCAGTAAAGATAGGTAGACTTTTGAGTGCAGCAATTGGTATATTGTCATGTTGAGCCAAATTCAATGGGTTGCCCACATTAAATGGTACAAATGTGTGCACTCTGGCCATCGGAGCTGCTCTAGGAGGTGGTACTTGTAAAACTAGTACTGTACGTGTAATTGGAAAAATAGGTACAAAACTTGAAGGCCTGAGACTGGTTGGGGTAGAGTGAGACCTTGGTTTTGACTTTGATCTCAATCTTCTCAACCTCCTTCTTGTTGTTCAGCCTCTCCTCTTGGGTGATGATAGTTGCAGGTATTTGAATGGATCGGCACTTTGCCTTGTCTAAATTTTACTCATGTGTTGCTCGAACATATCTGCATAAAACCATATTTTAACAGAGTCGCCAAATATATATTGTAAACCTTTGAAAGGTTGAATGTTGCTATAGACAACAACTTGAAACTTTGAACTCTTTCTCTGAAGTGAACTTCAGAGTCCCACCAAGCGTTCCAAAAACTATTGTCATGAGGATTGCACCCGTATGCAGAAGCAAGAAAGCTTTACTATCTTGTGAAACATGGGAATACTTTCAAATTGTGGGTACCCTATGTTGAAAGTAACCTCTGGATTTTAGGCTGGCTTCCTATGTGATTTTTTGATTATAGACTAAACAGTTGATTGGAAAAGGGAAAAGGATTAAATCTAATGCAAAACTGGAATCTGAACTATGGTGATGCACCGAAAGAAACTAATGTGCAGACTTAGTCACAATCAATATTCTCAGAATCTATTAACACAACTTAATTTGGGCACCTTAATAACAAAAATAATTTAGTAAAAGGCTCTATTTTAACTCTCCCTCACTAAGGAAAATAGGGTTTTCATAAATTAAGAGAAAAGATGAACTTCACAAGCACAATTAATGATCTGTAATAAGATGATATCATGCACATGTATCAATAGGTGAGACAGAAATTTAAAGGTTCTTGAATAAAACACATCAAATTCGCATCTAATCACTACATAATACAAAGCACCAGAAACTAAATAGGGAAACATGGATTCAAACAAATACTTGAAGGAAATTATGCAATTCGACAATGTCCAATAACTTGTAAGAACCTGCTGAATGTATTAATCTGGAAAATAAATTGAGTTACAAGAAGTCTTCTTTACGAGAGTTGCAAAGGCAAAAGAAATCAAGAACTAGTGAAAAATGACTAATTCATTAGACTTTTATACCAAAAACTCTCCAAAAGAGGACTCAGAAAGAACTAAAGATAACTCCAAGTGAAAATATCATCACCCTCAAAATGATCCACGAGCAAGAACAAAAATCCATGAAAAGAGGGGCTCAAACTCATGCAAAATGAGTGAACTCCGGCTCAAACTCAAAGTCAACCCATAGTTGACCCATAGGGCACTCAAACTGAACTGAAAACTCTTGAAACCACGAGCTAAACCATCAATGAACTGCCTCATTTTTATCAATTCACCCATGCATATGATCAAAGCTCAATTCATAATTGTGTTTGCATTTAAAATAGTCTCATTAATTAACTGATTCATAAATTATCATTTAATTAATGGACTTCACATATGCATGATGCAAAAACTTACACAATTTAACTCTATCTTATATCTGATTCTCATGCATGATTGGGAAATAACTTTGTGTTTATGTTTGAATTTAAAAAAATAGTTTAATTAATTAAATGATTTATAATTTATCATTTAATTAATCAACTTTACAAAAACAATGCAAACATATATTGGATCAATAAATACTAATTTCCCACCCAGTATCTAATGCATGATGCTTGCACATATATATCTCTTCAGTTTAGCCATGCAAAAATCGATGAGTGATAAACACTCAAGTTCTTGGGTAACTCCTACCATAGCATGTACAAAGGGTTTACATGGATCACATGGCCTTCATTAAGAGGCATAGCAACTATAGCCTTATCGACTAGCATCAATAATTTTCAAAAATAAAGGTATACAAATATGACCCGCGGGCAGCTAGCATGAAAATATGCTTTGAATAAGCAAAGGCAATGGTAATGAGAACCTAGGGTCATGTTTTGACCACGGGCCCAAAATGGAATGATTTTGTTTGATAAAACAAAGACAAAAAGAAGGTAATGATGCCTTGTCAATCAAAAGCATAATGAGAAAACCCTAAGAAAGGAAATGAAGACTTGCATTTCACTTGTCTAGAAGCTTTGTGAGGAAGCTTGGCCGGCGACCTAGGGTTTGAGCTTTGTTGTATTTCCACCATTTTCACCATTTTCTCCAAGCTTCTTGAGGATTTTTCGAAGACAAACAGATGTAAGTATGTGTATCTAATGATTGACTCCATTTTTCCCCTTTTGTTATGCATCTTTTGGCCACACTGGCCACGACTATGAAGCATCTGATCAAATCCATGCTCTGTATTGTTTTCTTTTGTTTCTCCTCTTTGTGAGCTGCCATTTGGGACTCCTGGAAATGTGTTTGAAAAGAAATAAAAGGTAAGAACAAGCTGCCATGATGAGGTATGTTGTGGTATATGGTTTTTCCTTGAATTTTGTTCATCATCCTGTAGCTTCACTGTCGGCCTTTGCTTGGGCATGTATTTTTTTTTTAAATGACAATGGTCGCGGGTCATATGAATTTTGAACTCCATCTTCATGCTTTTATTATTTTGAAAATGTTTCTTTTCATTCTAGAAATGGTTCTTTAGAAAATAAATGGACCAAAATATTGTTTTAAATTGAAATTGATATTGTTGTTCATAAAAAGATGACATTGCACATTGAAAACATCATTATGACAACACATGTCAATAAATTTGTTGTCATCATCTTGCCTTAACGACAACTCATTTATGATTGTCTTGACCTTCCCATTGCATATTTTCCTAATGAATGTGATATACTTGTCGCACTGTAATCTTCATTTATCCCATGGTAGTATATAAATGTAAACTCTTGACAAGAGACAGTTACCATATTAGGGGAATGTTTGTCTTAGGATTTGACTCCATGCCCCAGGCTTGTGTAAACCTTTTCCTTGCCTGGTAGTTGTCCTTGTCAATATTTACCCTTTGTGATGCTCTCATGAAATAGATTTAGATGAAGCAACTTTTTATCGTTTCCTATCTTTTCCTCCTGAAATAACATGTTGGGCTCTACCCTTGTGGGAGTTACATTTTACACCACATGCTAAAACTCGAATAATGAATCGGCTACATGACTTTTCCTATACCTGCACGGTGAACAAACATGTTAGTAAAATAATTGAAGTTGAAAGCTTCCATTGAACTTTGTGCTCTTTGAATACTTGTCTCTCTGATGACTTAATCATCTGATGAATTCCTAATTGAATGTGTATTACATCTCTTTTGGTAATATAGTCATGAGGTAGGATGTGATTTTTCATTTCTCTAACACCACCTTTCTCAAATATTGCAGATGCATTTGGAGCTCGGAGCTACTACAACTTGGAGACACAACAACTCAAGGCTTCAAGTGTTACAACGATTCGTCATTCCAGGAAATGACTAATCACCTTCACCCTTATATCTATATTATCTTTAGTTGTGTAGTATACTTTTCTTTCTTGTATTCATTATTTATTTATGATAATCAAATCAAGTTATTCCCACGACTTGTGTGGGACTTTGGTTTTTACAATATGAATAAAAATATCATTACTTATGCAAGATTATGAGTTTTTTTGTTACAAACATTTGCACAATAACACTGGAGATTCACAAGTAATCAAATTTTGAAACATAATGAATACTTAACCAAAAAGAAAAATTGTACCTTTCTTTGATGAATATAATTCGGCTCTACCTGTTTTGAGTTGTAGCTAAAAATAGGTAACAAGGCCTTTGAGGGGAAGTAGAGACATAGATTAGATTTACATAATCATCACAACTAGTAGAACAATTATTTGAAGACATATTCTCAACATCAATCCAAACAGGATCAAATGTGGAAGGAGATTCATCATGCACTAATGCATCATCTCTAGAGGAGAGTGCATTAGAATAGATAAGAAATTCATCATTCACAAATGCAACGTCTCTAGAAGAGAGTACATTGGAATGAAAGTGAGATTCATCGTTCAAGAATGTATCATCTCCAAAAGAGAGTGCATTGGGATGAGGGTTAGATTCATCATTCATAAATGCATCATCTCTAGAAGAGAGTGCATTGGAATGAATAGAAGGTAGGGTAACATTTAGAAAGGCATCAATGATTTCATCTTCTTGCAACAAAATATCTTCTGAAGTAGGGGGAATTTCATGAGAAGGATCAAAGACACCGAGTGACATAGGAAAATTTAAGTCACCATCACATCATGAAATGTAACATCATTAACATTTTGAATAAAACTAGATACTGAACTAATAAAAGAAGATATTAAATTCATTACGATTTTTTCGGTATTTTCTATGTTCTATTAATTTGCACTTTCGAAGGTCTTTGGAGAGGAATTTGAGGTCAGAACTTGCGTCTGTCCCTAAAATTTGATTATCGAAGGCACTAGCATTTTAAGGATTGAACTAGTTCTCTAGGAGACCTTTCCAACAGTGCAAACGGTTTTGAAATCCGAGCACCGAGTCAAAAGTTATGACCCCGCCAAGTAGGGGTAAATAAATTCCTAGTTTTCGAAAAAGACGTTCTTCACGTTGGGTTCACCAAAATGTAGAGAAGGGGGATTTCCTACTCATGAGTTCTCCTCACTTAGAGAGCCTCAAGGGGAAAACTGCCCTAAACTACCTCAAAGAACAACAGGGAAGTTCTAGAATCTGAAAGAGCAGGTCTCAAAGATTCTCTAGACAAACTGACAGGCTCTCGACCAAAGGATGACAACGCGAAATACGGACAACAGCACGGTGCACTAGCGTCCCCAAGGTGTTCTTGCATCTCGTATGGACCAAAGAGTAGGTTTATCTCAGAGAATAGAAAAGTGACTACTTCTACTCTAATTGTTGAGAACTTCTAGAATGTGATAAAGAAATAGAATGTAATAGAATTGAGATAAAGTGAAATAGATGGTAAAGAGAAATGATAAAGACAAGGAGAAGAAGGGAAATGAAATGCTTACAATCGTGCGAATGATGAAGCTTCTAGCCTAAGAATGTCTTCAATACCTGCACACAAGAGAGGGAGAAATTTTTGGGGCTGTATAGGGGTTTGCCTTAGTCAAACCACCGTTTTGGTGTTCCCACCTCCATGGACAGCCAGATAGATAGAGATAAAAATATGAAATGAAGTAAAGAGCACTAAAGAACTACAAAATAGTGTTATGCTACTCAACCAAATAATAGAGGAGAGGAGTGAAAGCTTACCACCTCCGCACAAAGCGCTCAAGGCCAGTGGGGGAGAAAATGAGAGGAACTCAAGCCTCTGTTGTCATGGTGTTTCATTCCACACTTGCTCTATTGAAGTGATGGAGTGTTGATGTTGTTGTTGTGAAGTGTAATGTGTTGCTTGAGATTGAAGAGATAGTGAAGAAGCTGCTTGGAGCTTGTGAAGAGATGTAAAGAACAAGTGAATGAAGAAGAGTCTAGAAATCCTCAAGGGATAGGAGATAGCCAAATGAATGAAGGAGAGGTGAATTTGAAGGGAAGAGTGAAGAAAATGGCCATATTCGGGTTGGTCGGTCGAAGAGGGTGTTACAAGTTGACTCCCAATGGGAAATGTAACGCCTCTACAGGCTCCAGCCGCAGGAATCTTTCAGGGATGTAAGTGTGTTACGCGGACGTCTGTGCGTCGCACGAGCGTCCCTGATAGAAATGCCTCCACCGACACAAAAAGTAGGCACCAAGTGTGATGTGGACAGTGGGCTTAAGTGGAATTAAGCCTCTGAGTTTGGTCTTTGTAAAGTGTAAGTGGGTAAAGGGGAATTTGGGTCAGGGGTGAAAATTCACGCCTATACAGGATAAAGTCTAATCCACATACAAGTATTGCACAACAACTAAAGGTCGATATGGAAGTAAACCATAGTCAATACTATTGGAAATGCATCTTTAAATTATTAACAACGAACTACTCCAAACTTGGACGCTTTTATACAAAGCGATGGAATATTTATAAGATGCAATATAAAGTGTAAAAAACATGATAATAGGGAAAGCGAACAACAAGTTATAAATTGGTCAAAGCACCATTTATACGCTATTATTGTGGAGTGACTCATCTTTGCTTTGTTGCTCAATTGAACTATTACCAATTCAACATGGTATCAGTGTTTCCTGTAGACTGTAGACTATTTCAAAGAGAATAACCATGCCAAGAGATAAGGAAGTTGGTAGATACATGGCACCAACATATAGAAGCTCTTTAACCTATAGAAATCTAATATGGTTGCAAATTGACTATCATCATTTAGGCATGAGCACATTTGAATTAGTCTTTTATTGATGTCAATTAGAAGGGTAGATCTATAGCATATTATGTTGAGTTTACACTCAAATTTATGCCACCTTTTAGCTAAGTAAAGTGAGTCAACTTGCATGAAGAAAGGTGTCGACTGGCATGCTTTTTTTGTAGGCTGTAATGTCTCATTTTCTAGTATTAATTGAGGCTAGTTCTCTCATTTGGACGTATTATTCTACATTACATTTTATGTAAACTTATTCTATTGTAAATAATCTAAGAGCTGCATTTTGTGAGAGCTAGAGCTATTTTGTGAGTATGGTATTATTTTGTGAGAACTAGAGTTATTTTGTGAGTATAGTATTATTTTGGGAGAGTATAGTGTTGTCTTGAGAAGAGGCTATAGTGAGGAATTGTTATGAGCTAGTAAAGTAAGCTAGCAAGTTGCACTATTGGAAGGTTGTGCATTAAGTCAGTCGATTGGTTAAGCGTATTACAAGTATGAGGATCTAATATTCTTTTATTTGTCTCTTATTATGAAAGAATGAACTTGATTTATTTTATTGGAATTTTTTGAGAATCCTTGCAATACTGAATAATAGTATTTTCTTTAGAAAGGAAAATGAAGTTGTATTATGCTTTTCTATGAAAGTGCTTGTATTTACTCTATAATAAGAGGGATTATTTGTCATTAGTATAAGTATATTAGGAATGATGGAATAAGAATAGCTTAATGGTTTTTCATAATGTGAGACGTAGAAATGTCACGAAATGACTTGACACTATTGGCTTATGATGTTAGGAAACCTTAAGAATGATAAGGTTTAGTTGTACATCAATAGTTGGAAGAAATGATAGGATGAGTCATTGCTAATTCATACTAGTATGGTCACTTGATCATTGCTTAACTACTGGATAAAACCTAGGTTGGGAGTAACCTATTTGGGTTGATAAGTATATTGAAACCCAGGTTAAGATTAACTTATTAGGTTGGAATATTACTTGATTACCCATTGGAACTAATAGGTTAAGAATAACTTGTTTGGATGGGTTGAATGTTTTTCTTGTTGGAACAACATATAGGTTTAGGTTAACCTACTTGATTACATTGATTGTTGATTATTGATTATATCTAGAATTGGGGTATACTAAGGTTGAGACTCACCTATGTGAATAAGTAAATCACTTGAGTTTATGAGATACTATGTGTATGGAGTCATAGGTGGAATTACCTATTGAGTTAAAGTTGCTACTTGTTTAGTTTATTGACACTCTTGAGATGAAGTCATATTTGTTGACAAGATTCTACTCTTGAATGATCCTTTCTACTAAAGAGATTACACTCTTGAATGGAATCATCTATTGATGTGATTATTCTTTGGCTAAGGTCATTCATGGAAGAGACTACTCTCTTGATGAGATTCATGTAATAACGTGAAGTATTGCTAAATGAAGTCAATTATTTAGCAATATTTAATCTATGGTTAGATAAATCTTATGAAGCTAAACTTTAGATTATAAAGTTATATTTGGGACTAGATTTTTTATTGAAGAGAACAACTTGTTTACGCAAAGTTAATTTGTAAAATAGAAAAGCTCATATATTATACCTGAGATAGGAATATCCATTGAAGGGGTAACTTATACTTAGGATTTACTGGTAGAGGTACCATTGTGTTTGGGAAAAGGGGATTAGGTTATTTTTGAGGTTAGGGATTATTTATGGAAGGAAATTACCTAAGCATAGAATATGAACAGCCATAATCCAAAATGAGCTATAGAAGTGTATGTGAATAGGATGACTATCACTCAAAGTACCGGTTGAGAATACTTTGGCCAAAGTAGTGTAAGTTGCCACTGGTTACACTGTCAGTTTCACCGTGTTCCTCTTATGCATTCTAGTTCAGGATTTTCATACTCGTTAGAGAAACGAACATATGATTAGGTTCTAGTTTGTAGGACACAAAACTAAGCTCAGATAGGCTATTATTATGAGGTTTACCAACCAATCTCTTCATCAAAGCATAGGGCCATCTTTTCATATGTGAAAGATGTGTGGGGGACCGCATTTGAGTTCATGATTAGCAGAAAAGTGCTTGAGTGATGCTTCTCCTCATCATTTGGCGATCGAGGTTTGTGAATGTTTGTGCTAGCAATGGGGATAGCTAGAGTGTATGCACCAGGGATCAAGGACATCTAGAAGGTATGCACCATTGTAGTGGCATCAAGACCAATTTGTATATCTATCGCCAGATGAAGCTCAGAAGAGCTATGTATGTATCATGTACCCATTTATATGGAAGGATGTAATCTTGAATGATACACTTGAGTTTACTCAATATGAAATCTATGTTTTGGAAAGATTTGTGAAATTACAATGGAATACAATGGAAGTTTGGAAATAGTGTTATTTCAAATGTGCATGTAGTTTACATTATGGAAAGAAAAAAAATTATTCCTATGTTATGGTATCATGGTTTATTCACTTGAGGTGAAAATATTGAAACTTTTTTTAGTAGAACATTGAGGTTGTTACACATTGAATAATTTTGATGTTGTATTTTTAACTCTATAGTGGATTACCAAATAAGGGGGAAAGTTTTAGATTGTTGAGTGGACTTTTAAGGCAATGCAAAAACTAAAACTTGGATGAAACATCAAGAAAGAAAGAAAAAAATAAGTGTGACAAAAGAGGGGCATGATTTGAATCAATTATTAAACCTTCTCAACTTGCAATACCTTGGCTAAGCACATAAATCAAAAACCAACTTATTATTATTAGTAATAACTAGCAAGTGAGAAAAATCGTGCTCACAAATTGAGGGTTTTGCCTTTAATCCTAAAAGGAATAGGTGTATGAAGACTTGACATGTCATAAGGGAACCTACAATTCAATAATCAAACATTAATTGTATAACTAAAATTATTTATTTGATAAAAATTGAGCTTATATCAAGTACAATCTAAGTTTTCAAAAAGTTAAATGAAAACAAATAATTCATTTTAACTTTATTTCAATTTTGTTTATATAAATATTACTTTTAATATCTATCTGAACTTTGAATAGATGCATGAACATATAAACACATAAGTAGATAGATATATAAGAAAAGACATAAACACTATTTATTTTAACATTTACTTTAAAATAGTTTTATTTTATGTATTATTATTTTTAATTGAACCTTTTTTTTAAGTTTTTAAAAATAAATAAAAATAATGTATTATACCAAGAAGTGTAACTACAATGGCAACAAGAGGTGAGTGTAATTATGTGAGCATGTTAACAAAGCCTCAAAAATAACTAACATTAAGTAAATCAAAATAAGATAATTCTTAAATAGTTCCAAGGTAATTAAAAAAACTCTTAATTAAATGAACTATAAAATAATTATTAAATAAATAAAATAATTCTTAAGAAAATAAAACTAGCATACCTATCTTTAGAAAAATCTATGCAAATATGTTAAATTTTATTCTCTAGGCACTTGTTATGTATTGGATTTTTCTAAAGATGGGTATGTTGGTTTACTCTAACTTTTACATTAAAAACTATTTTATTTTTTTAGAGCAATAAAACAAATAATATACAACATGCAAATAACTATAATTGTGTGTTGGCTTCGCTCGATAAGGCAGCGCATGTGGAAGAGGGTTGGATCACTATAAAGGGAAAAAAAGATAAGTCCTCTAAACCTCCTTTTGATATGACTCTCCGCTCCCACAAGAGCAATTCTAAATGTAAATCTTGACGGTTCTTGTTTGGGGGCTAGTTTTTGGCCGGTTGCTGGTTGTTTGCGGCTTTGTAGTCGGCGGTGGCTCTTGGCCTGGGTTGTCTTTTTATCCTTGGTTGTCTGTGCTTTCATGTCTTTTAGTTATGACAACCTTCTGGTTGAGGGTTCCAGATCCATTCAAAATCTGATTGTAAAGGGTTTCGGGGTCCCTTCAAAACCTGTTTTTACCTTTTTCAAAAACTATAATTTTTTTTTTTTGTTATTTAATAATGATCACTCATTATGTTTATTATTAAATATTAATGGTTTGACATGTAAATGATTAAAATATAAGTTAATTTTTTTATTAAAATGCTCACATCATTACAACTCATCTCTTTTTATCACTATAATTATGTCCCTTAGCATTATTAATAATGAAACACTTATGTTTGGTGCATTAAAAGGAATAAAAAAATTAAATACATCATTCTTGAGTGCTTGTCTATAGTCTTTGATCTTTTACACACATTTTTGGGATTGACGTAGGTGAACATGTCCCCTTGAAATATTATGACAATCCTTCCATGACTATTTTTAAATGCTACATGTCTTAGATCTTTTGCACACATCTTTGCAGTTGACCTAGGTGAAAATGTTCCATTTTGATATGATGATAATCTTTCTAAGGTATTTGTAAATATTAGTGGCCTCCAAATATTAGAAAAGAGCAAGGAAAACAAATATCGTTCAAGTAAGTTATATAGTAGCAACACATTAGGTATTTGTAAATATTAGTGGCCTCTAAATATTAGAAAAGAGCAAGGAAAACAAATATCATTCAAGTAAGTTATATAGTAGCAATACAGACTAAGAAAGGTCAAATCTGTGCACATAGAATAAATGCATGATTGTAGAGTAGACCCAAACCCATAAAGTCAAAATTGGTGACACCATAGATATTTAGCATACAATTCAAGACATTTCAATCACAAAAAATACATTTTAATAGGCTAATAACAATTAAGAACATATTCTTTATCAAACAACATTCATTCTTCAATTGTAAAGTAATTATCTCTACTCACTATATTTACTTTCATAACTTAACATTTAATATGAAAATACAATAATCAACAAAATTACACACAACCCTTAATTATTAGTTTGTACTAAACTACACTAAACTATAAGTATATTGTTTGAAATATTTAGAGTAAATTTATCTTTATCAAACCACTTTCATTCTCTAATCATAAAATTAAATAACCCTATTCATTATAATTACTCATAGTTTAACATTTAAAACCAAAATCTATTCATCTCCAAAATTAAACACAACTTTTAATTATTAATTTATACTAAATTATAGATATATCATTTTATTAATGTAGAGTAAATTTAATATGCATATACTAGTATAGATATCTTAAGTACATCTATCTAAAAAAACACTTAGAGATATTAAAATTGAATTATTTTATTTACTTTAAGAGTTATTTGATTTTACTTTATAATTGTTTAAGGATTATTTTATTTTATTTATCTTGTGTTCTAATTTTTTTATTATATTTCATTTTACAATTATTTCAAAATTATTTTAATTTTTATTTATATTATTGATTCTATTTTTATTTGAAGAAGTATTTGTATTTATATAACAATAATTTTATTTTATTTACTCAATTTTTGGTTTAAGAAGAACTATTTTACTTTTGGGTGTAAATTTTAATTTTATGTTTAAAAAAATATCTTATTATTTCAATAATATTATTTTATTTTTTAAAAATATTTTAATACAATATGTTATAAAAAACATGTACTTTGATGTGTAAATGATTGTCAAATTTAAGTTTAAAGATAAAATTTTGTGTTAACATCTTCATTGTAATTATTGATTAATGCAACCCCGACCATAATAATAACCCTAACCATTATATTAACTTTAATTCTATACCTAACCCTAAGCCTAACTCTAATCCTAATCTTAATCATAACCCTAACACCAAACCTAACTCTTAATTTTTACCTAACCTTAACCTTAATCCTAATTTTAACTTAATCCTAACCACAACCCTAACTCTAAACCTATACCTAATATCCTTAACCCTAATTCTATCTATAACTTTAACCTAAACTCTAATCCTAACTCTAACCCTAATCCTAATCCTAACTTTAAGTCTAACTCTAACCTTAATTCATTTAATGTTTTACATGTTGTGTTGTGAATGCTACTAGCATATATATTTTTAATAATATATATAAAATACGCTGAGAGATATCCTTATGGAGATGTCTATTTATCACATAAAAGTGCAATATTTATATATATTATTTATATATACATATATGCTAGTTTTAAAATATTTTAATATAATATGTTATAAAAAACATGTACTTTGATGTGTAAATGATTGTCAAATTTAAATTTAAAGAAAAGTTTTTATTAACATCTTCATTGTAATTACTTATATATGTATAAAAATATCAATTTCTAATAATAATTTGAATAACTACATACATATAAACATTACCATAAATAAATAAAAATTAATAATACATTTTATTTATTTAGTGCTTGTGTCAAGAAAAACTAAGTGTGATTTATTTTGATGTGCATTGTTGGCAGTTAGGTGTTATAAGTAACCAAGGTAAGTGGAGGAGAATGTAACATATGGAATTGGAAGAGTCAAGCAAGGTGCAATATTATTTATATACAATTCCTCAAGTGCTTTTCAGATCGCCATTACATTTTGTGTGCATGTCTACCAGTGCGTCTGTTATACTATATTGATTTAGGCAAATTCATTTTACAATATTTTATAGCAGTAGAGAATAAAAACAATCATGGAATTTTTATTAAAATTTCCTTATGTCTTATGATTGTTACTCTTATATTTTCTATGGCATTGTGATGTTTCCAATCCAACATTTATTTAGCAACCCTCGCAGTAATATTGTTTTATGTTATTTACTCTTTGTTATGCATTTGTATTCAAATTTTCTGTGACAAGGATTGTATGTTCTGTTCTTATGTTGATTGTTAGACATTGCATTGCCCATCCATGTACGTCCATTCTGTATTTTTAATTTGTAATCTCTTTAGAGCCTTAATCTAATATTTAAAAAAAAAAATTAGTTGTGGCTATCAACAATACTTGATGGAATGTCTTCATATGCCCAAATTTCCACAATTTTTGTTTAAGTCTACTATGGTGTCGTCCACATTGGGTGACCATAGCTTCAATGGAAGGTCTTGGATGATTATTCGAACCAAATCCCATTAAATCATTTTTCTTTTTTGGGGCCTTTGGCTATATATGCATACCAAATTATTCGATCAAAAAGATAAATTTAAAAGGGAATAATGTATTGGTTGATGGGAACTAAGAACATGGAGATGTGGAAATGGCATTGATATTCATATATTTGAAAGAGAAAATTTTATAATATTTACAAATTGATTGCAATTATAGATTTGATAAAGTATTATGTCATGAATCTTTACATTCTAAAAACTACAATTAATAATCCAAATGGGTTCCTTATTATGTCAATTTCCTTTCATCTGAATTAAACAGAGTTATGATAAGATGACTGAAATTTAAAATGTTTTGGTGGGCCTTTTTCATGTGTAGTGAGTATTAAATAAAATCATTTAATTATTTTTACCGTCACACTTGTAGAGGATGGATTCAGTGGTGAAAAGCAAAAAAATTATGGAGGGCAAAAATCATGTGGTGCACCTCTGGAACAAACAAAACCAACAATTACACGTGGAAGAAGGCAACATCATTCAACATATATTCAATAACTGTTGCTTCCCCTTCCCCTGCCATGATACATATTTATTGCATAATAATTTTACTATGTAGAGCATATTTATAGATTTTTTTGACAATGAACCAACAAGATCCTAACTATGACTTAGGATGAGAGAATTTTGCATTGTGAGATTTGTGATCAAAATTTTTATTTTTCTTTTTAAATTATAGTTAAATTTTTAGGTTTGTGTTTTGGAGATGAAAGTGTATTTTTGTAGTGAGTCATAAGTAGATTATTTATGGTTATACTTTATTATCTTGAGTTATTATCTAAATATATTCATATGATAAGGATGCTCAAAACCTACTTCACAAGTAAAATTAAAAGTAAAAGTAAAAGGCACGTCTCTTGCTAGTAAGGGCTATTGATTATTTATTTAGATAGTCATGTTAGTCTTATGAAAGATAATTTCTCATATGATTTGAAATAATTTATTTTTAAACAATAAAAAGGCACAGGAATAGAGAAAAAAAAGAGAAATTATTTACATTTCCTTTTAAAAAATTTGAGATAAAAAAAGAGATTTTTAGCATAAGTAAAGACAGGAGTTTTGTTGAAAATAGAATCATATTGTTTTAGACTTTAATAATAAGAAAATATAAAGTAATAGTAGAATTTTGATTTTTTTTAATTTAATTTTGATTTTTAAATAATATCAAAGATAGAATAAAAAGAAAATATACTTAAAAAGGAATGATTTATTTTAGATTTTTTACTTTAAAATATTAACCTCGCAAATCATATGTTGTAGTAAGTCATCTATTTGAAATGAATGCACAGGGTCATTGCATCACTTAAATGATCATCATCATCATCAATTTTAATAATAAAAATGTATATCCCTTCAAATCATTATTTAAATTGGCGTTCATTTAACTATTTAACAATTCAAAATTTTAAAAAATGGTGCTCGGCAGTGAGGAAGTGCGAAATGCAGGGGATCTGAAAGGGAGGAGATGGAGCGAGGTAGAAGATGATGAAGGCTAGTCGCGGGGCTGGAATACAGAAGCCAATAGTCCCAGATCGGATGGCCATACCCCGCAATTGGTTTTCTCACAAGGAAGATGGGTAGATTGTTGTCATCCTTTGTACAGAAGGGCGAAAAATCGAAGCTTTGCAAGGCGCAGACGGCGTCCTGGTCCTTATCAGGATAGGACGAACCCTAGGATACCCACACCTTGGCTTAACCCGAACAACTGGCAACGATCCAGGATGGCGGGCTCAAGGGAGGCGTCGAGGGTCGATAGTAGGGTTTCACCAAGAAGAGCTAGGGCAAGAAAGAGAAGTGCAGACTCTTCAAGGAGGCATGGGGGGTTTCGAGAAAATAGAAACACCAAGTCAGAGAGGGTCGTAAATTGGAGATCCGGGAAGTCAGGAACGCAGGTGGGGGCTCCTTGCAATTCAAAAAATTTGGTAAAACAACCCACGGTAGATAATTTGGGTGGAATAGCACCAATGAGGCCAGTGAGGTGAATGGATGGTGGCCCAAATGGAAAGCAGATGTCGCGTGCCAGTACGAAAATAGTGATCCCTTCAAAAATAACAGAAGCGAGAAGGTCGTCTTTGGAGGAATGTGCGATCTTAGGGAAGTAATGGGGTGGAAGGTTTTAGTAGGAGATTATGTCCCAATGGTGGTTGAAGGAACGGGTGGGAGAAGTCAAATTCAAAAGTATGCAGGGGGACTACTTCTTCATAGAATGTGCCTCCGAACAAATTAAGATGGCAGTCCTGGATAAGAAGGATGCAATGTTCGAAGAAAAGGGATTCCAGGTATGTTAAGATGGAGGAGTGATTTCTCCCCACAGGATTACATTCTGGACAGAATGCTGGTTTGGATTAGCCTCCCAAATCTGCCTCTGGAACTATGGATTAAGGAGGCCCCGAAATGTATTGGCGACATCCTAGGGAAATTAATCAAGGTGGATGAGGAGGCAATTCGGTCTGGAAACAATGGCACAATGTGAGTCTGTGTGGAGATTGCCCCTTGGAACTTTGCTGAGGAGACTTTGGAGCTTATCCAGGCTGATGATAGATGCTTCTAGAAGGCGGTATGGGAATTTTCAAAGGAACAAATCTTCATCAGGAAAGCTTGGAGAAATGGAGACGGCTGGAAAAATGCTAATCCAGACCTTAAAGGAAAAGGAATTATGGATAATGGCGAAGGCACTTCGGGTGGCCTTTCGGGGCCTCTAAAGGACAAGGTGGATCAGATGAAGCTGAACACGGCCAGAAACTCAAATGTGGAGGTTCCTCTTTAGCAAACAATGGATGGTGTCGCACTGGAGCAGAAGGAGGAGTAAGGGTCGATTGTCGCTAAAGAGAATTTGGATCAGATGAAAGATTGGGAGACCATCCTAGAAGTGGGCAATGACCTACATTCCATGGAAAAGGAGATAGTAGGTAATCGGGATTATCTTCCAACGGAGGATATACAAGAGGTAGAGGAGTTAGGCTGGGAGGACAACAACTTACAATTGGTTCCATTTATGGACATGAAATGGACGACGACTGAACCAGAAGTTGTGGAGGAGCAGGAGGAGGATGAAAAGGTGGTAGAAAGGGAAGAAATTGAAGTCAGGGTGATGGAAGATCGAGCAACAGGGGAGAAAGAAGAGACATAGGTGATCCCAGACACTCCAAAGGGTTGTCTAGGAGTGAAGCAAACCTCAGCAGGGAAGAGCATCCCTGATTATGGGAAGAGAAAGAAAGTAGGCAGGAAGTCGAAGGAAGAAATGCGGGCTCTAGATGGGGAGGCTCTAGGACAGTAAAAAAATTTGATGCTTTTGAGATCTAGGAAGGTTTTGTCCCTTCCTGAGGGGCAATGAGGATCCTAAGTTGGAATGTTAGCGGCTTAAATGCCCTTAACAAATAATTCCTACTTAGGTGCTTCCTTTCTATCACTGAGATAGATGTGCTCTTAATACAAGAATCAAAATTAGGTCGTTCGGAGGTAGAAAAATTGGCTCGGAGTCTCGAAACATGGAAAGTGTTCTTTGTGGATGCACAAGGGGCTTCAGGAGGCTTGATCATAATCTCAAAGCCACAGGTAGTCTGGGTAGAGGAGGTGGCAGCAAACCAGTCATGGTTGGCCTGCAGAGTTAGGAGTTACAAGGCTAACCTTGCCTTCATTTTTATCAATGTGTACGGCCCTACATTGACTCAAAGGAAGAAGGCGACTTGGAAGGAGATTGAGGATTTCATGCAAGCGGTGCAAGGGAATGCTTTTGTTTTGGGGGGGACTTCAATGCTCTCCTCCAAAATAGTGACAAGAGGGGGGAACACATACAAGGCCCTAGTCACAGATTGATTTTGAAAACTTTACATTGAGAAATGCTCTGTTGGAAATACCAATGCCAGACGGCTCCTTCGCATGGACATCGAAGGATAGGCTTTTGCAACATTGTAGAAAAGTTAGATAGGTTCTTTTTTGGCGGTGATCTTAGGAGCTTCCCTTTCTCTTTTGAATGCAGTGTGGTGCCTCAATCGGGCTCAAATCACTTCCCAGTTAAGTTGTAAATTTTGGGGGACGAGTTTGGAAAGATGCCCCTTTAGGTTTGAAAAAATGTGGTTCTCTAAGCCTAATTTCATTCTGATGATTGAAGACTGGTGGTGCAGCGAGAATCCAGAAGGAAACAAATAGTGTTGTGTGGTCAAGAAGCTAAAATTGATCAAGCAGAAGTTTAAAAAGTGGAACAAAGAAACCTTCGGGGATATTTTCCAAGAAAAGGAAAAGATAGAAGGCGAACTGGAAAAGGTCAATGAGGAATTCATAGCCAACGACATGAATGAGGAGCTATTCGTAAAGGAAAGTGAGCTTCTAAGAAACCTAGAGGAACAGTTGGAAAGGGAGGAAATATTTTGGCGCCAGAAGTCCAGAGAACTATGGATAAAAGGAGATAGAAACACGAAATTTTTTCACAACTCTACCAGAGCATGAAGAGAATGCAACAGGGTCTCTAAACTGGAAAAAGTGTAACGGTGAAGTGGTTGAAGGTGTTGAAGATCTCTCAGGAAGCGGTCAATTTCTTTAAGAAGCTTCTTAATAACTCGGAGGGCTCCCATTTGCCTGAGTAGATTACCTTTCTTCGTCATGTGCCCAAATTGGTGAGTGATGATCAGAATCGAGTTCTGCTTATCCCATTCTTGGAAGAAGAGATCCGGTTGGATGCCTTTCAGCTCCATCTTGACAAAGCACCTGGTTCAAATGGCTTCCCAGCTCTTTTCTTCTAGAAGTGTTGGGCTTTCCTTGGCAGCGACATAGCGGCGGCTTTGGAAGAGGCTAGGGTGACGGGTGACTTATTGAAGGAGGTCAACAATACGTTCTTGGTACTCATACCAAAGAAAGAAAAACCAAGCACTCTTGAGGAATTCCGCCTGATAGCTCTCTGCTCCCTGCAACACTTTGTATAAGATCCTGACCAAGGCAATCGCCAATAGATTGAAACCTTTACTACCCTCCCTCATCGCAAAAGAGAAAACTGGGTTCATTCCAGGCAGGTCAATATATGAGGGAGCCATCATTGCCTAGGAAGCAATCCACTCCCTTCAGTACAACAGGAGGTCTGGAATGTTGATAAAACTTGACATTAGAAAAGCATCTAATTCAGTTGATTGGTGTTTCCTTTGCAAGGTCCTGGAGGCTTTTGGGTTTGATCGGATTTGGGTGAATTGGATCTTTAGATGCATCCCCACTCCCCATTTCTTAGTGTTGGTCAATGGGGGACCTGCAGGCTTCTTCCCAACGTTAAGAGGTCTTCGGCAAGGCGATCCCCTGTCGTCACTTCTTTATATTTTAATGGAGGATGCTCTTGGCCATACAATCAACTCGACGATTTCGGAAGGTAAAGTTGTGGACCTTCAAATCACAAGCAGGGTTGTGCCTTGTTCCCACCAGCGGTTTTTTGATGGCGCATTGCTCCTCGGTACCCCAAAGGAAGGTGAGGCTCAGGTGTTCAAAGACATTCTCAATACCTACGACAAAGTGTCAGGCCAGATGGTAAGCGAGGCGAAATCTGAAATTTTGTTTATTAATACTCCTCCTTGTTTGGAACAAAAGGTGGCACACATTTTGAATTTTCAGATTGGGCAATTTTCAATCACATACCTGGGCTTGCCTTTAGCCAAGGGAATCAACAACTGTAAGTTATGGGACCTGTTAGTTGAGAGAAAGGAGAGCCACATGGCGTCTTAGGGAGGAAGGTGGTTGTTGTGGGTTGGGAGGATCATCATGATTAAAGTAGTGATCGCGGCACTTCCAACATACCTTTTATCTTTCCTTGCCCTATCCAAGAGCAAAGCTACAACAATAAATCAGGGCATGTGCAGGTTTTTCTGGCAAGATTCTTTGGAACAGAAGAAATATCCTCTTATAGGATGGGATGCAGTATGCAAAGCAAAAGAAAACGGAGGTGTTGGCATTCACAACATCATCAAGCAAAACCAAGCATTAGGGGCTAAGTTCATATGGATTGCGTTCTCCAATAGTAAAGTAAAATGGGCAAGGATCCTACGCCATAAATATTTGGACAACTCAAATGACAATAGCATCTTGCTTACTGAGCATCTCCCACAAGGCTCAAGAATATGGAACTTCATGAGGGCATGCTTCCCCCTCATCCTCAAACATCTATCATTGGATATTCGGTATGGTAGGAGTGTTGAGTTCTGGGAGGACTCTTGGGGTGGCCATCCAATCTTGGATAACATCACCGATATGGAGCAGTCCAAGATGATGTTAAAATAGTTCTGGGGCCCTAAAGTTAGGGATTACTTGGTGGACTAATGGAAATATGGACAGCTCATTTAGGTTTGGAAAGACTTAAGTACAGTCCCTATCCCTCCTGCGGACAGGGATGTCCTACTGGCTATTCTCCGAAAGAGAAGTGTAGAAATCAGACCGTGGGCAAGCTAATCTGGGCTGGCTCGAGATCAGGGTGTTATAGGACAAAAGAAGGATATTCTTCCCTCTGTGCAGAAGTAAGTAAATCAACATTACCTCTCAACCTTTGCTGGGGGAAATCTTACCCACCAAAGGCAGGGACATTTGCATGGGCGGCCTTGTAGAATAAGATTCTAACATCAAATAAATTCAGAAAAATGGGTTTCGAGGGTCCATCAAGGTGTGTCATTTGCAAGAATGGTGAGGAGGACACCAACCACATCTTGGTTGGTTTTCCTTTTGCTCAAGCCTACTGGAGATGGTTGTGCGCCAAATTGGGTTGGTCGTGTGCTCTACCAAACGATATCTTGACTCTCTTCTCATATTGGCCAATCCTTCAGAACGGATCACTGTACAATATGGTTTGGAAGATATGCCCGATAGTAATGGTGTGGGAGCTGTGGAAAGAGAGAAATAAAAGGATATTCATTATAGATAAAGAGTGTTGCCTTCCTGTGTTTCTCAACAGTTTGGAAGCCACAATTGTTGAGGTGGTTAATGGGAGGGTGGCAGCAAGGAATGAGGAAGATTTCATGTCCTCGAATTGGGATGCTTTGATGCGAAAGGGGTGGTTTGGTTTGAAGGTTCCTCAGTCGGGTCAAGTGAAGAATGGCAAGAAGAAGGTGGATCGGTCTGAGGCCATCTGGCATCCACCACATGAAGGATGGCACAAGTTGAACTTCGATGGAGCGTTGGGGGGTAATCATGATATCTTGGGTGTTGGCTAGATCATCAAGAACTCTCTTGGTCGCACCTTGGCAATTCGTTCCATCCCTCTTCCAGAGGGCACAAACACGATGGAAAAATTTCAAGGCCTGTTGTGGGGCCTTTACTTAGGCAAGGAGGTGGGCTCTTCGAAGATAAGTGTGGAGGGTGATTCAATGGTGGTGATCTAGGTCGTGAAAACTAGGAAGCTCCAAAACTGGAAGATCCAATCGATATTGGAAGAAATACTGGAGGTACTTCAAAGCTTCTCCAGCTATGAGCTTTTCCTCTTTCAGAGAGGCGGATACAGAAGCAGATAAATTGGGAAAACGAAGGTGCAAATGGTGTCTCACATAGAGAAATTCTCAGAGGACTAGCACTCGATGCGCGGTTCTCCGCAGTAGCCAAGTCAGAGATGGGGAACATGTCGCAGGATGGAGCCTTGGACATGCTCACCTGGCTGGCGCGGTACGCGTGGGAGGTGAAGGAAGAAGCAGGAGGGACACAGTCATTAATGAAGGTGGGTTTCGGTGGCGCAGGCTTGTGGGAATTTAAAGATCAAGGCTAGCTAGTTGATCGAGAGTATTGGAGCATCGTAATTGAAGAGAATGGGCACGTTTTATGGGTGTGACGGGCTTAAATCCTCCTATGCTCATTGACGAACACACTCTTTCCGGTTGTGTGATAATGGAGACTCCTCTATGTCTAAGAGCCACGCGCCAACTATGGGATTTCTATGGACATATCTCTTACAACCGGCTCAAGTCGATTTTCAGAGATTGGGATCCCCTAGTCTTGGGGGTGGCTCAACTGTTACTGGAGAAGCAGTACTTGGAGATGGCAGAGAGGTACCGCATGAACGCAGATATTGCTTCTCGTTTCGTTGCTGCTCTACTCGACTTGGAGGTGCCAAAGGCGGTCACCCTGCTGATGACAAGGAAGTTGATCATGGGAAATTTGTTGGAAGAGGTTGAGGACGTCATCATCATTGCAGAAGGTGTTGAGCTACCAAGGCCAAGGGACCTGAATAAAGTGCTCATTCTGGGCATGCATGTGCGTCGCTTTCCCTTCCTGTTGGATCTCAAGAGGGAAGCACAGGAGGAGAGCCAGGTGCGGCCTAATTTTCCTAAAACACCACCTCTACTTTGATTCGTCTAGAGGCATTGAATGGCAATACCATTTTCGCCAGTATCTACTGGCAAGAAGTGTGGAGTTTTACGAATGAAGGTGAATGGTGCGGGTGGTGGTTTTTTGTGGTTGCTGCGTCGGGCGCCCCTGGTTCTCATGGTTGCTTCGTGATTGCTGGTCTCCTCCTTTGGGTCTAGGTAAATGTTGGTGCTAGTGTGGTCTCTTGGTCAGGGTGGTATGTCTTTCGGGGTCTTAGGTGTTCAGTTGGTCTCGATTTTTGTATTGTGGTTGCAGTGAGGGCAGCTTGAAAGATGAAAATTGTATGGTGTAATTTATGCAGTGGGTGTGCCTCTGTATGGGGGCTGTTTGGGCATGCTTTCTCTGGACTAGACATTTGTTGGCCAGAAGCAACATGTTTTTTGCTTTTTGATATTTAATATAATCCTTTTTACGTACCAAAAAACTAATTCAAACTTTAGAAGAACTATAATTGACGCCATGTTTTGCTCTGCTCCCATCTCTGCATTTTCGCTCCACACTCGCGATGTTGAAGGCTTCAATGCTTCGCCTGAGGGCTCTCTGGGTGGAAGAAAACTGGTGGTGAATGGTATCCCCGTCAAGGGTCCTCCTTTTGTTAATGGCGATCACAAGTTCATGAAGGTTGTGCAATGTGGGATCAAGGACAACAATATGAATTCATAGCCAACCTTACGACATTCTCCCTGCTCTGGGACCTTCCGATAGGGCCTGCGCCAGATGAGTGGGGATGCGATTGTGGGGTGGAAGGATGCTTTGTCTCCTTAATTTTCAGCACCAAAAGTCATCGACGGGATCGTTGCCTCTATGCACAATGGAGTCGCGATTAGGGTTTCTCATGCATCCTCTATTCTTGAGATACGGATGGACAGACTAGTCAAAGATAGGGAATTTTTTTTGCAAACAAATGCCTCGATTTATAGATTCACTAAGGTATGGCTTAAATTGAGTGAACCTGGAATAAGTTTATGGAGGAAGAAATTTGTTTGTTTCTCTGTGCTAGAGGGTTTTTTATTATTTAATTTGAATCTATTGTCGACAAAGAATGGGTGCTGAAAAATGGTCTATGGGTGTTCAAAGGTGACTTTCTATGCATGAAAACTCGGTACATGTTATTTGATCTGCGAACTAAAACTTTTTTTACTACTTTTTTCTAGGTGCGACTATTTTATCTTCCATTTCAATTCTAGGAATAAGTTGTTTGCAAGCCATCAATAATGGGTTACAAAAAGTTTCATTGCAATTCAGAAGAAACATTAAAATACCAAAGTTCCACCTATGCATGCATTTGTGTTGAAATGAACCTCTAATGGTCTACCAATAGAGATCGCAATGAAGGTTGGTGATCATTGTTGGAGGTAGCCTGTGGATTATGAAAGAATAGTCTTTCATTGCAAAAAGTGCTTCTCAATTGACCACTTTACACCCCAATGTTAGAAGGTATGCTCCCATAAGCATGATTCTAGGGGAAGGCTCGCCTGGTGGATTGGGGTAGAATCCAAACACTATGTTATACCACCTTGCTCTTAAAATGAGTCATATTTGTCTCAAGATCCTATAGTAGATTAGTCAAGCACACAAAATGCTCCACCTGATAGCTCTCTAGATCTACCAAATGGTTCCCAGTTGCCTGGTGTTTTTGGCTCAACTAGGGATGACTTTTTTGCTTTTGTAGTCACATCTTCAAAACCGAAGATTTCCCCCAAACCACAAGAATCTTCATTGGCATCACATCTTGAAGCAAGGCCATTTGATTTCTCTCCTCCATAGCTGGATCAAGTTTGGACATAAGTAAAAAGGAAGAAACATGCACAATCAGAAACCAAGCACCAAATGACTTTAAGATCAATATCAAAAGAGCAAAAGTTGGAAGGAGGGTGTAATTATGTTACAACTCTAGGAAAATGTGGTAGGAAGAAAGGAGGAGGCAAAAGGAGATATGGAGAGAATGTCGAGAATGGGGTCCCCCAATTGTGGCCTAACTGGTTCATAGCTCCAATCAAAAGCGTTTACCTATCAAAAAAAGAAACAATTCAACCTTCAAATATTAAGACCCTTTTCTTACCATAATGGTTCTTATCTGCCCACATAGTTTGCCATCCATCTCTATTTAAAATAGAGTTGGAGTTTTAATATATAAAAATAATAAGTGAAATAGCTTGAGTTTCTAAATTTAAAAAATTAAGTATAAAATAAATATTCTAAATTTACTATTGCATATAAAAGTAAGTTTTTAAATTAATATAAGCTAGAGTTTCTAAAATTTAACAAATAAAGTATAAAATAAATATTCTAAATTTAGTATTTCATATAAAAGTAAGTTTCTAAATTAATATATTTAAAATTAAAAATATTGAAGATCATGGAAGGGTTAAACTAAAATTTTGAAAATGGATCTTGTCTTAGTCCATAAGTATGTCTCTATAACCTAGAAATTATTTGTGGGCATATATGAATTCTTATATCTTGAGGGTATAATTAAAACTGAGTTACTCTTTTTTACGCTCCTTGAGTATTATACCACCATGTCATGTAGATAAAACAAGAGAGTGTATGTTTATATGTTGTCAAGTCTTATGCATATGGTTTGACCTTAATGGTGTACATGTTTCTAAGTAATGTGAAAAATTTATTGGCTTACCTGCTTGAGTTGAGTTTTTTTCAACATTCTACCAACCTAAAAGGAAATCTAGTGAAAAGCTATGTGATTATTGTTATTTATTATAGTTGTATAGTTAATAGTGAGTAGAAGTGGATTGATGTTAAATGTGTTAAGTTTGTCTTAACATTTCCTTTAGTTTCAAGGCAATATATTAAAATATTTTTCATGTTTGAAGAGTTCAAGAAAATAATTTAAGAAAATAATATAATAAGGTAATATGTTTTTCATAAGATAAGCACACTTTATAGGGTGTTGTACCCTTTACACAAAAGGCCAATAGGGAAAAAGTTCAAAGTAGCTAGATCAACAACATAGTCCAAAATAGACCAAAAATAATGAAGTAACAATAGAAAAACAACTGAGTTGATCCCATAGTGTGATGGTTAAGTAGTGGCGTTGTTTTGGCCACCAAGGTTCAAGTCTTGGGACTTGAAGTGCAGCGTTGATGTTGTTGTTGGCATTCATGCTTTGTGTTAAGTGTTAATGCTTGAGGTCCACTCCCTCGTTGGGCTAGTGTGCTTGCAGGCATTGTGCCCCTGGTGGCTACCGTGCTCACGGGAGTGGATGTTACTTGTGTTCATGTCGGGGAGGAGGTCCCCTGTTTGTGGCCTCCCCTGGACTAGGAAAGGTTAAAAAATCCCACTCCCTAGCTCAGGCCAAACTAAAAATTCTTGAGGTATTGATAAAAAACAATAGAAAAACAACAGATAAGAAACCAAAGGAAATGACCAAAAAATAACCCACAAGAACCCCCTACTTGGGAATGTTATCCCATTCCTCCATGAGGAATTTGAAGACATCCATCTTTTGTTGCTTGGAGTTGGGGTCAGTAGAAGTGTCATTTTTTTATCTCTTCTTGGAGCACTGAAGCCAGAGTGATAGCAGAGTGGTGGATCACTTTGAGAGTGAAGAATGAAAGGCCATTAAGCTTCCTTTGAAGAGTTTCCACACAAGTCGTCAAAGCATTGCAATCCAATCTATTCTCTCACAGTTATGGTATATTTCCTTTTTGTGCTCATAAGGGGGGGTGGAGTCCTCCTTGAGCATTTCATTAAGCTTGGTAAAAAGGCTAGGGCCATCAATGAAATCCTCAACATCATCATCCATATCAACATTGTTGTTATCATGTTGTTTATTGTCCTATTCAAAATCACTTTCAATATTTCATCAATAATGACCTCTAGCACCTACTTACCAGCCACTCTATGGGATCTTCTCACACTGGAAACCTCAATTCCAATAGTGGGATCAGTCACAGTCTTTTTTCTCTTCACAAGTGTTATTAGTATTAACATCATCCTCCTCGTCCTCTAAATTTGCTTCCTCGACAAAGAAGTTGACAAAACTCATCTTTTTGTTAGGGGTTTCATTCATAGTATGTTTTCCTAACTTTTTAATAGGGGAGTTTTTAAGATCACATAGCCAAACCATTGCCAACTTCTTGCTCAAAGCTTGGTTGGTTTTACTCTTCTTTTTAGATTGTTTGGCCAAGGGTTTAGGGTTAGTTTCAGGAGTGGAATGTTTGGAAGGAGTATTCGACTTTCACTTGGCCCTAGGTTTGGAAACATCTCCCTTGTGGGGGTTCTAGGGGGTTTCATGGGGGAGTGACATCATGAGCTTCATCCACAAGGCAAATGTAATATGTTAATGTTCTTAGAATGTTAAAATCTTTGAAATGTCTAGGGATTGTTTCTTAATTTTGTGTTCAAATGTGAGTATTTGTAACTAAGTTGAGATAAGATATCTATGAGTAAAATAATGGTTTTGAAATATTATTGTATTAAAATTTGATATGAATTTGTGAGTTATCTTAAGAAAGATGAGTTATGTAAATTTATTAACAAATTTTTCTATGAAATCATGTGTTATAGCTAATCTTATAATACAATGTGGTAGTTAGATTTAAAACCATTGAAAATTGTGGCATTTGAATTGCATTGAATAATTGTGATGCTAGATGTTTAACTCTATAGTGGATTACCAAATAAGGGGGAAATTTTGGGATCATTGAGGGGACTTTTAAGGCAATGCAAAAACTAAAACTTAGATGAAACGTCAAGAAAGAAAAGAAGATCAGTGTGACAAAAGAGGGGAATGATTTGAATCAAATATGAAACCTTCTCAACTTGCAATGCCTCAATTGAGCACATAAATGAAAAACTAACTTATCATTATTAGTAATAACTAGCAAGTGGGAAAAATCTTGCTCACAAATTGAGGGTTTTTGCCTTTAATCCTAAAAGGAATAGGTGCATGAAGACTTCACATGTCTTAAGGGAACCTATAATTCACTATTGATCAAACATTACTTGTATATCTAAAATTATTTATTTGATCAACATTGAGTTTATATCGTGTAGAATCTAAGTTTTCAAAATGATAAATGAAAACAAATCATTCATTTTAACTTTATTTCAAATTTTTAATATATATCTAAACTTTTAAATAGATGCATGAACATATAAATAGGTAGAGATATAAGAAAAGACATAAACACTATTTATTTTAACATCTACTTAAAAATCACCTAAGACATAAGATGCTACTCAGTTTCCCTTTTTTTCTTTTAATGGACCTTGAAAACTCTGTCGACAAGTGCAAAGAGTCGGCCAGCCGTAATCCCTATGATCTCCCGCCGCTCCCACTCCATCAGGGGCTTATTATGAGACTATATCACTTTCATCTGGCTCTATGTCCGCCTAAAGCCATCACGACAGCCCGCATTGAGAACATTGAACCCCTTTCAACTGTGCATATTTCCCCGGCCGAGTCTAAAAGCCCTCCTCAAAAGTCCAATTCGGGCATTGTTGGGAATCCTAAAGCCAAAATTACCACCAAAAAACTTAAGGGTGGTCTAGGCAAGGCCCATGCCAGCGTGGCAGAAGGACTCTGTGAACTAAAAGCCACTTAGGCAGACTCAACCTACAAGGCCACTTCAACAAAAAAAGGTAAGGAGAAATGCATGTTGGCCCCGACTGCTAAGGATGGTAAGGGAAAGAATGTTGTTAGGAAAGACTCCAGTGGTGATACGGTTGTGGGGACCACTGAGACGACTGGTGGGGAAAATGCCAAGAGGACATCCGGAAGGCTGGCTAAGAACAACAAAAAGAGGTTAATTATTGAAGACTCTGAGGAGGAGCAGTCTGACAGCAAAGGTTACAAGGAAGAAGATTCTGAAGATGAGGAGGAAGAAAATGTGGAGAGGCCCCAGTTTACTCTGGTGGACAGCAAGCTTCCTATTGATGGCTTTGCCTCTCACTCTCTGCATCCCCTGGTGGATGAGCCTGGAGAGGTTCAGGGGACTATGGATGTTGGGGTGGAGTCATGTGATGTGGTGAAGAGAATGGACACTCTCGACAAAAGGTTTCGGGGGTTAACCTGCTTCACCATGAAGTTGGGTCACTTTGTCACGAGCACCCTGTCTAATGCTATAAAGGAGGATCTAGAGGGAAACAACAGCCAGGAGAACAAAGAATGGGTGGATGATGAGGCGGTGGACCTCCTGATTAAAAACCGGGACAACGCCAATTAGCTGCTCCCTGTGCCTGTCTGTCGGTTGTTGCTCTGTGGTCACTGTGCTGCCTTTGGGTTGTTTCTGTGTTTTCTTTTTTTCCTTTATGTTTTTTGTTTAGTCTTGTTCCTTTTTGGCCCTAGTGGCTCGTTGTGAAGGGTATGGCGCCATAAAAATGTTCCTTAACTTTTCAAAAACATCTACTTAAAAATAATTTTATTTTAAACATTATCATTTTTAATTGAAGAAACTTTTTTTTTAAATAAATAAAAAGAAAGTATTATACCAAGAAGTGTAACTACAATGGCAACAAGAGGTGAGTGTAATTGTGTGAGCATATTAACAAAGCCTAAAAAATAACTAACATATATATAACTCTTTAAGTAAATCAAAATAAGATGATTCTTAAATAGTTCTAAGGTAAAATTAAAAAACTCTTAATTAAATTAACTATAAAATAATTATTAAATAAATAAAATAAAATAAAATTTCTCTTAAATAAATAAAACTAGCATACCTATCTTTAGAAAAATCTATGTAAAATATGTCAAACATTATTCTCTAGACACTTGTTATGTATTGGTTTTTTCTAAAGATGGGTGTGCTAGTTTACTTTAACTTTCACATTAAAAACTATTTATTTTTCATAACAATAAAACAAATAATATACAACATGCATATATATATATATATATATATATATATATATATAGTGAAGACCCTTCTCTGTTTCCAAGGAATCAAATGGGGGTTGTGCACGAGATTCTCTTTCTGAAAAATATTATTGGCCTAGATTTGGATGCTACAAGAGTATATTAGGGAGGAACAGTTGGCATATGAGGATGGCACAAAAAATTGGGGTATGAGAGGTCAGGGTGGTCATGGCGTTGGTGAGTTCACCCTTTCTGATGACTTTGTGGTGGGGCTTGATCTCTTCTTGCTAGTGGTTGGGTGGTAAGGGTTTTTTAGTAGCTTTAGGGTGGGGCTAGTTTGGTTGATGACTGTAACTAGTAATATGGTGTCGAAGTAGTGATAATGGATATTTCATATACCCAGTCTATGCGTCCTATTGTATGGAGTCCAATCTGCTCCAATTTTGGTCTAGATGGTGCTATAGTTTTGGTTTGGGTTTTGTTCATATGACCAACCCCTTTCTATAATGTTCATATATGTATGATTAATATAAAAGGTGCAGCCCCATAGCTGTGTTTGAATCGATAAAAAATACTCTAATTTTTTTTTAATTTTTAATTTTTATTCAATAATGATCACTCATTATGTTTATTATTAAATATTAATGATTTGACATGTTAATAATTATTTAATTTAAGTTAAAAGGATTTTATTAAAATACTCACATCATTACAACTCATCCTTTTTATCACTATAATTATGTAGCTTAGCATTATTAATAATGAAACAATTATGTTTGATGCATTAAAGGGAATAACAAATTTAAATGCATCATTCTTGAGTTCTTGTCTATAGTCTTTGATCTTCTACATACATTTTTGGGGTTGACGTAGGTGAACATGTCCCCTTGAAATAATATAACAATCCTTCCATGATTATTTTAAATGTTGCATGTCTTTGATCTACTACACACATCTTTGGAGTTGACCAAGGTGAAAATGTTCCATTTTGATATGATGATAATCTTTCCAAGGTATTTGTAAATATTAGTGGCCTCCAAATATTAGAAAAGAGCAAGGAAAACAAATATCATTCAAGTAGATTATAGAGTAGAAATACACACTAAGCAAGGTCAAATCTATGCACATAGAATAAATACATGATTATAGAGTAGACCCAAACCCATAAAGACAAAATTGGTGACACCATAGATATTTAGCACACAATTCAAGACATTTCACTCATAAAAAATATATTTTAATAGGCTAATAACAATCAAGAACATATTCTTTATCAAACAACATTCATTCTTCAATCATAGAGCCATTATCTCTACCCACTATATTTACATACATAAATTAATATTTAATATGAAAATATAACAATCAACAAAATTACACACAACCCTTAATTATAAGTTTGTACTAAATTACACTAGATTAGAATATATTATTTAAAATATTTAGACTAAATTTATCTTTATCAAACCACATTCATTCTCTAATCATAAAATTAAATATCCCTATTCATTATAATTACTCATAATTTAACATTTAATACCAAAATCTATTAATCTGCAAAGTTAAACACAACTTTTAATTATTAATTTATACTAAATTATAGATATATCATTTTATTAATCTAGAGTAAATTTAACATGCATATACTAGTATATATATCTTAAGTACATCTATCTAAAAAACACCTAGAGATATCAAAATTGGATTATTTTATTTACTTCAAGAGTTATTTGATTTTACTTTAGAATTGTTTAAGGATTATTTTATTTTATTTATCTTGTGTTTTAATTTATTTATCATATTTCATTTTACAATTATTTCAAAATTATTTTATTATTGATTACGCCTAAAGGCGTTATACAATGAAAGCAATGGAGGAATATTTGTAAAAAAATTGAAGTTGTATTGAAAATGACAGGCAGGTGGCAGTATGTACTTCTTTTGCTCCCGAAAACCATAAGACGTCGGAATGCTTGTGTCATTAGGTTTTTCATTTTTGCCCGTTGGTAACTGTTTTCGTTAGTGCTGACAAGTTGCAAACGATTTTACAAACTGTTTTTAATGAATTTGATATCTTCAGTTTTACAAACAGTTTTTAATGGATTTGATATCTTCATTTTACATTCATTCAAAGCAATGTGAAAACATCACCGCTCTTGCTCTGCAAATTCAATTATGTAAATTTCGTTAGTCCTGACATGGGTGATACAGACGTGAGTAACTGAAATGTCCAAAAATAGTGCAAAGTTAAGCGATAGCCAAGTTAGTGGGGTATTGGAAAAGATTGGGTTGAACATGGATGCACAATGACTATTTATTGTGCCTTTTCACAATCATTGTTTGAATTATGGGTCTCCAGAAGCTCTGTGAATTTTTTGTTTGAAGCTCTGTTTGATGAAATTCAGAGGAGCAAGGTAGGGGATGTGGCGCTTAGGTGCGGGCATGACAATGAGGGCCTTTTCATCGAGGTGGAAAGCCTTCTTGGTGTGGGTCGTGGCAGCCTCTCTTTCCCTTCGCAAATCGCTCTCTCTTTGCCAATCAATTATCTTACGGTTTGGTCAACAGGGATGATGCAGGAAGCAGTAGTTTTCTCATGTTTGGCCCCTCTACACTACCTAGAACGACACTTTATATGCCGCTTTCGAGCAATTCTAAGTTTGACACCTTCTATTATGTGCAACTAACCAGCATAATTGTCGGGGGAAGGTGGGTGAGCTCCACTCCGATGTTTGTGTTTCGACTCGATGGCAGTGGAAATGGGGGGTTATTATGGTTTAGAAAGAGAAAGAGGTTCGTAAGATCCAACTAAGAGGGAGTTGCAGGTTCCTCTGATTCACTGCCTACTCATATGCTCATCTCATGGCAAATCTTGTATTTTTCTTCTCGGGTCTTGACAAAATTCTAAATTTTTCATGTTTCTTGTTGTGCAGGATATTTATCATCATGTTCTAATTTTAAAGTATTTAAGCACAATCTTACTTTTGATCGGCTGGTGTGGTCCTCTTTCTCTACTATTTAACTTCTATGTCTTATTCTTTTCTTTATTTTTTATCCTGCTTACTGTCAACATCGCCCTTCCACATTTTCTTAAGAGGACAAGGATGGTTGAGTGGGTATGTTTCTCTCCAAAGATCTCATCAGAGTGACCGGTGAAGACCTCCATGACCATATTAGATCTTTGGAGAGTGCAGTAGCCTCTGTAAAGGAGCCAAAAAATCTTATCAATCTTAGCTTTCTTTAACTCTGTCCATTTACATTCTGATTATCTGTATACTTCACTCCAATAAAATAATTTACTTTTATATCTATAGCTGTGTAAATATGAAATAATGTGTTAGTATCGAATTTCAATATAGGACTCACTGTCAAATCTATATCAGACGTAGTCTTTTTTCCTGGTAACAATTAATTTAGAGAAGACGTCTGTAGCACAAGCAATTAGATTTATACATAAAACAAAATATCTATGCAAAATATGTACCCATGTTGCATATATTGGAGGATCTCTATTTCTTCATTGTTCCTGCAACTGCTATAGATGATGAGTGGTTGCATGCTCCCAGACAATGGAGGAACCTTTTACAGATGTTGCAGACAACAACCATTTGGTTTTAAAACAAAGATAATAATAACAAAAGAACCAGAGAATTCTCTTAGTTGACCACGAACCTCAGTGTAGAATTAAATGCACTAAATGTATTTGAAGTTTGGTTTTGGGCGGCAATTCTGAGACCCAGATTTTATGAGTTTTCCTTATGTTTAACCGAGAAATTTGTGTAATGGGTGGTTGCGTGCATAATCATGAATATTATCTTCTAGACTTTCCCCCCTCGTATAAATGACCTCCAATCAAGGGAATTGGTTAGCGTAATTATCAATATTTTATGGTAAGAAATTAAAAGTATTAATGATATTAAAATAAGGCAGCTACGAGAAATAGTATTAATGTTACCATTAGAATGGATTAGGGGTCACAAAAGCATCACTAATGAATTTTATCATGGCTCCTACTCTTACTGAACATTTACCTTTCGTACGAACTATTTGTAATACCCCTATGTTTTGCCTTCTAGTTGGACAGTGTGTCCTTGTGTGTTTTGTTGCTTTGATATGTTTCTGGATATTCAGATACCTTATTATGTGTGTTTTATGTTTGTACTTTGACGTTGTTACTCGGCTGCTATATGATCGCTATTTGTAAAGCGACGTGAATGTTATATTTTGATGTGATGGTATTTTAATCAGATGCTATCATTATGGCATGTTTTGGGATTAACATTATGGATGTTTGAATCAATGATGTTTTATGCTTTGGATTATATTAGTATGTTAGATTTGTCAGTTAGTTACACTGTATTGGTGAAGGGGACGGCATCGCATCACTCGCTTGCAAGTACCCTGCGATTCCGCAATTTCCTCTTCACAGTGTGCCTCATTATAAAATATATACATACATGTTGATATACTCTTTGTTCGCAGGTTAACAGGTACAGCACATCGACTCCACCTGGTTTCACAAGTTTGAGCGTGTCCATTGCCCAACGGTATTCGATTGGGAGATAGTAGCTAGGTTTTTCGTGCTAAATCATTACCTTAGTCATAGTGTGTCGTCGGGTTTTAGTCTGGTTCAGTTGAGTTAACATTGTGCTATTTGCCCTTATTTTATTTAAATTTGCAAGTTAGAAAATTAAAATTAATTGCATTATGTATTTAAGTTGTTGATTAAATTAATCGGGTTATAACGTTATAGATGTTTAATTTATTAATTAATTTAATTTAATTAATAAAATGATTGAATCTTGGATTAAGATTTATTTTATTTATTAATTAATTTGATTATGTTAAATTAAATTAAGTTATGTATTTTGAAATTTATGGGTATTTTGTGTGAAAGTGCAAAATTAAAAAGGTGAAATTGAAAAATAATGAGAAAAGGATTTAAATTTCATTTTAGAAAAGTTTGAATGCAAAAATTGAAATTAGAGATATTTTTTATTTTTGTTTTCTGAAATTGATGAGGGTGGTTGCATTGATATTTTTGAGATATTTTGGAATTTTCTTTATTATTAGAATTTTCTTCACAAGTTTTTTTTTGAACAAGTATGAAAATTTGAGAATAGAGGAGAGGAAGAATTTTGAATTTTGTGGGTTTGGATTGAATCTGAGGAAATCGTTGATTTGAAGAGGGAATCCAAGCAAGGATTTGTGCACCATCTGGATCTTCTCAAACTCTTGCGTACCAGGTTCATATCTTTTAATTTAATTGTTCTTGAAATTTTGTTTAGATATGTTTTGTTGTTGAAAATCATGTGGGAAAAATTCAAAACCTGATCTATGTTGAAAACTTCATGTTAAAATTTGTAGCAAATCATAAACCCCTGTTTTATTTGAGTTCTCTCATAAAATTATTGTGTTCTTGATTGGAAATGAATTTTTGAATATTATTTTCTCAATTAATCATGCAAATATCTTGTGGATTTTATATATATATATATATACACACACATATATATATATATAATATAAATATATAATATTAAAACGTTATCCTTGAAAATGATTCAAAATGCCCCTATGTGAGGGCGCGGACTTCTAAAAATCCGCAGGTGTTTAAAAAATATATATATAAATATAAATTTTTGGGGGAGGTCGTTGGGGGCTCACCCCCACCGCGCCCCCCATGGGAGGCGGGTGTAGGGAGTCACGCCCAACACGCTCCCCACACCCCCGCCACCGCTTCCCGTCGCCACCCGCGATCGTGGCTAACGCAGCCGCCACCACTAGCGGTGGTCGGTTGTGCTTAGCACAGTCGCGCCACCACCAGGGGTGGTCGGTTGTGCTTAGCACAGCCGCCACCGCCGCCAGGAGGGCGGCTGGTAACCGCCCCACCGCATAAACCATCGCACCTGGTAAAAAATGTCGTCGCCCTATGTAAAATCTGCGCGGCCAAGGAAACTTGTGGCCGCCCCAGCCCTAAATCGACACACGGCCCAAGGGCAAAGCATGCCCTAATTTAAGTAGACTTTTTTCTTTTTAAAAAAAAATAGAATATGTTTTAATATTCTAATAATATATTTTTATAATATTAAATTTTAATATATATTAAATGATAAAATATATATTAATGTTTAATATTTTATTATATAATATTAAATATTATTTTATATAAGATTTAAATGATTAAATATGTATAGATTTTAAAATATGCATATATTAAAGTATTGAGTAAATAATTTGATTTAATATCATGATTTAAATATAATGGAGTAAATTTAAATGTTGTGCTCTTAATCGAATTCATGAAATTTTTGTAGAATATTGTATTGGAAAAGATAAATATTAGATTTGAAGGTATTATGTTTTTTTATAACGAAACTAGTTGACTTTAAAATATTCTAATTTGTAAAGGAGATATAATGACTTTAAAACGTCATGTTTTGAATTGATGAAGGAAATGTTTGAAATAATATTTTAAATTAGATTTCTTTTATAATATTAGATTATCAATATATATATTTATTGACGATAAAATAAACCATTTTAGTTGTGCATTAAGTTATGATATATGTATATATATATTTTGAATATATATACATATGTATTCAAATACTGATTTAATTGAGGATAGGTTTTAAAGGTAAATAAGAAATCTATATTATTGCGTTTTTAGGTAAACTATGGACTTTATTTTAAAGTAGTATATTTTGGGTAAAGCAATATAATTGTTTTAAATGATATGGATATTAGATAAGTTAATTGTTCTAGAAATGATTTTGTTGTAAATAGGAAACATTTAGTTTATAGAAAAAAATGTTATTTTGTGAATGGTTGAATTAAACGTCTATTTTTATAATTATTGAGAACAATTAGAGAATGAAATATTTGGTTTAAATATCATCTTTGTCCAAAAGAGTGGATATTCAATTCAATTCGTTAAGGCAATAAAGTATTGAATGCTAATTAAGGGAAGTGGATTTAATATATCTGAAATTAGTTTATTTCCCCGCAATTGCTTTATGTGATTAATTCCTCTGTATTCATGTTTGGGAAAATGGGTTTAGTGTCTTTATTATGTAAGTCTTCTAGATGTGGCCTTTTAATATGGGGGTTGTCGTTTTGTGATGTCAACCCGTTGTGAATTCCCTTGGGTAGTGCATGAGGTTATGTTGATGTTATTACCCGGTTTCCACGAACGAGAATGTTTTGTGACTCTTGTGGAAGGAGTGGATTATGGGATTTGTGCCTCCTAGTAGAGGGGTGGCTTTGTTATGTTTGTACCTCCAGTGTTGGAGTGAGTTTCTTTTTAGGTTTCCTCCTTGAGTTGGAGTGGTTGTTATATTTAATTTTGTATGCACTTGAGTTCCCTTGGTAATTGGTTCGATTGTGTGTTGTCAAGTAGAAAAGTGGCTTCCATTAGGCGTCAGAGTCCAAAGAGGTAAACTGGATAACCTTCGGAGGTGGTTAATCAAGTGATAACTAAAACAATAGTTAGAATATTAGGACTAACTTCTCACTAATCAAGATAATTTTGCCTCACTCATAGACACAAGGGCTCGTTTAGACTTGGGGTGAGTGGGAAGGCCTGGAATGGCAAGGTCATCTATCTTGTCTGTACGAAAGGTATTCGATTCAGCATGAGTGAGTATGGGGGCCGGGATTCAGTTGAGGCCACCAGGATAACCCTTAGTGGGGGTCGGAGCCTATGAAGATTCCTAGAGGTAATCACATGACGAGTTGTGTGATGACACTCTGTCTAGGACAATTGTTGCTATTTGATTATGTGTGTATGGTTCTCGTAACATACTTGATCTGCTTTATATTTGGAAGCAATGTGACCATGTTAGTGTTGAACTTGTGATGTACTTGTGTGGTACATGTGATTGGTTGTGTTAGTTTGGTCCAGTCATGATTTAGCCTGTGTCTAGAGGTGTTGGTCTTGGCTAGGATTCCTTGTTACTATCTCCTAGCATGGAGGGTGGGCCTTTGGGTTCCACTTGGTTGGGTGGCGTGCACCTTAATCCGTTGGGCCTTCTTCATGTTCGTGTGGACAATATTTCCAGTTGGAGAGCTCATGGGACTCAATTTTAGTTCTTGCTTAATTTCATTTCAGTTGTTCTTGTGATTTATTACCCCTCATTTGTTATCGAGGTGGAAAGTTGTAATTGTAATCTTATTCTTTGGACTTGCCTCATTCGGGGAATGAGAGTTGTAACCATATTGTTTAATTATGATTAATGAAATTGAAAGTTATCTCTTATGCTTGATGTAAATTATCTTAATTGGAATGTATGTGTTGTATTTCTTATTAAATAATTGACATGGTTTAGATTCATGTTTTTTGTTGGGGTTCTATATAACCTTTGTCTCGTAACCTTAGAGGTTGTTGGCATTAGTTAGTGAACTTGCTTATTAATTGTACTAAAACAAAAAAAAATTAGTCTGTTTAAGTTGTTAATTGCAACTTCCTCTAGGGTTGTGTGGTGGGGCGTTACACTATTAGCCAGGTAACTGGTTTGTCTTAAAGGTGAATTATTAATTTGAATAACTGTTTGGGCTTTGTGTGATCTATGGACATTCAGATCCTGTCCTTAAAATACTAAAATTATTGTTCCTAGGCCCACAATTGTGAGACAAACTGAATCAATGGTGGTCTATATGATGTATCCATAAATACACTATTTGTCTTCATAAGCCCAATCAAGCTATTTGAAGAAATACCAAAATTATCAACACATTGGTCAATTAAAGACAATTGTATTGGATAAAAAATTATTATAGATTCATGAATTTCAGCTTGGCGCATGGTTCTTCTGCTTGAAAGAAGATATTTACTATTCTTGTTTAAAGAACAATTATTCATTCAAAGGGCAAAGCACATTCAAATTTCTTTTGTTGTCTTCTCCACAATTCAAATTCACAACCACAACCTAATTTTCTTAGGATTCCCTACACAAAAAATTAGTTATATGAATGCTAAGGATATACATATAATTCTCTCAATCCGCTAAAAGAAGGGAAGAAGCTTGAAATCCTTTGGTTATCATCGCTGGACCTTGCACCCACATAAATGCCTTTATTTTTTCATGTCTTCACCATCTTCTCGTCATCATTTTTTCCGGCATTCACCATTTTTTTTTGCTTCTCTTTATTTTGCATTATATATATATATAAAATATTTTATTGATTTTAAGTATATTAATATTATATTCAAAGTTTCTATATTAAAATACTTAAAATCAATAAAATATTAACTATATATATATTTGATAAATTGTAAAATGTTTTTTTAATATTCCAATGGAAATAAAATTATAAAAGAATGAAAAATAATTGTTTTTATTAAAATTCTAAATAAATTAATGCATTTAAAATTCGAAAAAAATGAAAATTATATTAAAAAAATATCCTACATTTACTATTACACATAAAAATATGTTTCTAATATAAAGGTTTTTCATAATAAATGCACATATAAATTGATTTAACATTACAAAATTAAATACAAAGAAAATATAATAAATTTATAATTACATATTAAAATAAGTTTTAAAATTAATTGATTTAAAACTAGCTTATCTATCTTTACAACGATAATTTAATTAGGGTTAAGGGTCAATTAAGATTAGGGTTGAATTAGGGATAGGTTTAGGGTTGGGGATCAATTAGAATTAAGCTTCAATTAGGATTAAGGTTAGGTCAGTGTTAATTTTTTTATTCAGGTTTAATTAGGGTTAGGATTACAGTAGTGTTCAATTACGGTTAGGGTTATAGGATAAAGCTTGGGTAAAAGGTTAGGGTTCAATTTGGGTTATTGTTCAATTGATAAAAATAAGTGTCTCGAGAAGGATATCTCTCGGTGTAGTTTAGATATATTTTTAAAATATAGGTATGCTAGTTTTATTTTTATTTGAAGAAGTATTTGTATTTATATAATAGTAATTTCATTTTATTTACTCAATTTTTGGTTTAAGAAGAACTATTTTACTTTTGGGTGTGAATTTTAATTTTATATTTAAAAAAATATCATTCATTTTTTCAATAATATTATTTTATTTTTAAAAATATTTTAATATAATATGTTATAAAAAAATATGTAATTTGATGTGTAAATGATTGTCAAATTTAAGTTTAAAGATAAAAAAAATTGTTAACATCTTCATTGTGATTATTTATATATGTATAAAAATATCATTTTTTAATAATAATTTAAGTTACTACATACATATAAACATTATCATAAAAAAAAAATACATTTTTATTTATTTAGTTATTACGTCGAGAGGCGTTCTATAGTCACAACAATCGAAAGACCCTGTGTCAAGAAAAACTAAGTGTGATTTATTTTGGTGTGCATTGTTGGCAGTTAGGTGTTAGAAGTAACCAAGGGAAGTAGAGGAGAATGCAACAGATGGAATTGGAAGAGTCAAGCAAGGTGCAATATTCTTTATATATATGTGTGATCCTAATAAAATGCCATGTCCTAATGTGAGATGCTAAAATGATGCAATAAGAGGAAATAACATAATAAAAGGGCACCTCAATGATTAGCCTAAGGCAAGATAAGCATAAAAACAAGATGACAATTAATTGAAATTGGTTATACCTTTTATGTTGCTCCTTCCTTTGTCGGCCCTTTGATTCTTGAAGAGTTGTGTGCTCCTTGGATGACAAGCTATGTTGAATGTGCAAAATGATATGCAAGATGGATGAGGGTATGATGATTATGAGATGATAGCTCAAATGGCAAATTGGCAAGAGTTTGGTAGCAAAAGATTTGATCCCCCAAAATGAGAGAAATGAGAGGGTATTTATAGGATAATTGGAATTCTCTAGAGAATTCAACGGTTGAGATTGATCCAACAATATCAAGATGAAGGGCTATGGTGAGTTGAGGACTCACAAGCCCTCACATCTTGACATGTGGAATGTAAGATGTCCTAGGGTGGAATGATGTGGAAATGAGGTGGAAGAAGGACAAGTACCTTAGGGGATGAGAAGATTCCTTGGAGGAATAAAAGTGAATTAAAAATTTACAATGATTGGAAGAATCTAGTGGATAAGAGAGGGTCTCCAAAAAGCTGGAGATTTATCACATGTGGGTGATGTGACAAGTCCAAGGTTCTAGAAGTCCTTGGCACATGTAAAGTGACAAGTCAAGTCTTCTAGAACTTTGCATGGGGATAGGGAAAACTTTGGAAAGATAAAAGTGAATTAAAAATTCACATGGGGAAGAGAGGAGCCTTGGGCAAATAAATGTGAATTAAAAATTCACATGGGAAAGAGAGTTAAGGCCAGAAAAAGTAAGTGGAAAAGTTGACCAGAAAAGGTAAGCCAAATGTGGTTAATGACTTTAATTAAGGTTGTGCAAAAACAAGATTAAGATAATTAATGAGGATGTGACACTTAATCAAGATTAAGTGGTGCACATCCTAATCACAAATTAATTAATTTAATCTGGTTTAAAAGAGAGATATGGAGAATGTAACAAGGAGAGAGAAAAAGGGGAATTAAAAATTGGTTTTTATCCAAATGGGTTAAAAGACTAAATTAAATAATTTGTCATATTTATTTAATTTATAGAAGAAAAGGGATAAGGTAAAGTATTTAATTTATTTAATTATATACTTTAGGAACCTTAGGCAGAAAATGAAATAATGATTAAATAAATTATTTAATCACTATTAATGAAATAGATGAATAGAGTAGATGATTTTGATCATATGGAAGTGATCAAATTTGGATGTCTACATTTTACCCCTCTTCGAAGTACCATTAGAATAATCGTGCTTCGAAGAAAAGAAAGTGCAGATGACTCTATAGAGGAAGTAACCGAAAGATGATGCCCCAGCGTGGGGAGAAGGACCTGAGATGTCCAATTAGTGGGTAATGGATGAAGATTCCCCAATCTTGGAAGGGATTGACTATGGTAGGGAAAATTGGTAAATGTGAAAGGTATGCCCCCTCGAGAGGGTGACAAGGGAAAAAGAGGGGTCCCGAGCGACATCTCGATAGGAAGAAACGGATGGTATGATTGGAAAGAGGGAAAAAAATAAGGCAAGTTTTTCTTTTGAATGAAGTCAAATGGACAAACGGTTCGCAAATGGCGGCCCCAGGAAGGGAAGGGATTAGTTTGAGGAAAAAAAGGTAAATAAGAAGTAAAAAAATACCCCTTAAAAAGGGAGGGAAAAGAGAGGGGTCCCAGAAAACTTCTTGATGGGAAGAAATGAAGGATATGGTTGGAAAGAGCACGAAAAAATAAGCAATTTTTCCTTTTGAACGAAGTCAATCCGACGCACAGTTTGCAAATGGCAGCCCCGGGAAGAAAAGGGAAAAAAATGTCTGCAGAGGGGCGGATTTGCCCCACTACAGAAGGGTGGGTCCATCCCAGAAAGGGGTGGTCTGCCCCAGGAGGGCGGATCCACCCTGGAAAAGGGCAGAAGAGTGGATAAGTGATGAAGGATGAAGGGATGTGGGAAAAGATGAGAGATGAGATGATGAAAGGGGATATGAAGACGATGATGTAAGTTGATGGATAAGAAATGATAATAAGCGATGGGAGACAAAGGTGAGCACAAATGGATTCGAGGACACATATGATGTTGCCCCAGTCAAGCTACAAGCCAAGTTGGGCGGATGGTTGATGGAGTGTTGTTTTCATAAGGACAGGATACATCCGAAAACAACACAAGGATGGGGAAGGATACATCCTAATGAGAGTGTTATTGATGAGGGAAGGATTCATCCCAGAACAACACAAAGATAGGGAAGAATACATCCCGATGATGATGAGGATGATGATAGCATTGTTGAGGAGGGAATGATACATTCCAAAAAATCACAAGGATAGGGAAGGATACATCTCGTTGATGATGAGGATGATGATAGCATTGTTGATGAGGGAAGGATACATCCCCAAAACAACACAAAAGGATAGGGAACAAGACCAAGAGTGGGATGATTTGATCAAGGCTTGTAACAAGGCTGGGAACAAGACCAAGAGTGGGATGATATGATTTGTGCTAGATTAAATGGAGTAAGACAGGATGGGGATGCAAGATGGTTAAATGAAATGATGGGGGACAAGATGGTTAGAATAACCAATCAATGGTATTCTAAGAAGATTGAAGAGATGATGATAAGAGATTGGATGGATAGGGGAGAGAAATTGATGAAGGATTATGGATTGGTGGAGGATTTTTTTGGATGCGAGGATGAGGGATTCATGCAAAACGATGGAATGGAAAATGAAATGCAATCCTAATGCAATTTACCATCTTCGGAGCACGAATTAGTGTCTAATGCATAAAACAAACACAACAAAAAAGAAGGCTATCCCAACACCCCAAAGTCGCGATGGCTAAGGTCGGGCCAGGTATTGGAATAACCACAAGCACAAAAGGATGCCTCAGCATAACACAAGACCGCAGGGATCTTGGTGGGTACTACGTGGGACAACCAAGAAGATAGAGACAAAGAAATGAGAAAGATATGCCCCTATGTTGACTAGTCAAAGCACACCGTGATATGATGGATCAAGGTGACCATGAAAAGTGATGATAGGGAGCTCAAATGATAAAAAAAAGCCAAAAGCATCAAAATATCACAATCAATTTCAAATTTCCTTTGCCATAGGATCAAGATGATGGATGGGGTTGATGAGGTCTGTTAGGAAGGATACATCTTGTTGAGACTGATGATGGATAGTAAACTAAAAGATCGATAGGACACAGGATACCAGAAACCGATTGGATTTTGTGATATAGATGACCATTGTTTGTAAGCACCAGCTAGGATAGGGACACACTTGATGACACGACAAGATGACAAGATGACAAGTTAACATGAATAACACACCCTAAAGACCCAGGGGCTCGAGGGTTGATCAAAGATCAACCTTGCCTACATGAAAGCGCAGAGCCCTCGTAGTTCGATAAAAGACCATGGATAAAAGCGGGGAGAGGAAAACGAAGACCTCGATGGATGACGAAGACCGAATAAATGCCCTAGGGGCAGACCAAATGATTGACCTTGCCTACGTGAAAGCGCAGAGCCCTCATAGTTCGATAAAAGACCATGGATAAAAGCGGGGAGAGGAAAACGAAGACCTCGATGGATGACAAAGACCGAACAAATTCCCTAGGGGTAGACCGAATGATTGATCTTGACTACGTGAAAGCACAGGGGCCACGTAGTTCAACACAAGGCCAAAGATAGACGATGGAAGAGACAAGAAAAATAAAAGATAGAACCCCAGGGGCGGATCAAATGATCGACCTTGCCTACATGAAAGTGCAGGGGCAACGTAGTTCAACCCAAGACCAACGTCAAACAACAGATAAGGGATAATGAAATGACCAAGATAAATGGAAAAAAGGATGGAGCCGATATGATGAGACATGATAGACTTGCAGGATTGGATAGGACGATGGTTGATATGTGTAAGATATGTAGGATGTGAAGCTCAGGGATGGGATAGGTAATCAAATCATTAGAATATGAATTGGAAAGGTGAGATGATGGATAGATGAGTGATGAAGATGTGAGAAACATGTGGTAAATAGATAGGAGGGATGAATTACAATGTGAATGGCATTGGGTTGCATGTGGGTAGCCTAGAGCTAGATACCAATGACAAGGGATAATAGAGGGAAATGGATGGATGGATAAGAAGATGCTAGGATAGGTGGATAGATGAGATGAAGATTGAGAGGATATTGTAAAGATGTGAGAAATAGATAGGAATGGTGATAGTGAGATAGCATGGCATTGGATTTCATGGGGGTAGCCGATAGCTAGATACCAATGACAAGGGATGATGAGATAGAGGGAAATGGATGGATGGATAAAGATGGAGAGATAGAAAGATGCGAGGATAGGTGGATAGAGGGATACAAAACTAGAGGGATGAAATGGATTATAAGGATAGGGAGATGGGCGGGATGCTTATATAGAGGGATGGGTAGATAAGGTTGAAAGGATGAAAAAGGACTAGTGGATGGGTAGATAGGAAGATAAGGACAGGGAGATGGGTGGATATAAGGATGGCAGGGATGGGGAGATGAAAAATATTACATGGAGGGATGGATGGACGATGGTGCCAAGGACTCTATCGCAAAATAAGGAGATGCGCCCACTCTAGATGTGTCATGCATGACGAGGAAAGAGGGATAGCAAGATGGTTGACATGATGGATGGATGATGAAGGTAGATGGATATAGATAATAAGTATGGATCAAAAAAGTAGATGGGGAGGATAAGGAAAATGATCGTGGATGAGAGGAAAATATGCCAAGAGATGTCCAAAGCATGTATATATATGTGCCCCTGTCGTTATCAAGATCACAAGGAAGAGGGAGGGACTGGGATATGAATGGGAGACGATGGGTAAGATGTGGAAGATAGGCATATGTAGGAGATGGAGGAAAGGAATGTGTAAGTGGGTGTTGCCCCCAATCGTGGAAGGAGACTAAATGGGGGATTTACACATGAAGCCTGTTTGCCAAGTTTTCATCATGGTACTTATCCAAGGCGTTTGGTTGCCAAGTTTTCACCATTGGACGAATGATTTTCTCTTTACTATTTTATATTTGGCTCTTTTGTTTTTCGTCTTTGTTTTTTATTTTTTGACTTTTTGGACTAGGATACGGGTGAAGATGGATGAGGATATGGATTCGGAAATCATAAGCATCAAGTTCCAGATGAGGTAATAAGAGCCCATGTTTGAAGTGACTATTCGGATGTTGGTACAACCTTATTAGAATAGATGGATTATGCAAGAGGATGGATTAAAGGGATTTGATGGGGAAGATATGGGGGATAGTGGATGGGATGTTGGAAAGTGTATGGATGGAACGATGGAGTGGATGTGTGATGGGGGAAGGTGTTCAGGACCAACATTGGCACATGTGGTAGATGTGAAATGATAGGAGGGTTGATGGGTGGAGAATGTGGCGATAATGGAGGCATTGGGATAGGGAATTTTGGGACATAAGGACCCAAAACAGATTTAGGAGATGGAGGATACAAATGATTAGCATGGGGATTAGAAACTTTGGATGGAATGAGGGATTTCTCATTTGAAGGTATGGCACCTTTTTTCTTTGGGATCCACATGGTTTTGATTTTTTCTTTAGTGGGCCTTGGTGGCTGTTTGGATTGATTTGGATTTTGGACTTGATTTTTATTTTCTTCAACATGTCTTTTGAAGGGGACATGAGGAGCTTTAGATTCATGTGGATGTTTGGATTTATGCATTGTTTCTTGGGAATCCAAAGTGATTTTAGTAGCAATGGTATGGGTATGAGGAGATGGATGATGTGGAGAGGACGTGGATGGAGTGATAGAAGTAAGTAGTTGACGAGGAAGTGTGGATGGAGGATGAGAGATAACATGCATGGGGGTGTGTCGTTGTTGATCCTGATTAGGAGTTATGAAGGTAGTATTTTTATGCTATGTACGAGGGATAGGGGGTGGATGAATGAAAGGATGAATAGGATAAGATGGAGGGGGTGATTTGGGGATATAAGGACCCAAAATAGACTGTGTGGGGTTTGATGGAGGGCAATAAGAACTCGTAGTAGATGGAGCATGAGAAATGATGGATGGAGGGACATAAGGACCCAAAATGGATTTAAAGGATGAAGGAGGAAGATGGACGGTTGTTTTTAGGTAATATGATGGAGGAGGGGGGATGGTGGAAAATGACTTGGTAGAATGATGGAAAGTACCTCTTGTGCCTTTAGAAGAGGGTCATTTAGGATGTACAGAGGTTGTACCAACATCTTTAGAGTGTGAGTTTTGGGAGACATAGCCAAGACCATGTGTGCCTGGATGTTCTTTGACTTGGATGGGCTCTAAAGTACCTTGCTCATGAAGGCCTAAACCTTTTCCTTGATAGTTCATGTTTTGTAGCATGTGATTTATGGTAGGATGCTTATTCTCTTGGAAGCATGATGCAAGCACACTAGTAGGTGCAAGAGGTAGGGTGGTGCATACACATTGTTTTGCTTCTGCAAGAAGACCACCATGGATGCATGTAATATTACCGAGGTGATACAAAAGTGGCATTGGGATGGTAGGACTAGATGGCGATGAAAGATCATGCGATGGAGATGAGGGGATAGCAGCATCAGGAGGAATGAGCGATAAGGGATCATGAGAGGAATTGGGGAGTACGATGGGATCTAGATTTATGGCAATGGATGATAAGGGCTCATGAGACGGAGTGATTGGATCTTGAATGCAAAGGGGATCAATGGATAGAGGGGATGAGCTAGTGTGATCTTGAGATGGGGTGGATGGAAGGATAGGATCATGACTTGGTTGAGGATAGGAATCATGAGATGGGATGGATGGGGGATTATGATCTTGGGATGTAGTGGATGGTATGGTAGGATCTTGATTTGGAGGAGGGGATATGCTTGTATGTTTTGGATCAAGCTCTTGGCATGACTCATCTTGTGTGGGATGTATGATGATGGAAGAGTGGTGGAGGGACGCCTCAATTGGGGGAGATAGGAGGATGGAGGATTCATGAAGGTCATGGGATTGAAGTTTGTGAATATTAGGACTAGGAGGAGGGGATTGAATGTCTTCAATGGATTGGGTGGATCTAGTAGTAGAATATGGGGATTCAATGGACTCGATGGGTTTGACTGGCTCAACCGTTTCGACAATGTCTAGAATGGTGATGGGAGGGATAGGTCTAGGATGGAGGAGGGCCTCATCACTAGTGACAATACATGATAGAGTGGGAGGGCATGGTGGCTCTTCTGTCATGAGCCCTTCGATGACATTTGGAAGGGATGTAGGATTAGGCAGAGTGATGGGAATGAAGGGAGGATCAAGGATGGATGGAGGATTAGGATTAGGAATTGGTGGATTAGGATTAGATGTGGGGATGGGATTGGATGGAGGGCTAGGAGGAGATGGAGGATTAGGGTTAGGAATTAGTGGATTAGAGTTAGATGAGGGGATGTGAATGGATGGAGGATTAGGGATTGGTGGATTAGGATTAGATGCGGGGATGGGAATGGATGGAGGATTAGGGATTGGTGGATTAGGATTAGATGCAGGGATGGGATTGAATGGAGGACTAGAGGGAGGATTAGGATTAGGAATTGGTGGATTAGGATTATATGTGGGGATAGGACTGGATGGAGGACTAGGAGGAGATGAAGGATTAGGGTTAGGGATTGGAGGATTAGATGAGTGGATGGGTGGATGAGGATTAGATGTAGAACTAGGAGGTGATGGAGGATTATGATTAGATGAGTGGATGGGACTAGATGGAGAACTAGGAGGAGATGGAGGATTAGGATTAAGAATGGGAGGATTATATGAGTGGATGTGTGGATGAGGATTAGATGTAGAACTAGGAGGAGATGGAGGATTATGATTAGGTGAGTGGATGGGACTAGATGGGGGACTAGGAGTGGTTGGAGGAGATGGAGGATTATGATTAGATGTAGAACTAGGAGGAGATGGAGGATTATGATTAGATGTAGAACTAGGAGGAGATGGAGGATTATGATTAGGTGAGTGGATGGGACTAGACGGGGGACTAGGAGTGGTTGGAGGAGATGGAGGATTATGATTAGATGGAGGATTAAGATATAATGTGGGAAAAGGGAGAGTGACGTAGGAGGATGAGGATGTGGATGTTGGATTAGATTGGGAAGATGGGGATGGTGAGTGATAGTAGGAAGATGTAGATGAAGGATTACAGTAGAGAGATGTGGAATTAATGTAAGGATATTGGGATGGGGAATTATGATAGGAAGGTATGGATGTTGGATTAGAATAGGAAGATTGAGGTGGTGGACCAACATAGGAAGACATGTATGGTGAGTTGGCATAGGAGGATATGGATGGTAGATTAGGATGAGGGGATTGAGATGGTGGATTAGGATAGGAGTAATATTGGGATGAGGGATTGTGATAGGAATTTGTGAGTCTTGGATTAGGATGGGAAGATTGAGATGGGTGACTAAAGTAGAGATATTGAGATTGTTGATGATGAGGATAAGAGGATATGGATGTTGGGTAGGATAGAGGTTGAAAGGGAGGACATGATGAATATGTCGATGGTGAGGATGTTGGATATCCCTTGTCAAGGGTAGCATAAGGATCGTTATTAGATGTGGATGAAGGCATGGTGGGATAGTTTGAAGAAGTAGTGGTATTTTTGGAGGCGATTGGAGAGAGCTTGCTAGCAATGATAGCATCAAGGGGATCTATATAACAATCTTCATGATCAACAAGATTTTCGTTATCGTCATCAACGTAATTAGCCTTGACTACTATTATTGGGCATGTGAGAGGGGGATAAAGATTCATAATGGATACAGATTAGTAGGAAAGAATAGATGATGGATAGAGAACTAGGATGGATTGAAAGCTCATATGGGGATTGGATGAAAGCTCATATTGGGATTGAATAAAAGCTCAAATTAGGATGAAGGGATTAACACTCAGATTAGAACCGGATTGGAGTTTAGATTGGGATTGGATCAAAGGATATGATAGGATTGATTTGAAACCAAGATCATGGGTTTTAACTAGAGGACGTAAGGTGTTGACAATCAGATTTTTGCCAAATTTGGCAGTTTTCAAAAATTGTCAAATTTTGCCATTTTAGGAAACTTCATAGGAATATGTTTGAGAGTCCAAGTTTTTTCCAAAAAATACCCAATACTAAGATAGGATGAATTGCCCACTAACATACCAAATCCAAGACATGCATTCAGAGTTATTAACGAAAATGATTTTTCAGAAATTGAAAAAAAACACTAAATTCTGATTTTGAGGGTCAAGATAAAACTTTAGGGGTTCGAAAATGTGTTGAAAAAGGGTTAATAGGTTGGAAATCCACATGCCAGCTCATAACGCAACCACCCATAAAATTTCAGCCAAAACCCACATCCGAGTCAAAAGTTATGACCTCCGGAAGTTTTTGCATAAAAGTCAACCTTCAAAATGAAGTCTAGATGATTGGAATGGACGATTTGATGATGTATCAATTTGATGATTTGGATGAGGATTGAATTTGTTTGGATCAATTGATGATGTATCAATTAATTTGATAATTTGGATGAGGATTGGTGGATGGATCAATTTGATGATTTGGATGAGAATTGAATTGATTGCATTTGTTTGGATCAATTGATGATTTGGATTGGATTGGATTTGATTGGATTTGGATAGATTAGATTGGATTGGATTGGATTGGATGATGGATCAGTTTGATGATTTGGATAAGGATTTGATTTATTTTGATGATTTTGATTGGATGACGATACTTTGATTGGATGATGTTAGATTTGGATAGATGAATGTTTATGATGATCAAATGGTCAAACGAAGACTTCGGGTGGTTAAACGGAGGTTTGGAATGGTCAAATGGATGAAACTATCCATTCAGGAGGGTGTATCCGCCCTTCTGCAGTCAAACACTGGATCAGAAGGGCATATTCGCACTTCTGCAATAAAAACTGGCAGAAACGTCAGAACAAGAAGGCGTATCCGCACTTCTGCAGTAAAAACTGGTAGAAATGTCAGAATAGGAGGGCGTATCCGCACTTATGCAATAAACAGTTAGCAAAAACGTCGGATCACGAGGGCGTATCCGCCCTTCTGCAGAAAAATAGTTAAAAAAAAAACGTCAGATCGTGGGGGCGTATCCGCACTTCTGCAGAAAACAATTAGCAAAAACGTCGGAATGCGGGGGTGTATCCGCACTTATGCAGTAAAAACTGTCAAAAACGTCGGATTGTAGAGGCATATCCGCACTTCTGCAGTAAAAAGTGGCAGAAACGTCGAATCGTGGGGGCGTATCCACACTTCTGCAGTAAAAACTGGCAGAAACGTCGAATCGTGGGGCCGTATATGCACTTCTGCAGTAAAAACTGGCAAAAACATCGGATCGTAGGGGCGTATCTGCACTTCTGCAGTAAAAATTGGCAGAAATGTCGGATCGTGAGGGCATATCCACCCCTCTACAGCACCCGGGAGGGCAAATCCGCCCCTCTGCGATCTGAACCTGCAAACAAGTTAAACAACAACAAACGTGAAAGAAAGAGACCCTTTTGTGGATCCCACCGGGCGTGCCAAAAATGTGATCCTAATAAAATGCCATGTCCTAATGTGAGATGCTAAAATGATGCAATAAGAGGAAATAACATAATAAAAGGGCACCTCAATGATTAGCCTAAGGCAAGATAAGCATAAAAATAAGATGACAATTAATTGAAATTGGTTATACCTTTTATGTTGCTCCTTCCTTGGTTGGCCCTTTGATTCTTGAAGAGTTGTGTGCTCCTTGGATGACAAGCTATGTTGAATGTGCAAAATGATATGCAAGATGGATGAGGGTATGATGATTATGAGATGATAGCTCAAATGGAAAATTGGCAAGAGTTTGGTAGCAAAAGACTTGATCCCCCAAAATGAGAGAAATGAGGGGGTATTTATAAGATAATTGGAATTCTCTAGAGAATTCAACGGTTGAGATTGATCCAACAAGATCAAGATGAAGGGCTATGGTGAGTTGAGGACTCACAAGCCCTCACATCTTGACATGTGGAATGTGAGATGTCCTAGGGTGGAATGATGTGGAAATGAGGTGGAAGAAGGACAAGTACCTTAGGGGATGAGAAGATTCCTTGGAGGAATAAAAGTGAATTAAAAAATTTACAATGATTGGAAGAATCTAGTGGATAAGAGAGGGTCTCCAAAAAGCTGGAGATTTGTCACATGTGGGTGATGTGACAAGTCCAAGGTTCTAGAAGTCCTTGGCACATGTAAAGTGACAAGTCAAGTCTTCTAGAACTTTGCATGGGGATGGGGAAGACTTTGGAAAGATAAAAGTGAATTAAAAATTCGCATGGGGAAGAGAGGACCCTTGGGCAAATAAATGTGAATTAAAAATTCACATGGGAAAGAGAGTCAAGGCCAGAAAAAGTAAGTGGAAAGGTTGACTAGAAAAGGTAAGCCAAATGTGGTTAATGACTTTGATTAAGGTTGTGTAAACACAAGATTAAGATAATTAATGAGAGATTAGAGGCAAGTGGGAGATTATGGAGGATATGACACTTAATCAGGATTAAGTGGTACACATCTTAATCATAGATTAATTAATTTAATCTGGTTTAAAAGAGGGTTATGGAGAATGTGACAAGGATAGAGAAAAAGGGGAATTAAAAATTGATTTTTATCGAAATGGGTTAAAAGACTAAATTAAATAATTTATCATATTTATTTAATTTAGAGAAGAAAATGAATAAGGTAAAGTATTTAATTTATTTAATTATATACTTTAGGAACCTTAGGCAGAAAATGAAATAATGATTAAATAAATTATTTAATCACTATTAATGAAATAGATGAATAGAGTAGACGATTTTGATCATATGGAAGTGATCAAATTTGGATGTCTACAATATAATTCCTCTTGCTTTTCAAATCACCGTTAGATTGATAATGTAGTTTCTAGAGGTAGAGGCGTTGTGTAACCAAGCTCTGAGCATCTATGGGAATGGTGACCAGTACAGAGGTTTGTTAAATATTGTTCTATTTGTGGTGCACCTTATTGATCTATCCCTAGTATGAAAGTTGTATTTGGTAGTGTTTTTATTTGGTGGAGGGTACTGAGGCCATTGGACCTAACTCTTGAGTTGGGAATTGACCATAACTAGGGCGATTGGTTCTTCCATGCCCATTATACAATGATCACGATCTATGGTGCACCATTAGCACCCAATATACTACCAAGGATAGTGCCAAATAGAAGTGCATTCTTGGAGATTATATGGCATTTAAAAGAGGCAGATAAAACTCATTTAAGAAACATGAAGAAAGGGTTTATGTTGCCACCTTGTATTTGTAAGAGAGGGGGACCAACCACACCAAGTCTCCAGGTCACGAAGAACCGAGAGCAAAGGGTTTCTCTAACTTACATCAAGCTAACGGGTGTTTAGGACAAGAATAAAGAATGAAGAGTACTCTCAAGTGCTTTTGTCACTCTGCAGATCTGAAAGTTTAAATGGGGCCAAACAAACCGGTTTCTTGAGTCCTAACTGCACCTTAGATGGCTCTCTGTTTGAGGACGATAGCGCGGGTCTGGGACAATAGCGTGGCGCTTTGGCGTCTCTCTGGCGTGTTTGCATTTGTACGGCCAGAAAACGTAAAGTGCAATAGAAAACACCAAAAAACCTACTAACTACCTAGCTGACTAGTTTTAACGAAATAAATAGAATGATAAAGTATGAAAAGTAACTACATGAGAAATAAAGTAAGTAGATGAAAAAAAGGGTGACGAATATCAACTCACTAAAGCGCTAGTTCGCCAACGAACTCCACACACACATTCACCCACACACAAGAAAGAGGGGGAAAATGTTGGGTTGTATAGGGGTTTGCCTCAATCAAACCCCCACTTTGGTGTTTCCACCTCCACGAACAACAAGAAAATCCACGAAGTAGAAAGTGCAATAAGGGAAATGGAAATGAAAGCAATGAACACTACAAAAGATGCTACTCTACTCTATCAAAGCACAAAAGGAAAATGAAATGTTACCACCTCCACCCAAAGGCTCTCAAGGCCAATGAAGGGAGAATGCAAGCAACGAACTTGGAAAGTTTGGCATGGCTATAGTAGTAATGAAGGGAGGTCTCGCAAGACTCCAAACTCACAAATTTTATGGTAGCACCCCATGTGCAAAGATGGAATGAATGGAGTAACAAGCTGCTGCAATGCTCAATGGAGTTGTGAAAATTGCTAGAATTGTGAGAAGAATGTTGAAGATGTGATAGATGGAATGGAATTTCTGAAGAGATGAAGTGAGTGTGAAATGAATGTCTTTGAAGATCAAAATGAGAGGGAAATAAGCTTTTTTTGGGGCGGTTGGTCACACAAAGGCATTACAATTCGTCCCCGATGAGGAGTGTAACATCCCTGCAGACTCCAGAAGTTGGAATCTGTCAGGGATGGCAACGCGTTGTGCAAACGTTGGCACATCGTGCTTGCATTCCTAAAGAAAATTCACCCATCGACACACACAACACATGCCAAGTGGAAGGAAGGCAGGTGGGTGATGTGGAATTTTTCCTTCAAATTTGATTTTCTAAGGTGAGGGTATGCAAAAGGGGAATTTACACAAGGGGTGCAAATTCACTCCTATACATTTTCCCCCCACTTTAATAAGCACGAGTATTGATGAGTGTTCGTTAAAGTAGATCGAAGAGTTAGAAATGTATACATGAACCGTCGAGGAAGAAGACTACAATCTGGCGAGCTCGAAAGCACAGGGTAGGAAAAGGACTCCACAAGTACTCTCTTTTGAGGAGGTTCGAGCAAAAGGACTTTGTAGCTCCGCGGAACTACAAATTTGAACAACGTACACCAAAGTGCCACAGACCAACGATGAACAAATCCCGCAAGATGCAAGCACTTTACAGGCCCTCAGACCTGCAAAGAAGGCATTCCCCCCAATTACTCTCTCATGAAGGAATCCCAGTGTAAGGGGACTTCGTAAAGTTGGATTGGAAAGCGGCTTCATAGGTGCACCTACAAAGAAACATGTTAATTTGTAGATAAAACATGTTAGAACAAAAAGCAGCCATGCAGGCAAACAAACAGACAGTCACACAAACAATCAAGAAAATTGAGAGGCTTTCAAAGGGATCCCTCAGGAACCCTTCAAAAGAAGAGGGGTCCACTCAAGGGATCATGTGTTGTTTAAAAGTGCAAGAGAATTTCTTTTGCAAATCAATTCATCATCAAGGAATCCTTTTGAAAGATGTTCACTTCATCAAGGAATTTGAAAGGAAGAAAATGCCCCCTTGCGAGGGGAAGGTCAAGGCTTTTCCCGCAGGAAAGGCTACTCCCTCCTTAGAGGAAAGTTCTTCAAGTTCTTTCTTTGTGAGCCAATGACAAAGGAAATGTGTTCTGCTAGGGGGTCCTTGTTGAGAATATGATTTTTGGAAAATTTTGTAACGATTTACGAGAAAATATTCATTGGCTACGAATATGTTTTTTGAAAATAAAAGTTGATATGGCAGCCCCCCCTTAGGGTGGTGTGTTTTGAACGCATAGGCACACGACATCCTAAGGAGAGAAAAGAAAGAATAAAAAAGTGATGTTGTGGCCCGCGAGACATAGCGAGATGTCACTGTGGTGATGTTTTCGCACACATGAGGGACAACACATAGGAACCACAACATCCCAACTCAAGAAAAGAAGAGAGAAAGATTACAAAATTGCAAAAAGAGATAATGACATCACAAACAAAGGACACAGGGGCAATCTGGTATTTCAGGTCAGAGTTGGTCATAAATATATATGTATAATAATAGTATATTTAGTGAGTTGTCATCAACCCCTACTAAATCAGACCATATGAAGAATGTACGAGAAGACAAACTAAGAATAAAAAAATGGCTCAACATGGAAGGGAATCCTAAATGCCCCCAACACTTTGCATCGTCCCCAATTTGTTGAAAATCAATACACATAACAGAGGAAGAATGATGATAAAAATAGAGGAATTTTTACAACACATAATCACTCATGTATCCAAGCACCTACAAGGGTCATCCAAGAACACATAATGCAAACATGAGGGAACACATCACAACAAACACACACCTTTAATCTAAAGGTAAAGAAGAGACACCCCCTAACACTTATCGACCAAGAGGTTGTTTGCTTCCCAATCTAGATCATTATATGGGGAAGGCAGACGAGCCTGCAGTGGTGGAATATTAAGGGTGGAACCCTCTGACTCCCCCCCCCTTCCCCCCCGCAACAAGAGCCAATGAAGGAGACTCTTCAGGATCTTCTCCACTCAGTTATTGTGGAGAAAATATCAACGACTTCACAAAAATCATTGATAGGGATGGGACCTCATCCAAAGAGTTAAACATGCACTTCACGAGAGTGTCGTGTTATCTCGATGGGCGAGGGAGTTAGTGCCTAAGATTCACTGCTAGGTTCATTGAGTGACTCGGGAGTAGTGAAAAACTCAGGGGAAGTCAAAACTTTCTCTGTCACTAGGACGACACACACTAGCGTAGGACCACCCTCTAAAGAAGGTGGACTCCTCTTACGCCACCCATTGCTAGAAGGACAAACCTCCACCTTTTGCTTCGTCTGGGGATGTGAACTCCCCACGGACGAGGCAAGAGGCACAAAGGAGGAGGAGAAAACTGTGGCGGACACCACCAAAGAGTTCAACATGGCCACGAGCTTAGGGAATGGCAAGATATCTGGGAGGTAAATCAAGAGAGGATGTTCAACCGAAGGAGCAATAAACACCTGCAACTTTTTAGGGTCAGCGGTATTCATGCTCACAGCAAGAGTTGGAAGCAGAACTGAACTTGATTGAACCGAAGTAGAGGGGAGGAGAGAGGAGGACATAATAGGAGGCCCTTAAACAGGGGCGGTCGGCTCTCCTTCCTTCCTCTGCAAAGTGGCTTGATTAGCCACCAAATCCTTTCACCAACGCTTGCGCTCATGTGCAAGGCAGTTTCTATGACTCCGAGAGCTAGAGGTCAAAAGCTGAGATAGGACAAAGGGCTCCTGCTCAGCCATCAAAGTGTCCATCTCGGCCATTTCTAGCAGAGGGAGAGACTCGGATGGAAGTAGGAGGGAGAGACTGAGAAGAGGTCAAAACAACATTGGGGGGATTCAGCTCTAGCACCTTGACAGCAAGCCTCTTCCCATTCACTACCTTGGGAGCAGGAGCGGTAGGAGGCCATGAAGGCCAAAATATAGAGGATTCCCCACGGGGACCCTTCCTTCAACCATATCGAACGGGCCTAGGCACCATAGGTAGGATGGGAAGTTCGAACGTCGAATGCTTAGGCTTTCGCCAAGCAAGCACCATAGGATTCTTTATCAATCGCTTAGGAGCATAATTCGATGGCATCGCAATGGGGTGAGAGGAAGTGACAAATGGGACAGTGGAAGAGGAAGAAGATGGACCTCAAGCATGCTTCTCTTTCTCCCTTCAACGAGCTATGGTGGAATCACTATCAACTTTCAAATAAGCCCTATGCAACATAGCATAAGGTGATGGAGGCTATCTCACTTTAGGTGTTAAGCACCCTTTCTTGTAATTCTCATAGGTCTGGTACATGAGGTCTGTCCTCGGGGGAAGCGGACCAACGGGTGCAAGACAAAAGTGATCCAGAGAATAACTATCATGTGCAACTGTGTTACCCGTCAATTTTTCACTCAAATTTGGATTTCTTTCCTCTTTAACAAGTGAGTTTTGGGTGATGTTGTGGCCATGCCAAATTCCCTAACCTTGTCGCGGAATTCGTAAGTTTTGAAACCTTCCAATCGCCTGACCTCTCTGTAGCCATTGCAGTCCCAAGTCTTTTCCAATGATGTCTCATGCAGTCAGCCTGTCTGAAGTTCTTAAAAATTTAGAACTCCCGACATATGGTTATGAGGTTATGTTTCTCAACAATGAGGAGACCCAAGTGGGATGCATGATTTTCAAAGTGTCAGTTCATTTAATGAATCATGCAGTGCCTTTGAGGAATGTCTCCTCAAATGTTTTAAAAAGCCAATTTGAAGATGTAACATAATCTTTTAAATCTTCTAAAAAGATGGCTCTTAAATAAGGGGGTTGGTGAAACGGATTTGGTAACGAATTGGCACATTTCTCTTAGCAAATTAATGATCACTTCCTGCCACCGACGTTAAGTGAGCCTGCATACGAGGAAAGGTGGTGGCATTTTCAACTCCAGGGTCTTCTCAGGATGGTATTTTCCGATGATATCAAAGAGTGGGAAGATGATCCTATGCCTATCATACAGCCAGATTTAAATTAGCCTAATGAAGAGCAACTAGACATCATTTTTGAGCTATGTTCACTGGCATGGAAGGAGAAAACCAGCTATACTGAATACAACAGGGTGATGTTTGTTTTAGAAAAAGAAGAAGAACGAGCCGAATTTCACAATTTGGTTATGGAAATGCAATTAGAACCTTATAGAGTCTCGGCACCTCCAGTGGTTTAGCTGCATGTAAGAAGTCTTTTGGTGGCACGTAATGATAACATCTATTTAGAAATTGTTTCTATTTCAGAAGTTTTTCTTGGTTCTATTCATTTTCCAAACGGTTGTTTTGTAATGTAATGGTTTTGATATGTCTATATATAGACCTATGAATGAACGAAATGGGACCTTTTTTGGGGGGGGGATAGGAGGAGGATGGTTTTCTTTTCATGCACTATTGTTGTACATGGAAATGAGTCTGTGAATTCATGTTTTCACAACGAAGAAATAAAGAGGATATTGTGAATGTTTGAATTTCTCAATGTTATCTTTAGTTTGTAATGATTTGTGTTTCTTTGTGATTACTCTTCCATGTTACTCTGCTTCAATGGGTTGAGCATGTATTTAATTCTGAAGCTTTGAATTTAGATTAAATCTTTGAAAAGAATCTACCATTTTCACTTCCCCTAGATATCATTTGTGGCTGTGATAAGTGAACTTTGTGTCATTTGTCTTCAATTCATTTTTATTATGAAATCTATTTTTTGCATTTATTACCATGGTCATGGGTAGGTGTTAGTGTACCTTTTCTTCTTTCTGGTAAAAAGTATACCCCGTGTTTTATTCATTGCAAACCATCTGAAGGTAGTCGCGCCTTGTAAAATAAGAAAAGAGCACTCGCAACTATCGTTGTGAGTGACTCAACTATTGGCCAGATTGTCATTTGTGTGGGCCAGAGGATATTAATTGAAGTGACAAATTTGTCAACCAACAAATTTTCGGTGACTCCGCTGGGGAGATTTGAAAAGACCAGTACCGTCCTTGTTTCAAACATCAAATGGTGCCTTTCCAAAAAACAAGGCTAGCGACTTTGTTTATCTAAAGATCTCATAAACATAATTTGAGGCCAAGCAAGGAAGCTAATTCAGAAATATTACAAATTGGTGTGGATATTCAAAAATGTTTGCATTGGTGAAGGCATTCGTACCTTGGACTCACAATCGACAACAAGAAAGGAGTTTTTATCATGCTGGAAATAATAAAACTGAATCTTTCCCAACATGCATGCAGACCGGGCCAAGTGAACAATCATTAATTTCCCATAAAGAAGAGACATGGCCAGATGAACATAAAATTATCTCTATTCCAAATTGGTTCTTAAAAGGTTCAGACTATGACTTCCGATGTGGTATTGTGGAAGAAGATGGTCATATTACAGAAGTCGACGTGAATATGTTCACTTATGACTCTGGCAATTCTGAAAGAGGTATGAATGTACTATTGACTTAATCTCTTAATGAAAGCTCTAAGGAAAAGAAGATATTAGAAAAAGAAGCGTATGTATTGGAAAATAGTTTGATTGAATCATCTAAAGGCGCGAATAATTTCTATCCTCAACCCACTTGCTTTTTCAATGAATATTTTTTCTATACAAAAGGAGAAGGAACAATTTCTTGTTAAATTTGATCCTATGCTTTTAGAATATAATGCCCTAGGGTCACAATTAGTAGCATACACAGATTATGTTTCAGGTGACAATTTGAAGGAAGAATCTTTGACTTTTGATGCTCCTCTTGTATTTTTAAATGAAATCATGATTAATGTTGCATGTAAAAAGAATGTCAAAGCGGCGATAAGAATAAGGAAAATTTGGGAAGATCCTAAAAATAAGATTACTTGGGGCGAACTCAACGCATTATACTAGCCGGCAGAATTTTGTGAAGAATCAAAGGTTAGAAACAATCCCCTTTTTGAATTATATGATTCTCAATCAGCTAATGAAGACTTGTTCCCTTCTCCTGACAAAGACGAGCCAGGAAAATATATTTTTAAGAATAGTTCTAAAAATGATTGTTTTGAAATCATGTTACAAAGAGAGAGGCACTGCTTGAATACTAAATTTGACATTATTGATTGTTGTAAACAAATGGAGAATGGTCATGGTGTTGGCATTTTGGATCAATGCTTAACAACTTCTCTTGGTGGACTTTTTCTTGAAAATGAAACTATTTATGGTTCTCCAACTGGTGGAAATGCGAAATCAATGCTCAAAGAAGACAAGCTTTCTGAATTGGTAGGTGAAGAAAATGATAGAATTTCTTCAATAAGATATGATCTAGTGTTTGATAATACTATTATCAATGCACCTAACTCGAACCAAGGCATACGATATGATTTCTTTCAAGAAGATTGGTCTGATTTATCTGAAACCAATTGTGGAGGTATGGCTAGTGACTTTCAAAAGGCCACAGAGATATATAATGAAGAATGGTTTTTCAGTTGTGAGCTTATACATAGGGGCTTCATGTATATGGTAAGACGTCATTTGGCCTACGTCTTATTTATGAGTTTGCAAGTGCTTCACAGGAGCACACTTCTTTTTCGCAGTGGGTCATATTTTTCCCAACTTGTTACTGGTTTCACTTGAGCAACAACAGGCATCCTTGATGTACGGTCCTTATGACCATGTACGTAGTAGGAGTTTTTGGTGTGCCAGTAGTGTAGTTTCCTTTCCTGTTATGCCTTGTTTTTGGTTTCTCTGACTCCTTGTATTCCCCTACCATTTCTTTTGACTCTGAATCCAATGGACTTGAACTAGTCTGCCACAATGATTCTGGAGTTCTCTGCATTTTCTACAAAAATACAGTCCCCAATCAGAGCCAATATTACCCATCAATTTTTCACTCAAATTTGGATTTCTTTCCTCTTTAACAAGTGAGTTTTGGGTGATGTCGCGGCCATGCCAAATTCCCTAACCTTGTCGCGGAGTTCATAAGTTTTGAAACCTCCCGATCACTCGACTTATCTGTAGCCATTATAGTCCCAAGTCTTTTCCAATGATGTCTCATGCAGTCGGCATGTCATAAGTTCTTAAAACTTTAGAACTCCTGACAGATGGTTACGAGGTTATGTTTCTCAACAATGGGGAGACCCAAGTGGGATACACGATTTTCAAAGTGTCAGTTCATTTAATGAATCGTGTGGTGCCTTTGAGGAATGTCTCCTCAAATGTTTTAAAACACCAATTTGAAGATGTAATGTAATCTTTTAAATCTTTTGAAAAGACAACTCTTAAATAAGGGGGTTGGTGAAACGGATTTGGTAATGGATTGGCACATTTTTCTTAGCAAATTAATGATCACTTCTTGCCACCGACGTTAAGTGAGCCTGCATACGAGGAAAGGTGACGGCATTTTCAACTCCAGGGTCTTCTCAGGATGGAACTTCTGGTGATATCAAAGAGTGGGAAGATGAGTTTGTGCCAGTCATATAGCTAGATTTAAATTTTCCTGATGAAGAGAAACTAGACATAATTTTTGAGTTGTGTTTGTTGGCATGGAAGGAGAAAACAGCTATGCTGAATACAATAGGGTGATGTTTGTTTTAGAAAAAGAAGAAGAACGAGCCGAATTTCACAATTTGGTTATGGAAATGCAATTAGAACTTTATAGAGTCCTGGCACCTCCGGTGGTTTAGTTGCATACAAGAAGATTCTTGGTGGCATGTAATGATAACTTCAGAAGTTTTTCTTGGTTCCAGTCATTTTCCAAATGCTTGTTTTGTAATGTAATGGTTTTGATATGTCTATATATAGACCTATGAATGAATGACATGGGACTTTTTTTCTTCGAGGGAAGGGGGGGGAATAGGAGGAGGATGGTTTTCTTTTCATGCACTATTGTTTTACAAGGAAATGAGTGTGAATTCATGTTTTCACAACGAAGAAATAAAGAGGATATTGTGAATGTTTGAATTTCTCAATGTTATCTTTAGATTGTAATGAACTATGTTTCTATGTGATTACTCTTCCATGTTACTCTGATTTAATGGGTTGAGCATGTATTTAATTCTGAAGCTTTGAATTTAGATTAAATCATCTTTGAAAAGAATCTATCATTTCCGCTTCCCCTAGATATCATTTGTGGTTGTGATAAGTGAACTTTGTGTCACTTGTATTCAATTTATTTTTATTATGAAATCTCTTTTTCGCATCTATTACCATGGTTATGGGTAGGTGTCAGTGTACCTTTTCTAATTTCTGGTAAAAAGCACACCCTATGTTTTATTCATTGTAAACCATCTGAAGGTAGCTGAGCCTTGTAAAATAAGTAGAGAGCACTTGCAACTATCGTTGTGAGTGACTCAAATATTGGCCATATTATCATTTGTGTGGGCCAGAGGATATTAATTGAAGTGACAAATCTGTCAACCAACAAACCGGCAGTTTGTAGTCGATGTCATGGATTATGTGCACTAAACCCTCATGGATAAATTTTAGACGCTTATGCACAACCGAGGGAACTGCATTCATAGCAACCAACCAGGGGATGCCTAGTTTCACCTTGAAGAGTTTGAACCCCGAAATTATATCAAAAAGTATGTTTACTGACTTAGGTCCGACAAGGACCGACAAGGTGATGCTACCAAGGGGAGGTATGGAAAGCCTGTTATGTGTATGAATGGTACTTTCAAATGTTTCGTACCCATCTTTATGTAGGAAACTGATCAACATAATCTCCTCAGTAATCACATTCACCTCACACGTCGGGTCAACAAGAACACTTGTCACAGTGTTTTTGTTGATTCATGCAGGGTTGTAAAGAGATAGCTCTCTATTATAACCCATCAGCAGGTCTTGTGAGGTGAAAGTCACACTAGGGACACTACTTGTAGGTTGCGCGGAAGGGATAGGTAGATGCAGAAAGGAGGCCATTGCGTACACTAAACAACACTTTCATAGAGCTCCTAAAGGTTTCGTAATTAGACGGTGACCCAATTGAGGTTTCGTTCCACGACACTTATGGAACCTTCCAACTATGCTGCTAAGGGTCGCAATTTGGGTTGCAAGGCGAATCGCTTCACAGCACTCACACCTACAACACTCCTAAGATATGAGGAAAGGAACCTTCAGCACCGCTAAACGGAACCAAAATGGTTCAGTTGGGTTCACCAAAAATGTGAGAGAGGGGACCAACCACACCAAGGCTCCAAATCACAAAGAGCCGAGAGCGGAGGGCTACCCTAACTTACCTCAAGCTAATGGGTGTTTAGGACAAGAATTAAGAATGAAGAACACACTCAAGTGCTTGGATCACTCTACATATCTGAAAGTTTAAATGGAGCTAGACGAGTCGGTTTCTAGAATCCTAACTGCACCTCAGACAACACTCTATCTTAGGACAGTAGGGCGGATCTGGGATGACAGCATGGCGCAATGACGTCTCTCTAGTGCTCCAGCATTCGTATGGCCAAAAAATGTAAAGTGCGGCAGAAAACACCAAAAAACCTACTAACTACCTAGTTAACCAGGTTTAATGAAATAAATAGAATGATTAAGTACAAAAAGTAACTACGTAAGAAATAAAGTAAGTAGATGAAAACAAGGGTGACGAATATCAACTCACTAAAGCGTTAGTTCGCCAACGAGCTCCATGCACACGTTCCCCTACACACAAGAAAGAGGAAAATAATGTTGGGTTGTATAGGGGTTTGCCTCAGTCAAACCCCCGCTTTGGTGTTTCCACCTCCACAAACAGCCAGAAAAGCCACGAAGTAGAAAGTACGATAAGGGAAATTGAAATGAAAGTAATGAACACTACAAAATATGCTATCCTACTCTATCAAACCACAAAAGGAAAATGAAGTGTTACCACCTCCACCCAAAGGCTCTCAAGGACAATGAAGGGAGAATGCAAGCAATGAGCTTGACAAAGTCAACACGACTGCAATAGTGACGAAGGGAGGTCTCGCAAGACTCCAAACTCGCAACTTCTATGGTAGCACCCCACATATAAAGATGGAATGAATGAAGTAACAAGTTGTTGCAATGCTCAATGGAGTTGTGAAAATTGCTAGAATTGTGAGAAGAATGTTGAAGATGTGAAAGATGAAATGGAATTGCTCAAGAGATGAAGTGGGTGTGAAATGAATGCCTTTGAAGATCAAAATGAGAGAGAAAGAAGTCATTTTCAGGTCGGTTGGTCGCACACTGGAGTTACAATTCGTCCCCAATGAGGAGTGTAACGTCCCTGCAAACTCTAGAGGTAGGAATTTGTCAGGGACAACAACACACCACGTTCATGTCCATGACGAAAATTTCCCCACCGACACACACAACACGCGCCAAGTGGATGGAAGGCAGGTGGGTGATGTGGAATTTCGCCTTCGGGTTTGATTTTCTAAGCTGAGGGTATGCAAAAGGGGAGTTTACACAAGGGGTGAAAATTTTCTCCTATAGAGTATTGTATTGTTTGATTTCATGATCACTTCTAAAGAAGCCTTGGAGTTGGTATACTCCAAATTACAGCCATAAAGGATGAAAGTGGATGTACAAAGAAAATGTGATCCCAAACATTACACCCACCAAGCCAAAACTAGGGTAAAATTGACTAGCTATACTCACCAATTTGACAAAATTGAGGACCTGATAAAGAATTGCTCCTCTAGAAGAAAATTATAGAAGGGAAGAGAATCTTAGGTGAGAATCCAAATTGCAGAAGAGAAGTGATATGATCCCTCATATAAAGAGCATATTCAAAAATTGAGGAACCAGCCCTCAAAATTTTGGTCATGATTGATAATGCTACCACTATTATAGCACAAGCTCCTAAGTTAGCAATGGACGGGCTTGAGCCTACATCACAAGTCATTGTTCAATAACCTCCCCAACAAATACAACTTTTTCAATAGATAGGCCCTCAACCGTTGGTTGAATATCCATATGATGAGGATGATGTACCAAACATTGATGAGATCAGACAATCAATACACTCACCTTAAAGGGTTATGGAAGAGGCTCCCTATCATGAAAAAATTATAGTCAATTTTGAGACTAGGGGAGATACTATTAATGATGTTAGGGCACTAGCATGTATTACTTTCATGTTAGATGACAAGTTGGTTAAGTCCAAGGAATTCAAGGAATTTTCAATAAAAAGTAAAGCAAAGCAATATGCTCTAATAATGAAGGAACAGAAGAAAAGGATCTCCAAAGAGGAGTGGGAGGATATGGGTGTAACAGGTCCATTGTTCTACTCAAAATAATTTCGAATTTTTTAACCACAAGTGAAATAAACTATGTTGCTATTCACATTACAATAAAAAAAATTCTTTCCAACAAGAAGATATTGTGCACATTTGATATAACAATATTCCAAATTTCTCATTCCATTTCAACGAAATTTTACAATCTTTCCAAAGTATTGATTTTATTCTCAATATAGCATGTCACATTTTACAAACTTCCACATAATGGATACAAGATACATACAAGGCTCTTCTTAGCTCTATTGGCAATAGATATACAAATTGGTCTTGATGTCGCTGCATTGGTGCATACATTCTAAATGTCCCTATTCTCTGGTGCATACATTATAGTTGTCCCCAATATTGGCGCAAACATCCCCAAATCTCGGTCGCCAACTGATGAGGAGAAGCATCACTCAAACACTTTTCCGCCAACCACGAACTTAATGCAGTCCCCCACACATCTACCACATATGGTAAGATGGCCCTTCCCTTCGACGAAGAGATTGGTTGGATAACCCCATAACAATAGCCTTCCTGAGCTTAGTGAACATTGGTTATGTGCAGGATCATCATGGAAAAAACAGGCCCTTAAGTGGCAATAAAAAGACAAAAAATAAAAGTTAGACAACTTGACGTAAAAATTTGAATAAGTTATCTATATTATTTCAAAAAAATGTAAAAATAGAATCTGTAGCAAATTGAATTTAGTTTCTAAACTACTAGACCTTTATTTTAAAAAATAAAATCTATTTGGTGAAAATTTGAAATTTCAATGCAGTACTATTTAAATTCCAGGGTAAAAATAAGAAGTAGGTGTCTGTCTGACCACCCTAACCACAATAAAATGATAGTATTTTTTTATAGGCTTTTAGATATAAGTAGAGGACTCATATCCCGATGTGATGCATATTTTTTTATAATTTTTTTCCATGTAAATAATTAATTATGAATTTTTTATTACAACTTTTAAAAAATATTAAAGCCCGTCTGTCTAACCACCTTAACTTGGTCAAAAATTGTTGAAATTAATTTTTTTTTTTTTTAATCCTATAGTATGCGAAGCATAGAATGTGACGCATGTTTTGGATTCAAAAAATGTGATACCATTTGAAAGTTATAAATGTTTTTCAATTAGCCTTTCAATCAAGACTTTATTCGTAATTCTAATAGAAAATGAATGATAATTATTTATTAAATTCAAAGTAAAGCATAATTTATATTGGTGGAAAGCTGAGAATCTCCTCTAAAAACCTTTTTCGTTTCATCAATTTTGGGTAAAAAAAAAAGTCGTCAGCCACATGGGCCATCATATGGCTTACATATCACCACTTTTTGGCCCATCATGATCCTGCACATATTGTGTCCTACAAACTAGAACTTAATCATACGGTAGCTTCTACCTACGAGTATGACAATCTCGAACTAGAATGTCTAACTGGATCACAATGAACTGACAGTGTAAACAGTGGCTACTTACACTACTTTGACCAAAGTTTCATATATAAAAGTGTCATCTCTTCACCCACTACACCTAGCTTGATTTGGATTTTGACCATTCATATACTATGCATAGGCAATTCCCTCCATTGGGTAATCTTTAACCCCAAGAACAACATATTTCCCTCTTATGTTTAATATGACCTTTCTACTTAAATAATTCAAGTAACTCTTACTTTTCAAGTAACCAAATGGAATAACATAACGTCACATCATTGAATGACTCTAGTACCAAAGGTACAATCCCAACTATAAAAGTCTCCAATCAATGGTTTATCTCAAGTTTCAACATTAAATGACTCCCTTCAAAGTACCAATAAATAACCTCAAACTAAAAGTATAATCTTCAACAAGAAATGACTTCACTCAAAGTATAATCTTATCAATAAATGACCTCAATCAAAAGAATAATCATATCAATAAATGACTCATTCAAAAGTATAGTCTCAGCAATAAAAGACTCCATTCAAGAGTGTATTTTCATCAATAAAAGACTATTCAAAAAATAGATTTTCATCATTAAAAAGACTTCACGTCAAGAGTGTAAAACAACCAATCAAGTAACAATTCGAACTCAATAGGGCAATCCCACCTATGGCTCCAATCAAATAGTAATTCACAAATTCAAATGATCAACTTAATCACATAGGTAAATCTCAATCTTGTTATACCCTAATCCCCAGATATAATCAACAATCATTAATCCATCCGACCATGTAGGTTAATCTCAATCTATGTGCTATGGTTTCAATCAATAATCAAGTAAATATCCTAGCCTAGTAGGTTATTCCCATCCTAGGGTTTCAATCAATATTCAAGTAAAACAATGACCAAATGATCATTCTAGAATAGACTCAACAACATGGTTTGCATGATGTCACATTATATCAATGACAACACATCTTTCATACCATTACTATTTTTGTGTTGCTAGCCTTATTGTTCCCAAGTTTTTCCTAGCATTATAATTTAACAAAGCCAAGTCATCTCAAGATATTGTTATGTTCTACGTTTCACATTTTACTCTTCATACATATAGTACAGACTATTTATGTAAATTCTAAATAGAAACACATCATGTAAAATCTCATATAGGGTATATAAAAGCATCAACCTAATAGATAGGTTCCATCAAAGCAAGTAATATCCAAGAACATTCAAGCATCATAGAAACATTCCAAAGTTAAACATAGCATAAGGAAGTAAGATACAACATGCCTATAAGTATAAGCTCCAATTGATCTAGTTGGTTTACAATCCTAGCCTCCACAAAAAAGCTTGCAGCTTGGCAACAAAACACTTCTACTCTTCCCAAATTCTTTCACTGAATCTCTTGCAAATTCACTCTTTAACTCTCCCTCACAAACTCAAAAAAACAGAGTAACTCTCAAAAAAATAACAACTGAGTGCAGATATGCATCCCTTTGAGATAAAGAATGCCTCTATATATACACATAAATCAGCATCTACAGGCTAGAAATAGGGTAAATGAATCGACATTTCTCAACTTGTATGATTCGACTCGGAATGGTAAACAAAAGGTGGAAGATTTTAAACTTAATACTCAGCAAAACAGAATAGCAAGTCACTTCATTCTTGGACAACAAGAATGCATTTCAGATAAGCAAGGTAAATGATCAAACAAGTCAACTTTATTCATGTCAACTTCTACTTGACTTTTTTACAATTTACTTTGGTTTCCATCACTAGACAGAGCTTACAAAATAGACTTCTAATGCAATGCAGTTATTTATAATTTGGTGTCACATAAACTCCTTACACGCTTTTGGCGTTTGCAGATTTATGACCAAGTCAAAGCTTTTAAATGCATTTCAATTAGCTTTCAATACTCTTGACCGAGTCTTATATCTTTTCCCACGTGCCTTCCATTATATTGCATTTCATTTGCAAGCTTGGTAACTCATAATAAATGTCTATAGCAATGCCTTAATGCATGCTACCCGTGCCTCAAACTATGTGTTGGTTGATATATTAATACAGGTTACGCCTTGTATTTCATATGTGTTGGTCAAAGGCTTAGTTTGTTGGCCTTATGTGTTGGCAAATCTCCCTTAATAAGTGCAAGTTACTACGGTTTGACTACTATCTAAATAAGGCAGCGCTCATTCATATATAAACGCAAGTTATTTAGATCGCCCAATCCGCTATATAATGTGCTTAGTATATATATCATACACTTTTAACATATAACCAACATTGCCATGCTTTATATTATATTATATATAATATATATACATATATATATATACAATATTTCATGTATATATATATTCATCAGCTCATAAGTTTATCTAAAACATCATTTAATATTCGAATGTATAAACTCATATTATCATAATTCACGAATTGATAATGCATGTGTATATATATACATATACACACACACATATATATACACGTATGAATATGCTTATATGGATGCCTCTATTTTCATCAATACATACGCATACATTAATATATATATATATATATATATTTACATGAAGTGCATATATATTTATAACTTAACGATTAGTAAATACACAAGAACTCACACGCACACCAAAGCGACTCAACCAAATCATGAACAATCAAGAAACCAGAGAATGAAACCAAAGTCATTCAATCACATAATTCAACCCACAGAAACAACCTATCTCAAACAAGGATGACTACCCAATTATTCTAATAAGTCAAGTCTACGACCAAAGGCACTTACCCGATTCATGGACTAACCTTACTCAAGTGGACCAAATTGAAATGTGAGTGTGTGTGATAGCTCAATATTGGCTTATTAAGGGTTACCAAACCAAATCTTTCTCCTGAGTGATACTTCCCCTCCCTTCTAGAGGCGTGAACCTATACCTACATCCAACTTGGCACATTTGCAATGGTAGTTAAACGTTCACATGAAATCCACTTGCATCATAAAACATTAGAATATTCAAATTGCAATACATATTCCTTCATTGTACTTCATTAATCTAAACATAATTACTCCTTCAAAGCAATAACATATTGATACCTAATTCAATATTTCATCGATTTATCAAACATATTGAAATCACGATTTACATTCATCATCCTATTTACCTATGAAGGTAAAAGTAACTTAGTAGCAAAGAAATGGGGTGTAACAATGGGGAAGAAGGTTTTGGAGGAGGTGAATTTCGATGTAAGCTATATCACTCCTAAGGAGAGAAAAGAGATCGTGAGGAAAAGTGAGTGTTTGATTTTAGATGGATGGGACATTACCTTTGTAGTTGCATGGGACATTACCTTTGTAGTTGCATTGGACACTATTAAAAGGCAACATACAGATGAATCTGTAGACACATAAAAATGACTTAGGCCCCCAAGTTGCATTTTTCTATGTCAAACGTCCTCATCATTTGATTATGCCCTAATGTCATAATTTCCAATTATCCTTCCATGATTATTTCCTCCATCACATTACCATTTATCCATCTATCCCACTTTCCATCTCACCAAATAAATAATTAAAACAATTATTTATTTGCTTTTCTCTCATTCTCATTTATGAATTAAACCATTATTTAATTCATAAGTCAGCATTCCTCCATTAAATCAAATAATTTATATTATTTGATTTCTATCGCATTTATTGTCCACCATTGATTTAATTGTCTAAATCTTAGCCCTTCATTTCAAAGTTTGCCCTAACTTTGACCTAATGTTGCCCTAACCCTAATGCTTCTTATCACATTCAATCCTGGCTTTTGATCTTAGGTTTTTATAAACTTTTAATCCTAGCCATCCATTCTTAATTTGAAATTATTTAAAAGGCACTCTCTCAAGCCATTCTAGACACAACAATTATTTTCAGCATGCTTGAGAGCTTTGAGCACTCATAATACTTCAATATTTTGCTTGGCTTAGACATAGGTGATAGTTGCATCTCAATCTGAGGGCGATCATATCATTTTCAGCAAGATGGAGAAGGCCAATGGAGGTCAACTAATGGAAGCTTGAAGACTAGGTGATGTTGTTTCAATATTATTATGCTTCTAGTTTCCTTTGTACTCTATTGTTATTAGGGATTTAAGTTATTATGCTATTTAAATTAAGCTGAAAATTTCTCCCTATTACATTTGGTATAATATATCTTTGGTAAAATTCTATAATATATCCTTTGATTGCATCAGCTAGTAAGCATAGGTCTGGTTTGGTGGGAAAATTAGGATACAATATCACATGGACACTCTTAAGATGGATGTCACTTTTGGTTGAATGATTATCTTCAATGGAAAAATTATAAGAGAAAGGAGCGCAAGGTGAAATCTCGTTTAAGGAAAGATCAATGAAGGTTTGCTAGCCTGTACATGCCTATTTTTTGTTATTCACATGGACATATGTCTGTTAATATAAGAAGCTTGTGGCTGTCATTAAAATATCCAGTAACATGCACAACTTTTGTAAGCAGGAGAGCTTTCCGCCTGCCGAGTTATACTTTCTTGAAAGTTTTTAATAGCCTGTCCAATAAATCCATTTTGCGTATATCCTATGATCATTGTATTCCATGAGATGGCATTTCTTTGAAGCATTTTGCCAAAAAGTTTGCATGTCTTGTCTATGCGTACACATTATGCATACATGTCTATCAATGATCTCATTGCTGCTTTAAAAACAATTCACATTTCGTTCTTGATAATCTCCTGCTGCTGTGTGGGAATTTGTTTGATTCCTACCAGCTTAGGGTCCCATGTGAATGCTCTTCCATCTGTGATCTTTGGTGGTGATTACAGTCCCATTGCAGGCCGCAGTGAATTTGAGCCTTGATTTCAGTTAATAGATCGCGGCGCAAAGATTACAGTCCAATTGAACGCCGATCATTTCTCATAAAAGCCATGTGTATGAAGGCTGGTTGTAGCTGGTAGTTGGCTAAATCCATGGAGTGTATTCACTGCGCCGACGATTGCTAGAACACACATAGCGTGCATTCATTCATTCGGCGCCATGTTTTTTTTTTTAATGCTTTAAATTTGTAACGAAATCTTTATTGTATCTTGTGATCTGGCACCTGGGCGGCTATTGGCGGCTAAGACTGTCACAACATTAAACTGTAGTCAGCAGGTAACTTTGTCTTTTTCTCAAAAAAATGATGTGTATGAGGATCAGCCGCGCTGGCAGTAGTGGAACATATCGAGTGCATTCATTAAATCTTACATGCATTAATTTTGACATTGCTCGGTGCATCTCATCCGCAGTCTGTTTTTTATTTTGAAGTGTTGAATTTGAAAACTCCTACCTTCATTGATTAATGCATCTTTGAACTGGCTGGCAGTTGGCTGACCCACAACATGCATTCATGCACCGAAAGTTGGCTACCACAGCATGCATTCATTACTTAGGCTTGATGTTGAAGCATTAATGCACGAAAATCTCAGCCACAATCTTCTTCAGCCTTATTCACTTCTCCAATTCAGCAACCTCTGCAACTTGAAACACCTATTGCTGTTGCGGGCAAGCTTTGGGGAAAGGCTTTATTTAGCCTTATTTAGCTTTTAATTTATTTAGTTTTATTTTATTTAACTTCAGTTCGCTTCACGTAGTTTGCTTTAGATTTTAATTTTTATTACTTATATTAAATTAAGTTAGATTTTAAATTATATACTTTTAGCTTTTTTAGATTTTAATTAAAATAGATTTAGATTAGATTTAACGTTTTAATTAGTTTTAGTTTTTTTTAGATTTTAATTTAATTAAATTAGCTTAGATTTTAATTTTCAATTAGTTTTTAGCTTTTTTAGATTTTAATTAGATTTTAATTATGTTTCAATTAGATGTAGATTAGATTTTAATTAAATTTTCATTAGATTCTAATTAAATTTTAAATTAGCTTTAGATTAACTTTTAATTTTCAATTGGTTTTTAGCTTTTTTGGATTAAATTTAGCTTAGATTTTAATTAAATTTAGATTTTTTAATTTTTTTTAGATTTTTTTTAATTGGATTTTCAATTGTTAAACTTTTAGATTAATTAGCTTTTAGCTTCGATAAATTTTCCTATCTTTAGTTTTCATTTTTATTTGATCCATTTAGATTAAGATTTAGATTTTCTACTTTCATTTAGATTTTGATTAATAACTTTATTTTTAGTTTAAATTAATGATTGCTTAGATTAATTTTAATAATTAACTTTAAAATCTAGATTAATTTTGTTAGTTTAATATTTAGATTCATTTTGGATTAACTTAGTTAGGTTTAGATTAAAATTTGATCATAGTTAATTAGATTAATGTCATTTTCTTTCTTTAGTTTAATTTTGATTTTTGTGACTAATGTTTGACTCTTTTTTTCAGGTTTGAGTGACCAAGATTGGAACATTCAACTTTCACTTGTCAAAGATTGGAGGCTCAAAACTACTAATCGTTTTTTGCAGGGCTCTTGCTTTAGTTTGCTTTATCTTGAGTGTCTTCTTTTCCACATAGAATGATTAGCGGGCCTAAAAAGAACGTGAGTGTTTGAGTTGACATCATAAGCAGGATTACAATTTACCAGTGCTTGCATTGTATTGTGGTTTGCATTTTGTTTCTAGGTGCGTATGTGCTTCTCTCGCGCCATTTGGTGATCTTGAGACTCAGAAACACCTTTTGACATTTTGTACAACCACCCACACATTTGGATTTGGGCATTCAAAATGAACTTTGTTTTCAAAATTTGTGTAACCCCGATTCAATAATAGAAGTATCCTCTCCCCTTGCGCACTTGTGTGATCCTAGGTGCAAAAATAAATTGTTATTAACTCTAGGAATTAGGCCTTCCTTGGTGGGAAAAAGTACTCACCCCAAGGTGACTCAGACTGGCAACGAAGCTCTTTGGCCGAGCTACCCCCGACCGGTATATAAATGTGAATCCTAATGGAAAACATAAGATTATGAGTGCAGATGTGTTACACAGACAAAGTAGAATTCCCCAAAACCCTGTTGAGCGTAACCTCTTCAAGCTGGAATTCCTCCTTTAATGGAGCTTAATCTTTGCCCCATGTGTGGCCACTCAAACGGGGGTCCTGAACTAAAAACTTTTGTGTAGTAGCCAAAATCCTTTCTATTTGCTAGCGCAGCAACAGTCGTTGTGAAGATATCCACATTCTCGCAATTCTTAGTAGAGGTGATCAATATGTTATGGGAGTTTCATGGGGGTTGGAAGCTTGGTTGGCCTAAGAAGTGAGTACAATGTAAGGGGGAGCCTGTGCGGCCAAGCTTTTGAATTCACGCGCTAAGAATAAGTGTGGTTGGGGAAACCCATATGGAATCTAGCAAATATTGTCCTGGCTTAACCTAGGATTGTGCTTGTTTTCATTGTGCTTGATCAAAGACAAAATATTGTGTTTGCCAAGTGTTTTCTCAAACATTCAAACAAACAAATAGCATCTCACAAATTTGGAAACAAACATTCAACTTGAAACATCTCAAAATTCGGTCAAACTTGCAAACAAACTAGGCAATCATTCTGTCTGCAACACATTTGTTTCCCTTTGCAACGCATTCGCTTTGTTGAGTCACATTTGAAGCTTTCTGTGAAGCAATTGCTCTACTAAAAACCAAAAAGAAAATTGCTCAAATCTTCCATTTCTCGCACATTTTAGTTCATCTTTGCAAAATTTAGGTGCATCCTTTAGAGCTCATCATCATCATTTTCAGTCATAAACTAGCCCTTAGGTCCTCATTTCATTTGCAAATTTTGGGTTAGGAAAACCTTACCATACTTTGCAAAATCATTGCCTTCAAGAGTAGGTTATCATTGGACTTAGTCATCATTATTTCCTTTAGTTGTGGTCCTTTTGTGAGACCTTTCCAACTCATAAGTCAAGTTAGGAAACCTCACTTAGTCATCTTGTCATTGTCATTTAGTCCTTCAAACAAGTCCTTTGATATTCCAAAATTGAGACATAGATCAAGCTTAGGGTGGTTGAGTAACCTTCTTCCAAAACACTTAGACCTTTGCATTTACATGTCTTACATTCAAGTCATCTTAGTTCTCATTTTGCATACCTTATTCCAAAAATACAAAATAAAATTAGTGCCATCTTAGTCTTCATTGTCCTTTGGCATTAGTAATCCTTTAGACACCATTATCATATTGCATTCTTTATTGTCAAAAAAATCCAAAAACAGTTGCATTACATTTAGACATACCTTATTTCAAAAAAATACCAAAAACATAGTCGTAGTCTCATTCCATTTGCATTTTCCACCTTCATTTTGAGCAAGCCTTATATGGTTGAAACTAGATTGCAAAAGAAGCGTCGAGAAATGGACCTCTTTCATGACAATGAGGACCTTTACAATTCCACGAGCACCCTCAACTATCACAATACCACTGATGATCCTCACGACAATATCCACCTCGAAAGTCATGACAATGTCAATTTGGGGTCTACATCTTATCAACAACCAAAGACACAATCATTTTGAACAATTCCTTGTTAGAGACAAAGATGGAAATGTGTTCATAGAAGAAGTAGAGGTTGCCTCTCAAAATCCCGAAGTTGCATCTCTTGTGGATGAAATTGTCATGTTGGACCCTGAACGATATTTAGCCAAATCATTACATGAAGGAGTTAAACTACCTCAAGGATTTGATGTCAATACCTTACGTGCAACAACGTCACCCAAAGAAAACACACAAACAAGCCAAGGACAATCTACACCACAACTTACACTTTCCATACCCATCAGCACAACAAGCCCAAACACCACAACTACCAACACTTTGTCCATCTTTGTGACACAATCTCTGTCACAACCCATGACACAAACCACCTCACAACCATTATTCACAACACGACCCTTTGGCTCGGCATTCACGCCCTTTGGTTCATCATCTCAAGCCATAGGGGTATCCACATCTAACATCCTTGGTAGACCTAAGGCAAGACAGGTTCTCATCCAAGGATCTCAACCAAACACAACCACAATGTTGCAAGGTCCTCATATCAATACAACCACCTTACAAGGACAAACCATGAATGCTCCACATAGTCAAAATACAAACACTACACATGGTTATAATCCTTTTCAACAAGGTTAGGGATCACAAACAACACAACCTAACATATCATATGGCTACACACAGGGAATCCTTTTTGGCAACCAAAATATACACAGACAACCCACTCAACCAATGCAACATATCTCAACCACTTCTCATATCCCAACCTACACATCACACATCCATACTCATGGACACAATCAAAATCCACCACATCTGCACAACATTCCAAACCAACACATTTCATCGCAACCAAACATGGGACCACACAACAAAATTTTGGGACCTCATAACAATTTTGCCAACAATCCCGTAATAGATGCACTAACTACCCAGTTCATTACCCTACAAAAGCAAGTGGAAGGGATGCAAGTGTCAAACAAGAAGACGTACTCATCACATGATCTACATCCTTATCCGTATGACTTTAGCATATACATGCCTCCTTTCCCTCCTGGGTATGCCATCCCTACTTTCACTAAGTACAAGGGAAAGAGCAATCCTATCAAGCACATACGAGATTTCACTACTACTTGCATGGATGTTGCATACGACCACTCCTACCTTTTGAGACTATTCCCTAGAAGTCTTATGGGGCCCACACTTGAATGGTTTGCCTTGATACCTAAAGGGTCTATAAAGTCATGGGATGACCTCGCCAATAAATTTGTGGAGAATTATGCTTACAACATTGAAAATGATGTCACAATTTCTACCTTATGCCACTTGACACAAGATGAAGGAGAGTCCTTTATTAATTTCTTCCAACGGTGGCATAGTATGGCGAGCCGATGTCCTGTCGAGATTCCTGAAAAACAAAAAGTAGACATGTTCGTAGAAAACCTCAAGTCAAAGTTGAAACACCGTTTACAAGTGCATTGTTGTGCCACCTTTACAGACTTAGTTGAGAAAGGCATGACACTCGAAAAGGTTATAATCGCCCAAGGTGAATTTACACATGGCAACAAAAACAACCACAACCATCAAAACTTCTAATGACAAAAGAAAGTTTTTGTCCTACAATAAGAATGTAACACACGATGGAGTCGTAGATGCAAAACTTGTGAATCGAGCAGGCCCCACGTTGACTCTCAAAGTACCCAATGCAAACAAGAATACACGATATGTTTCCAGCCAAGCAGCTAACATGGTCCAAAATACTCAAGAACGAGGACCCCCAAGACAACCAAGGCCATACCCACGAAGACAATACACTCTTTTACCATAACCAATTGAATCTGTCTTGAAGAAGCTAGTACAATCACATGTCATACAACTTCAAGAGCCTAAACCATACGACCCAGGACAACTCAAACCATCTTGGTGGGATGACAACGCCTTTTGTAACTACCACCGCATCAAAGGACACAAGACCTCATCATGTCATCAACTGAAGAACATAATCCAAGACCTAATTGAAAATGGTACCATAGAGGTCGAAGGACAACAACAAAATTCCAACCAAGACCATACAATCTTCAAGAATCCACTACAAGACCATGGTTCAGGAAAGTCCTCCACCTCAGGTCGACGGACAGACAATCAGGCCAATTATACCAGGAATGCCTTTGATTACTCACAGATAATTGATCACCTTTGTGTCGTTGATGACTATGTCAACACCATTACCATTAAAAACGTTCCTGAATGCACTCTCACCACTCGTAGGGATAAGATTACCTTATCTAGTCCTTCTTCAAAGCAGCCGCAATCTAAAGCCCAATATAATCTTGTTGACCAATTGGACAAGACACCTGCACATATTTCCATCCTCGAGTTGTTACGCCTATCACCTAAACACAAAGCTATCCTCGACAAGACTTTGAAAGAAACCGTTGTTCCTACCGACTTGGATGTCAACCGATTTGAAGCCATGATTGGACACTTAACCAATTCAATCCATGTCTCCTTTTCTGACAAAGACTACTCTGCACAAAAGTCTAGCCATAACGACTTATTGCACCTTGAAGTATTTGCCATCAACACAAGGTCAGACAAGTCCTAGTAGATGGCGGAGCTGGACTAAACATTTGCACTTTAAAATTGGTCAAGGCATTGGGCTATTCTTAAGCATGTGTAGACACGACCAAAAGTATTATAATCAAGGCCTATGATGATGAAGAATGCTCTTCCAAGGGTGTTATCACACTCCCTATCAGAGTTGGACCCACAGTTATGGACACCACATTCCAGGTCTTGGATCTTGAACTCCCATATAACCTTCTCCTTGGTAGACCCTGGATTCATGCCATGAAAGTTGTGCCTTCCACCTATCATCAATGCTTGAAATTTCCATATAATGGCACTGAAGTCACAATCATTGGCGACCTCGATCCCTTCCAATATTGCACCAATTTAAGGGAATTTCTCGAACGCCAAGTGCCTATTAATCGAGAAGCTTCTACATCTACTTTTGTAGCCACTTCATCCAATTGCGTTGATCCCTCCACCTTCATCAAATCGTCCACATCCAAAATCCCATCCGTTGACCCCAAAATCAAGATCCAAGACAAAGGTTGTGGCGAGTATAAACTAAATATTGCCTATTGCATCACAAAGCTACCTAAGTCTCCCAAGTCTTATGGTAGGCCTTGTTCCAAGATGGAACCCAGAGTTGTCTTTAAAGTTCCTCCCACCACCACCTTCACACAATGGGGAGAGGTAAACAATGAAGACATTGATGATATTTCAGCTTGGATTTACAGAGATGAAGAAGATCTACCACCCCTACCAACAAAACAATATGGAAAAGTTTTTGTGCTAATGAAACAAATGGGTTATGATGGAATCAGTGGACTTGGCATACATAAAAATGGAATGAGAGAACCCTTGATGCCTCTTAAACAACCGAAGAACTCAGGGTTAGGGTTCGTACCAATTAAGAATGGTGCTCTAAGTACTAAGGTGCTTTCAAATAAGGATGTGAGTGCTTCGGAAGATGTTGAGACATCTGAGGATCCTACCTACATCTATTATGATGACACTGACTTTAATGACTATGAGTGGGAATCTTGCACCACAAGTGACTATGAGCTTGATCATGTCTTCCAAGAGTTTGACATACCCCGCCCATCCCTTACCAACCTCATGGATATCAATATTCGCGTTGACTCATTTTATGAACCTAACCCACCAAAGACCATAGACGAAAGTGCATGGACCAAATCCTTTTGGGACCTCGATAATACCTCTATCTTTACCCTATCAGTTGCTTCCCCATCCTTCACTAACACCGATGATGGCATCTCCCTCGTTTACCCACAATTGATTGATTGGGACCAACAAGATCTACCTAACTTGGACATATTTGAAAATGATGAGGCCATTGCTAAATTTATGGGACTACGAGAGGGAATACCACATGGGAACCATAAGGTTGGCTTCACTTTAGATCTTGATGTTGTAGCATACTTCAGTGAGACTGTCCCACCCTCTAGTCGTAAAAATGAAAAAAATAAAATAAAAACTAAACAGTCTTTAGGTGAAAACCGCAAGGCGCCTTCTGACCAAGAAAAAGTAAAAAGAAAGGACATATCTGAGGGCGAAAACCTCTCTGAGGCACCCGAGGATGGAGGGTTGGACTTTCTCCCTATCAATCTAGAGATATCCCCAATGCTGATCGAAGACATAATAGAGGTCAACATTGGTATGACAGATAATCCTAAGACTATTCTCTTTGCAGCATCCTTGACAAAAGAGGAAAAACCAGAATTTCAAGCATTTTTCACCGAACGCCAAATCAATTTTGCATGGTCTTATGCTGATATGCCAGGGTTGGATCCCGAGTTGGTTCTTCATCATCTACCATTACATCCAAATGCAAAGCCTGTCAAACAAAAGCTTAGAAAAATGCACCCTCAAATAGCTATGTTGGTCAAAATTGAACTCAAGAAATTATTGGATGTTGGCTTCATCAGACCTATTGACTATGCAGACTGGATCTCAAACCTTGTACCAGTGACCAAACCAAATGGCCAAATCCGTATCTGCACATATTTTTGGGACTTAAACAAAGCATGTTCGAAGGATGACTTCTCACTCCCAAATATAGACATCATAGTAGACCTAACAGCAGGCTACGAGATGTTGTCCCTCCATGGATGGCTTCTCGGGGTATAATCAGATCTGTATCACTCCTGAAGACCAACACAAGACATCATTCACTTGCCCATGGGGTACATACTGTTGGAACGTCATGCCCTTCGAACTAAAAAATGCAGGTGCAACCTATCAAAGAGCTATGACCACAATATTGCATGATCTCATGCATACATTGATGGAAGACTATGTTGATGATCTTCTGGAAAAATCCTTGACACGTGCTGATCACTTAAGAGTCCTAGACAATATTTTCCTACGGCTAGAAGAATACAAGGTCCGCCTAAATCCCAAGAAATGTGTCTTCGGTGTGACATCAGGAAAGCTTTTGGGATACATTGTTTCTCGTCAAGGCATTGAAGTAGACCCGACAAAAGTCAAAGCAATATTAGACATGCCTCCACCTAAACGTATCAGTCAACTCCGAACACTACAGGGTCGTCTCCAGTCCATTAGGCACTTCATCGCACAACTTGCAGATAAATGTAAGCCTTCCATCAGTATTTGTTACGTAAGGGAGTTCATTTTATTTGGACAGACAAGTGTGAGGTAGCTTTACAGCAGATCAAAAAGTACCTCTTGACGCCTCCTGTCCTAATGCCGCCTATTGATGGAAAACCCCTAATTCTATACATCTCAGCTACTACAGCCGCATTGGGGGCATTGTTGGCTCAGAATGACCATGAGGAAAAGGAACGTGCAATTTATTATATTAGTCGCACTTTGGTGGGATACGAGCTTAACTACAGTCCAATTGAACGTGCTTGTCTTGCAGTGGTCTTTGCCGCTCAAAATTTGAGACACTACATGTTAAACCATCAGACTAAGCTTGTAGCAAAAATAGATCCCCTAAAATATCTACTCAGTAGGGCGGCATTAACAGGACGATTGGCTAAATGGGTCATGATACTCAGCGAATATGACATTCAGTATGTGGAACGTAAGGCAATAAAAGGACAAGTCATTGTTGATCAACTGGCAGATGCACCCACACAAGCTAATCACCCTTTGGTTTCAGACTTTCCTGACGAGTCAATATTCACACTGGACACAGGAGCAACATGGAAATTGTATTTTGATGGCTCGCACACTAATCATGGATCAGGGGCAAGTATATTATTTGTTACCCCTCAAGGTGATACAATCCCTAAATCTTTCAGGATAGCCTTCCCGTGCACAAATAACATTGCAGAGTATGAAGCCTTGTTGACAGGATTACGTATGGCAATAAAATGGAAAATCAAGAGTCTACAAGTCTTTGGTGATTCACAATTGGTCATTCGACAGGTCAACGATGACTATGATACTAAGGATGAGAAATTGACCCCATACAAACGAATGGTTGATAGTTTCAAGCAATACTTTGTAGACATCTCCTTTTGCCAAGTGCCACGTGTTCAAAATAAAGCAGCAGATGCCATGGCCACTATTGGGTCTCTTTTGGATATTCCTAATAATATGTCGCAATATGAGTTCTTAGTGGAACAACTGTTGGTCCTTGCCTTTGATGTCCCAGAGTCTGAGATGGTATGTGAGCTTGTTGGCCCCAATTCCCCCTGGTACCAAGATATTTATGACTATTTATATTCCCAAACCCTACCACCTGACCTTTCCAACAATCAACGCAAGTCCTTCATCAGTAAAGTCGCTTGTTATGCCATCATCGGTGATACCTTATATCGACGTAGCTTTGACACCACCTTACTCAGATGTCTTGACACTAACGAAGCCCAAAATACCTTATGCGAAGTACACGAAGGTATATGCGGAGCCCATTCTAGTGGTCCGACCCTAGCCAAAAAGATCATGCGACTGGGTTACTATTGGCCTACAACGGAGCAGGATGCCTATCACTTTGTGCAAAAATGTCGATAATGCCAAATACATAGTGACCTCATTCATGCACCTGCACAAGAGTTGCAACCTATCACTTCACCATGGCCCTTTGCCCAATGGGGACTTGACCTCGTAGGAAAAATTCATCCCACCTCATCAAATGGCCATAAGTTCATCATCACCGCCACTGAATACTTCACAAAATGGGTTGAAGCCATCCCTATGACATACATCACCGGCACACAAATCTCCAAATTCATCCTCAATTACATCATATGTCGATATGGTGTCCCCCAAACCATCATCATTGACAACGGTCGTCCCTTCAAAAATCAGGATGTCCGTGAGTTATGTGAGAAATTCCACATTCAACATCATTGTTCCACACCATATTACCCGCAAGGCAATGGCCAAGCTGAGGCATCCAACAAGACCATAATCAAAATTCTTGAAAAGACTATCAATGACGCTGATCGTGACTAGCACATTCAGCTTAACCCTGCCATATGGGCGTATCACACGAGCATCCGCACACCCACTGGTGCCACTCCATTTTCCCTAGTCTTTGATTATGAGGCTATCCTTCCTATCGAGGTCGAAGTCCCCTCCCTACGGGTCTCCATGAAAGGGCTTATTGATGATGAGGAATATCGTATATCCTGATTGCATGAATTAGAGTTGCTTGATGAACGCAAACAAAGGGCCTTGACTCATCTACAAGAATATCAAAACCGCCTTTGCCGCAATTACAACAAAAAAGTTTTGATTAGACAATTTGACATCGGTGACTTAGTGTTGATGGAGAATCCGAAAAAATCAAGCAAAACGTGAGAAACCCGGCAAATTTGAGCCCAACTGGCTGGGTCCATATGTCATAACATCTTTTCGTTCTGGTGCTTATCAATTGTCCACACTTGAAGGGGAACCTTTGTCAGAGCCTATCAACAGCTTGCACCTACGCAAATTCTATACATAGCTTCAGAGTGCCATGCTAAACCCATAAAAATACAAAAATAATAATAATAATAAAATAATTAAAAGAAAAAAATCATAAAAATTGTAAAGAGAAATAATCTGTCTAATAGTGAAAACCACTTTGGTGGCGCTTTAGATAAGTACCATGGTGAAAACCTGGAAAACAGGCGCCATGTGTAATTAGTCTCTAATCTTTCATCTACTATCACTCTACCTGGTCTTCCACCCTCATCCATCACAACATCTTTACCTCCCATCATCCCCCATTTGACACCCATCATAAGCCATGGTCATCTTTATCATGAATTTCAAGCAGTTGTCGTCTTACGTCCTTTCTCCTCCATCTTTTGTCCATACTAAACCCCTATCCCACCCCATCCTTGATGGTTAGTCCGAGACCTGGCTCGGGGCAATTTCCTAACACCCGGTTTTATTGGATTCTACACTTGTCATTAGAGGTTAGCATATTCCTAAAAAGACAAAAAAAATCCAATAAAAAAAAAAAAAGACAAAAATCATAAAAATCCAAAACTCCGAAAATAATCAAAACATGTCAAAAATACACAAAAACATCCAAATAACTTTCAAAATCCCAAAAAAACAAAGTCATACTCAGTCAAGTCAGTCTTTGTCATTGTCGAACTACGAGGTCTCTGAGTGCACGACGTAGGCAAGGCCATCAGTCGATGAGCCCCCGAGGCCACCTAGGTCTGTCCTTAAGGGTTTGTTGCATCAATCCAATAAGTCAGACAATCAAACTTGGACACAAGACAGTCATAGAAACGTCAACATTCAAATCATGGACCAATAGACAACATAGTCCAATCAATCATCACGCCACAATCAGTCAAATTGCCAAAATAATGTCAACTTAGTCACTATATGGTCTCCTTCAAGATGTGTCCTTGGAATTGGACCTCGTCAAAACGTCATTTTCCTTTTCAGGATGTGTCTTTCCTGACGTCAGGCTCCATGACAATGTCATTTGCCTTTTCAGGGTGTGTATTTCCTGACGATAGGCTCTATCACATAGTCATTGGCCTTTTTAGGATGTGTCCTTCCTGATGACAAGCATCATCACATTATCAAAACTGTTAAACTATCAAATCATCAAAACTAACAAACCATCAAGCAATCAACCTTCGACAAACAAACATTGGCAAACACATTGAATGGTTGTTGATTTTGCTGGTCTATTTTGTCTCTTGGTCATGTTACTAGCTACCTCAAGGATGTCCCATGAAGGATTTAGAGGTGCGATGACGTCTCATGACCTATTTTTCCTTGATTGTTTTCTTTGGTGTGTCTTGACAAAAAGACTGGGGCAACTTGGCCCTTAGTATGAGTTCGGACATTCCTTGTCTGCGACTGTCTGTTTTTCACAAGTGGATGACCTTGCACACCTTGATCTATTTCATATCATGGTGTTTATTGTCCATTTGTAATATTTTACTGCCCAATGATGATTATGCAACACCTATTATGTTATTTGGCAAGATATTGAAGTATTCATTTTTCATCCTAACATCCATGTCTTCCATGCTAACATTTCTTCTATTCCTTCATCCTCTAGTCTTCTCTATTTCAAGAGCCCACTCATGTTCTTTGAACTCACATGTCCTCTTGAGGGGGCATACCACTACCTCCTCGTCATCCTTCCTCTCCCTACTTTCACACTAAGGCATATTTTTTACTTGTTTTCTTTGACACAACGCGATAAACTGCATTATGTCAAAGAGGGGCAAAATGTAGACACATAAAAATGACTTAGGCCCCCAAGCTGCATTTTTCTATGTCAAACGCCCTCATCATTTGATTATTCCCTAATGTCATAATTTCCAATTATCCTTCCATGATTATTTCCTCCATCACATTACCATTTATCCTTGAATTAAATAAATTTATCCATCTATCCCACTTTCCATCTCACCAAATAAATAATTAAAACAATTATTTATTTCCTTTTCTCTCATTCTCATTTATGAATTAAACCATTATTTAATTCATAAGTCAACATTCCTCCATAAATCAAATAATTTCTATTATTTGATTTCTATCTCATTTATTGTCCACCATTGATTTAATTGTCTAAATCTTAGCCCTTCATTTCAAAGTTTGCCCTAACTTTGACCTAATGTTGCCCTAACCCTAATGCTTCTTAGCGCATTCAATTCTGGCCTTTGATCTTAGGTTTTTATGAACTTTTAATCCTGGCCATCCATTTTTAATTTGAAATTCTTTAAAAGGCACTCTCTCAAGCCATTTTAGACACAACAATTATTTTCAGCATGCTTGAGAGCTTTGAGCACTTGAGCACTCATAATACTTCAATATTTTGCTTGGTTTAGACATAGGTGATAGTTGCATCTCAATCTGAGAGCAATCATATCATTTTTAGCAAGATGGAGAAGGCCAATGGAGGTCAACCAATGGAAGCTTGAAGACTAGGTGGTGTTGTTTCAATATTATTATGCTTCTAGTTTCTTTTGTACTCTATTGTTATTAGGGATTTAAGTTATTATGCTATTTAAATTAAGCTGAAAATTTCTCCCTATCTGGATGAAAGTTGGGGAAAATATTAAATTTGAATTTTGAAAAATCATAGATCAATTCTATATAGGTGCCTAATTGTTTCAACACATGTTGTATTTACCTAGGATAGATGGTTTCCCAAAGCATGGTGGATAATATATATAGAAATGGGTGCAATAAATGGTGATGTATGAAAATATACATAAATACAAAGAAGATATAGATAACTAATGTGAGAATACATGTATCAAGGAAATTAATGAAATGAGGTAAAGAGCTTGTTTGTATACCAATGTTTCACTTGTTGATATGTTAATGCATTAATCTATTTTCTCAAAATAAAAAAATTAAATGTGAATTGACATGAGTGTACACATTTTACCATTACATTTTTCCTCGACATTGATGTTTATGTGAAGTTGAGAATGATCATGTATCTTGAAGTGTGTACCACTCATAATCTGCATGTAAAGTTAATATTTAAACACAAAATTATACTTGTGAAAATATAAGATAATGAACCCTATTTAATGGAATTGTGTAAGCCTATCCTTCAACATGTGTGTTCAATAGAGACTAATAAAATAGAGGAAATTAAGGTGACAAATTAAATGACATATTTCATGGAAAGATCAAGGACCACATTCAAGGTGAGGTATGCATGTTTTTTTCTATTTAATGTTTCTAATTCTATTATTGATGGCACCCACCCCCTTGTAGGTGCCTAAAAACCCACTTAAACGAGAAAACAGGTGGAAAAGGAGGGGTTGTGCTGCTATATGCAACCTCAATAGAGGTTTACACATGAGTTGTAGGTCCTATGATAGGTTTTTGAGGCATTAAAATAGCTATGGAGGCACAAACTAACCTGCTAAATAAAACAAACTATTGTGTAGGTAGTTACAACAATGGTTGGAGGTGATTGTTTACAGTTTTAGCTTCCTAAAAGACTTTAAACTTGTAAATAAAAACCCAGACTTCTAGAACAACAAATTGATTTAATATTTCATGCAAATGCACACTCGTAGGGATAATAGCTAATAAGAGGAAAAGTTTATATTAACTTAAAAGTTCAAATTTTACACACTTATACATGCATTTACATAATATTTTCCTAATAAAATACCCTCTATCAATCCTCTTTCTTTCCCCTTTGTCCTCTTACTATTTTCTATAGGCTTATCTGATTGCTTCAAAACATTATTTTTCTGCTATCTTCTAATATTCGTTGTTGTCCTCTTCTATTCCCCTATTTTTGTTGTTTTGACTCTCTTTTTTCCTCTATATCTCCTCTATTTTTCTGCTATTTTATTCTTCTTCTCCCCACTATCCAAAATCTAGAAGCTTCTTCCAAAAAAACTCCAAAAGTCTCACCTAAATCTAAGACAACATTAAAAAACTTACATAAATGCCCCCAACTACCTCTCTAGAGTTCAAAAACTCTTGCTCATTTTTCCCTCTTTTATTTATGTTGCTTCTGCTCATTAAATGAGCACATGGGAAGGTAGTTGTAGCCTTTAAAATAAAATAAAAATTCAAATTTTAAATTTTAAACTCCTATTACTTCCCTCACATGGCATTTTTTGGGGAAAATAAAAAAATATTTAAAGAAAAATGATGCCCCTGCATCAAACTACCAAGATAGGAAAATTGTGAGCCCCTGCTCACTATGTAAGGCTTTGTATTATTGTAGGTTAAGGTCTAGTTGCTACAATTCAGCAACCCTATCATCTTGCATTAACTAGAATGATTCCAACTTTGTTGGGCTTATCCACATTGCATCTTCCACTGGTCTACCCTTCCATTTTACTAAATACTCACAACATTCTTTGCCCCTTATCTTCCTAATCACTCTTGAATCCAAAATATTTTCAATCTCATGTCGTGATTTCTTGGGTACGTGCTCCTTACATTTTTTGGTAATGTTTTCTCTTCTTCTTTCTATTGTGATGTATCTCCCTCATGGTAAGTATATAAATTTGAAACATTGAAAATTGGAGAGATTTCCAAACCTTTAGGCAGCTCCAACTCATAGGCATTCGGTGAAAGCTTATTGATGATCTTGCAAGGTCCAATCTTCTTCCACTTGAGTTTTTTGTAGGCATGGTTGGGAAATATTTCATTTCGTAGATTGCCAATACCATATCTCCAACGTCAAAATTATTTTTTCTCCTCTTCAAATCATATTTCTCTTTATATTGTTGGCTTCTCCAACTGAGTTCTTCCCTCACTTGTTTGTATAAATCTTGCATATACTTTGCAAACTCTTCTCCTTCAACACCTCTTATATCCCTCATTATTTGCAAGATCTCTTAATTCCTTAATACCCTTAAGGTTGTACCCATATACAATCTGAAATGGAGTCTTACTTCATTGTGTTTTTAGTAGTCCAAGCAAAAAAATCCATGTTGACATCTTCCCACGGTTTCTCTGGTATGGGTAATGGCTGATGTAGGCCTTTATTTTTACTCCCTCCGTTAGCATATTGACAAACTTGACATCCTTGAACAAATTTTCTGATTTCAGTCCTCATCCTAGGCCAAAAATATCTTTCACTATATTGTTCCATTGTCTTATCAACTTCAAAATATCTAGCTAAACCACCACAATTTGTTTCTCTTGTCAAATTATACCTCATTGATCCTTGAAGTATGCAAATTTTTTGTCCTTTGAACAATAGTCCTTCTTGTATAAAATAATCCATCCAAGGTGTCTTATCAACACTAGTAGACTCCATACATACTATCCATGCATCCTTAAAATCCAAATCATCTTCATGTACTTCTTTAATGGCATCAAACCTAACTAATTCAACATTCATTTTAGTTAATAATGCAGCCCTCCTATTTAATGCATCCTCTCTTATCCTAATTTGATGGTATCCACTTCTTAAATAATTCTTTGTAAAATATCTAACCTTTCCAAAATAGTCCATGCGATCATCCATTCTTGGTAAAGAAAATTGATACCTTATTGTTATTTTGTTGATGGCTCTTGAGTCTATGCACATCCTCCATTCACCATCCTTCTGTGTTGTTAACATAGTTGGTACCACACATGGGCTAAGGCCCTCTTTGATTATCCCTCTTTGCAATAGCTATTGCACTTTCTTGTTCACTTCTTCATTTTCTATAGGTGTCAACCTATAGGCTACCTTGTTCATAAAATTTCCCCTAAAACCAAATAAATATGATGGTTGATGCTCCTCATAGTTGGTAGTCCTTTCGGTAAATCCTTCGACACAACTTCATCAAATTCTTCTAGTATCCCCTCACTTCTAAAGGCATGTCATTGATGTCATCTACTACATCTACTTATATCTCCCTGGGAATTATTGCAAAAAATAGCTTTTCCTTTTTAACCTCCTTCAAAAATTGTTTCCCTATAACTAGGAGCATTCTTGGACCAGTTTCCACCTCTTCTTCTTTGGTTACAAATGGATTAAGAGTGTGTTTTCTTCCATTTTTCTCTAATGTATAAGAATTTTCTCTTCCATTATGGATTGTGTTTCTATCAAACTACCACAACCTCCCTAAGAGTAAGTGACATGCATCCATGGGCATGATATCACACCACACCTCATCTTCATATGTTCGTATTAAAAAATTAACTAGGCAGTGTTGATCAACCAAGACTTGGTGCCCTTTTTGTAACCATGACACCTTGTAATGGGTAGGGTAGGCTATCCTTTTTAACCCCAACTTGTCCATAATTTCTACTAAAACTAAGTTATCAATTCCACCATTGTCTATTATGACTTTGCAGCATTTTCCACCTAATTTACATATTGTCCTAAATAAAAAAAATTGTTTGCATAGGTTCATCTTCCTTTTTGGTTGGCTTCAACAATGTCCTCTTCATAATAATTGATTTTCCTCCCTTAGGTTTATTTGGTTGACTAATAGACCCTGTAGACTCATTATCCCCCTTTTCTACATGAGTACTTCCTGCCCTAGTTCTCCTTGATTCTTTTGGACTGCATTGTGGGCATTCATAAAATCTATGGCTAGACTACCCATAGTTAAAACATGTGCCTTGGAAGTCTCTACCTTGGCCTCTTCCATATTCCCATCTACTTCTCATGGGGTATGGTCTTGACCTTGTTTCATCCTTCCCCTTTTAAATTTTTGATGGGTTGGCCTCCTTACCATGGCTATAGTTTTTTTGTTGCTACACTTTTTCTTTGTTGAATCCACCTCTACATTTGTTTGTTTCTTCCTTCCTTTCCAATTTATCCTCAACCTTTAGGGCATACTAATATGATTCTTCTACATTTCATAGCCTTATCATGCTTAGTTTGTCTTGGATGTTCAACCTCAACCCATTAACATACCTTGCTACTTTTTCATGGTCTAATTCATTATGACCAGATCTAATGGAAATTTTATAAAAATCTTTGGTATAGGCCTTCACACTTAACTCCCTTTGATTTAAATTCTGCAATTTCTTGAGAATTTACAACTGATGATCACCAGGTAGAAACTTAGCCTTCATATTGCTTACCATTTGATCCCATCTTGTAATCTTATCTATGTCATTTGTTCTTCTCTTGGCTTGCACCTCTTTCCATGAGAGTACTGCATGACCTCTCAACCTCGTTTGAGCAACCTTCACTCTTTTGGGATCCTCTACTTCATCATACTCAATGTATTCCTCCATCTCTACTATCCAATAAATTAGTTCATCTGGTTCTAGACTTCTCGAGAAGCTTGGTAGTTCCACTCTTGTTCCTTTCCCAATATTTGAAATAGCTCTTATAAGTCTTATCTCACTTGCATCCATATCTCTATCTACATTGTCACCTTCTTGTTCAGCCATCTCTTCTCCTCCTTCATCATCTTCACTATCACTATCTTTATGTGCTCTGCCTCTTCTCATTCCACATTCTATTGCATTCATTCTTTGTTTCATTCCTCTTAGGGTTTCCAAAACCTCATCTATTCTTAGTGCTAATTCTTTAGCTAGAACCTCTGCCATCCTTCTCCTTTGTGGCATCCTACTACTGATCTAACTCACCTTCTTTGATTTTCCTTCTTATTACAGTCTTCCTAGCTACAATATCCCTTGCAATAGGGACACACCCATAGTTCACACTCAAAATGGATTACTCTAACCCAAATCTCAGGCCACTATCCTTCTCCCCAGAGTTATAGATGTGCTCTGATACCATACTGATGGAACCCACCCCTTTGTAGGCACCTAAAAACCCACTTAAATGAGAAAATAGGTGAAAAAGGAGGGGTTGTGTTGTTATATACAACCTCACACAACCTCTACATTGGTTTACACATGAGACACAAGTCCTATGAATTTTTTTTGAGGAATAAAAACTATTATAGAGGCACAAACTAACTTGCTGAAAAAACAAACTATTGTTGCGAGTAGTTGCAACAATGGTTGTAGGTGACTATTTATAGTTTCAACTTCCTAAAAGACTTTAAACTTGCAAATAACAACTCAAACTTCTAGAATATAAAATTGATATAATATTTCATGCAACCACACACTCATACGGATAATAGCTAATACTTGAGGAAAATTTTATACTAACTTAAAAAATCAAATTTTACTCACTTATACATGCATTTACATAATATTTGCTTAACAAAATACCCTCTGTCAATCCTCTTTCTTTCCCCTTTGTCCTCCTGCTATTTTCTACAGGTTTCTCTGACTACTTCAAAACATTCTTTTTCTGCTATCTTTTGATATTTCCTTTTGTCCTCTTCTATTCCCCTATTTCTATTTTTTTTACTCTCTTTTTTCCTCTATCTCTCCACTATTTTTCTTTTGTTCTTTTCTTCTTTTCCCCACTATCCAAAATTTGGAAGCTTCTTCCAAAATACTCCAAAAATCCCATCTAAATCTATTGCAACATTCAAAAACCTACATAAATGCCCCCAACTACCTCTTAAGAGTTCAAAAACTCCCGCTCATTTTTCCCTGTTTCATTTCTATTATTGTTGCTCATTAAATGAGCACACTATAAGGTAGTTGCAACTTTTAAAACAAAAAAATAAAATAATTTTTTTTTTTAACTCCTATTGCTTCCCTCATGTGGCATTCTTTGGGGAGAATAAAAAAATATTTAAAGAAAAATGATGCCCCTGCATCAATTATCCTAGCATGAAGTATACAAGAAATATTATTTTCTAGTAAGCGGGAGAAAAAATTCTTATCTAAATTAAGAGGGAGGAAATGAGTAGGAAAATTAATTAGAGTACCACCATTTCCTCTATCTAGTAAGTTGAAACATAAATAAATTAAATAATAAAATACATAATACAATATTGTTTCAAAAATAATATACTCCCAAGACTCTTAGTTTGGTAAATATCTCATATTATATTCAACAACATATATGTAGTAGTTTCATTATAAATATTCAAAATAATTGAATCGGGGAAGCACAATTATTTAGGGTTGGGAATTTTTCTCACGTTTTACCCATTCTTCATCTAATTACTCTCTCAATTATTTTAATTTTTTATAAAATTTCATCGATATATTTGTCCTAAAAGATCCTTCATCATTGGCTTCTAAAATTGAAAAATAAACCCACTAAATCTTGAAATCCCCAATTCGGATGGGCTAAATATTATCAATATTGCCTAGAAATTTAAACTACAGTTCAACACCACACTTACACTAAAAAATAAAAACCCAAGTCTATCCTCAAAATTATCCACTCCTATGTTGTGATGTTCCTAGCATAAAATTTTAACAAAAAAACTGATTTATTGATTAAATTCAATGAAAAAAAACATATGAACACAAAGATCACTCTGATATAATGATAAACCTTAGAATTCCAACCACATATATGATATATCAAATAAAAATTTCTAAGACTAATTCAAAATGATATACAATGTTCCTTTAGATCAACAACAATATTACAATCTTCCTTACAGATTCCTTGAACCTCAGATGTTTAATCCTTGAATGGAAATACCCTCAAGAAGCAAAGGGTGTCATCCTTTGATCCTAGTGTTCATTGGGACAAAAACCCAATGATCACTTGGATCAAAAGATGAAAACCCTTTGGTTATTGAGGGAATTTCCATTTAGGGATTGTATCTAAATCACAAACTCCTATGGGTTTTCATCCACGAAAGGATTTAGAACACAAGTGTCCCTAAATATAGAATAATGACATAATAATTCGACCCTTATTACAATAATTGACTCCATATATTTATATACTAACAATTTCCCTGAAGGAATATGTCATCCTTGAGCCAAAATGGTGCCAAAGCCCATAATTTGAATTTCACATGCCATATTAGGTTGGCCTTAAGTCCAAAGTTGATTCTTTTTGAATTAGCTTGCCACTTTGAGGACCTATCCGCATGCTTCCCTAGGCCATTCCTTCAACCTAAAACTTCACAATTGATGTCACATGATACAAAGGTGTCTTATGTTGGCAAAACAAGGATAGACA